>CAJNDT010000007.1:0-220357 GCA_905221615.1 Symbiodinium sp. CCMP2592
TTCTTCCACTGTGAGTACCAGCTAGACCACTGAGAGTGATCGGGTGACATAACAATAATAGTAGGTTCTTGTTCCTTGATGATCCTAAGAAGATTGGAGCGACCTTGCGGTTGCTCAAGATCTAGACCACTACGCAAGTCGACTGGCTGACCTACTCGCAGACCTGACCGGGCAGCCTTGTGACTCATACGGGGAGATCCACCGTAGAGTTCTAGGAAGTCAATCTTCCCAGTGCTGGTGACCTGCCAGTGACACTCTTGATGCGGAACCGTTAGGTCTGTCGACTGCAGGGAAGCATCAAAGGTGACCATGCAACTTGCGTGATCAGAACCTTCTGACGTCAGAGTTTCCTCATCAGTCGCGAGAGGAATCTCCACATCAGATGTTATGTCATAATTTTTCCTCAGTTTTGAGATATTAACGCGGACGATGCGTGTTCCAAGATCCACACCTACCATGGATCCTCCGAGTTCGGAGATCACCTTTCCTTTTAGCCAAGATCCATGTTTGGACCCAGTTGATCCAATCTTAGACTTATCCTCTGACCAGTAGAAAACCTTGGCTCCCAGAGAGAAAGGTCCTTCGGTCATTGACAGTCTGGCCGCAAGATCTCTGCGCAGATCATCAGATTGGCGTGCCTCTTGGTAAGCCCTGTTGGCACGCTCCTTAATGGCTCTCGCAGTGACTTCCGTATCAGTTGGATTACCTGTCAACTGATTGGGATCAGCGTTCTCTGGTGTTATAACATCTCGAGGACGCCTAACAAAGGCCATTTCTAAAGGAGTAACTCCTCCATAGGTAATCGAAGAGTTTCTTGCCAAACATGCTTGTCGAACGAGGTTGCCATACTTCATGGTGATTCCGTTATACTGCGGGTCACCATCCTTCAGGATCTGAAGTATGATCTTAATCTGATGCTTCAGCAATCGTACAGCAGCTTCGGCCCTGTTGGGCCATGGTGTTCCAGGTCCTGTTGCTACAGGCTTGATATTCTGCCGATTGTAATAAGCCTCCATTTTTGGAGTCATGAATGCTTGATCTCCAACTACAAACTTTGGGTTGATCTGAAATTTCTCAAAGTAGTCATTCATAATCGACATTGTAGTATGCTCTTCTTTATCCTGGACTACTTCGGAAGTCAACAGGTTTGTTGCTCAGTCATAGAGAATAAGAAATATTAAGCGACTATTCTTGCCGGGAATTGGAAGCTCACCGTGATCTACGAAGGTGAGATCACCGAAAGTCTCTGATCTTAAACCGGAAATCTTCGCTCTTGAAGGAGCTCTCACGTGTTCCTGACAGGCTGAACACTTTTTGACCAGTTGGTCATATAGCTCATATATCTCCTTTGGGATCTGTAAGGCTTTCGTGCGGCGCTTGAACTGATCCGTACTCATATGACGGTGCTTAAGGTGAAGCTTATAGAGTTCTACAGGGTCCTTAAGCTTCTCATGAATCATGCGAAGAGCAATGGGAAGGATGGGCGAGGTCTGCGACAATCTCTTCACCTGTAGGTGAGTGTAACAGGAGCCGGGATTGCTTCTGGCTCAAGTGGGTCTTACCTCCGTCCCGTCATCAGCTCCTGGGACCATAGACTTCTCCTCAACAGGAGGTTTGACCGCATATTTGCGGGTTTTCTTCAGAAGGTTTTTAAGACCCTTTGGAGTCTTTGTCTTCGCAGGTGGAACCTCAAGTCTTTCTTCTTCTGTAGGTTCGTGCGGTGCAGATGATTCTGCAGGTTTGTCTCTAGAGCCTGATGATGGTTCCGATGGTTCGGAAGGCTCAGGAGCATCACCAGATGGTTCTGGTGGATCAGGTTTCTTGGCAGATGATTCAGCCGGATCAGATGGAAGAGGCTTCTTCTTACCTGGAATGCCCTTCGGTGGTGGATCAGCTGCTCCTTCAGGTGCTTTGTCGCAACCTTTGAGGAACGTCTGAGGCTTTTTCTGTCCTGCGCAGGCTGGACAGCGACCTTCCGGGATCTTAGTATAAGATCTTCTTTCTTCCTTTGGCTTCTTAGCTCCTAGAGCAGTCTCCGGCGCACTGAACGACGTACCTGACTTAGGGAGATACTTCCTGGTGGAAGTGAAGCCTAGAAGGTCCAATACCAAATGGTTATTGGTACTAATCGGAAGGGGGGTTTTGTACAAACCGAAAGCTTCACACGTTGCTAGGTCAGCTGTGGGACTACACTCGAGGGTCATTCTTAGATTCCTCATCTGTTCGATGGATAACAAAATGGGAACTCTCCCCTGATCCAGAACTTCTATGGTTGTATCTCTTCTTGGAGTTGTGTTGAACCATAGAGTTACACGCTCCTTGATAAGAGCTGTTTCACTATCTGCGAAAGAGAACTTCGTGTTCGAAGGTGAGAAAGTGAAATCAATCATGCCTGGGGCACGTTGCTTCACGGACTTGATAAGCCTGTTCACCGCATAGCGGGAACCCATAGCCCTAGTACAACCTGAGTCAAGTATGACAAAGGTAGGGTTCTTATCAAGATTGATCCGCTCTGTGAGAGCAGATAGGACGGTGTGCTGCAACGGAAAAACCGCTGTTGCAGTTTCAACACCTTGCCCCTCGGATGGTTCAAAGACCTGGGGCACGTAACTCACTGATGAGTTGAACACGGGTTCTTGGTGCGCGCTCGGATCTGTGCCTCTACCTGATGATCCTGCTTGATTTCTTCTCTTCTTTCTCCTTGTTTTTCTTCGTGAGGCTTGCTCCTCTGTTTTGCTGCATAGATGTATAAGGGGACGTGTGATCGGTCATAAGCGGCATAAATTCCAAAACTGAGTCAGTTATAATAACTGTCCTCATACCATGAATCCCAGCTCGGGGCGTGGAACTTATAGGCCTGTGGAGAATTACAGTTTGGTCTCCTTGTAAGGAGGCGGACGAGCTTGTATCCTTACCTTTCCTTTAGACTTGCGGCCTTAGAAGGAGCATTCTGTTATCCCCTTTGTCTTTCCTTTTCCTTTGCCTTTCCACTTTTCCTTTTTCCTTTCCTTTACCTTTACGAAATAGCTGGAATCAGTTGGATAATGTCTGATTGGTTGGCTCCCACTTTTTTCTTTCCGCGGTATGACCTAAAACGGCCCCGTCCTTTTCGATTGCCACCTTGCTATTTCGGTGACCGGGACGCATTCTTGGTTTTCTTCCCTTTTTGACCTCCTTGCAACGAAGGCCTCAGGTCATCAACTGTCCAGAAAGACAGCTTATTCATCCTCGGCGGCCAAGAAGCCTTCCTCAAGGGTGTCTTCGTCTTGGAGCCAGATCCATCGACTCCATCGTATTCACCATGAGAGGATGAGGAAGTTTAGACCTACGCGTTTACGGCGTTTGGTCTCTACCCTTCCATGGCGGTCTTTTGTGAGAAGAGTGCCGAATGTTGGGATCCTGCCAGACCAGTTCTGGTCGTTGCGAAAACTGATCCGAACATGGTCTGCCGTACAACAGGGTACGTGTAGGTCTAAATCGGTGACCTTGGTTTGGGTCAAATGATGTTTACAAAACTCCCCGTTGCATCTCATTTAGGTCGGACTGCACTAGGAAGAGGAGAGCTAGGAGATTATCGTTCAGAGGAAACGCTCTTCGATGATTGTCAAGGCGTTCCTTGTTCCATGTTTCGAAATAGCGTGCGGCATATGTGTCTCTCTCGGCTGCATCCTGCATGCGCAAGAAGGTTTGGTCTGCTTGCACAGCTTGCATGAAATCTGGATGGGCATCCTCCAGAGCTATCTCTGGTAAGAGATCCATCCATGAGTTTTTCACGCGCTGTAGCACGATCTCAAACTTGGCAATCCAAGTCACAAAGTCTTGGTTGCCCTTCCATGCCTTGAATAGGCCGAGGAAACGCCACAGGAAAACGTACTGTTCTCCTTTCACGAAAAATGGACGCATCTTCTCCTTGAAGTAATCTACTCCATCTGGGGCTGAAACAGCCTTTTCTCGGTTTCAGTGATTCCTTTTGTACTGCGGTCAATCCGGAGAGCCTCGTCTTGAGAGACGGACCTCTTTTGGTTTCATCCAGCGTTGTAATGTCACACCAGTCGTCAATCAACTGTTCATACTCAAACCACGAAGTGGTGCCATCATAGGCAGGCGCGATTTTGGGCGTGATGCCTAGTTGGGCTAGCATGCGGTCAGATGATGCATATGACTGTGCGACATACGTGGCTGGACCTTGTGAGGTCTCTTCGTCCTCATATCCCCCGGAGGATTGGGAGCTGTCGTCGGCTTCGCTAGGCGAGCTCGACATGGTGCTGCCTCAGCCCGCTTTGTTAAGCGATCGGCTGGATGCCGACCGCTGTTGCGGTGCTATGTGAAGCGGGCGGCCCTTCCGGGCTCCGCTACCAGAAAACTGAGCCGATACACCCCTTTAGGATTACTCCTGTGGGAGTGTATGACCAGTTTAAGTCCCGTGGGATCTAAGGCAACGCCCAGCACACGGACAGCAAGTGTTTTGTTCTGCTACGCAGAGAGAGCTTGTGTCAAGTCGGTAAAACCACTTGAGCCAGCGAGCAACGGACATATATACATGTGAGCATACAACCATGCCATTGCTGAAAGTACCTACCCCTTTGTTTTTATGGGCACCGGGGGAGATGGTGGAGAGTTGGCGCTGTGAGCGTGGTTATATGATGTCGATTTTCGCCTGGTCTAGGTATGCTTTGATAGTCGTATCGGTTTGGAGAAGTGGTGGGGGTGGTCCGCTGACTCCCGTGACGACTCCAAAACAAGCAAAAGTGGTAGCCTGGAAGTCCATCCTCATACTCCGGACACCCCTGCCCTGCTTGTCGCGCATGCTTACTTTTAAAGTGGGACCGTGATCCCTGAAAAGCTTCTGCAACTTCAATGTCTTGTCTCCATAGTAAATACCATGCACAAACACTCACATTCACGTAAGCTATCAGTATTTTGAAGCTTTCACAACACACAAACACACCCGCACGCACACATACACGTGCCCTTGTTGGCACGATCATGTTGCTTTAATGAACTGAACCCAGATTCCCCTCCTCAGCGGAGCCCACGTGCATTGTCATTGCAGGCTCGGCGCCTCCATGCTGAGTCGATGGGGAAAGGAAGCAGTCTTCTAAGGCTAAGCGATGTGAAGCGGAAGAGAGACGTCTGGCCTGAGGTGTTGTAGCGATTGTCGTCCGCGTTCTGGATCAGCTCCAACAGGAAGTGCCCCTTAGAGGCATACAAGTCGATGGCCAGCCTTTCGACAGCAGCCTCAGACAAAAAGCACAACAAAGCGCACACGAAAGACGACAAAAGAGGCTTCCCGCACTTAGGGTGCTCACCCCGATGCTCCGCTGCATGGCGCTAGCACTTTGCAGCACTGCCGGCGGCACAGTGCTGTAGTCGATGTCCAGGCCACGCTGCTGTCGAATATTTCGTAACAGTTCCACAGGCGCGTCCGGTGGTGGCGACCCAGTGTTTGGCGGACTTTGGCCAAACCCGACGTCACCCTTCCCATCAGCATGCACCTCGCCGTGCAGCTCCGCACGGAGTTGCGAGGAACGCTGAGATCTTTGAGAAAGCGCAGCTTGCACCTGGGCACTGGCCTCCTCAGCAGCACGCTGAGCTTTGTCCAGTGCCATCTGCAGCTCTGCAATCTGCTCGGAATGTTGCCTACGTCTTCTATCCAGTACGGCTTCCACTTCAGCCAGTCTGGCAAGAGCTTCCTCCCGCTCGCAGCTGGCGTCGGCGCCATGGACTTGGGAGAGCATAGGCCGCAGGATTTCCAGCCTCTGTTTGCGCTGTGTCCAGTTCTCGTAGGCACAGCGAGGCTCCCATATTTGCACCTCCTTGCCCGCATGGCTACCAATGGCGCTGTCCAGGCAGGGTGCAGCAGCACGAAGGATTTCAACCAGTGGCAGGACGAAAGGAACGTTGGGAAAGTGTTTGTGGGCGGCTTCAACAGAGGCCTTCAGAAGTGGCGCTGCGGCAAGGGCAGGCCTTTGTAACAAGAGCCGAGAAACGGCAAAGCTAAGGACCGGCACGATATCTCGACCGAAACTCTTGTTGCACGCCGCCGCACCCAGCGGCAGCGTAACTTCTGCCCTCGCTGCCGGTCTTGCAAAGGCCATGACAAGGACAAGCGGCGCGGCTTCTGCCAGCTGAGATGCCGCCTGCGCAACCTTCTTCGCTGTGAATACATCTGCAGGCTTGCGCATCTCTTGAATGCACAAATGCTGCAGAGGCAGATGGCCATGAGCTCCGCCCGGACGAGTGGGATTAGCTCCTGCATGCAAGCACTGCTGCACGATGTCATCTTCAACCTCCTGCATCGAGGTCAACTTGGACAACTCCCTGAACAGCAGATCTGTGGCAGCCTGACATCCAGCCGGCACGTGCCACAAACGTGCAAGGTAACGACATCCACAATCATTGCAGCCTCTTCCACCACCTCTGCCACTGCTGTGTGGCCACTCGCCTGAGAACGTTTAGAAAACCGGGCTTGAGCCTACGCTCACACCCTGACCATGATGAACCCCCCTCCTACAAGACCGTGCCTGAGCCGCGGAAAAGAGCGTTTGCTGAGGACCCACCTGCCAAAAGCACCCGAACAGGCAAAAGTGCGAGAGCTGGAAAGCCGGAGGAATTCATATCTACCTGCCTATCTATCTATCTATCTACCTAATCTATCAAACCCATCTATATCTATCTAATCTAATCCATCTGTCTATCTATTTGTCTATCTTCCTATCTACAAGTTTCTCTATCCGTGTGTCTACCTATCTACAAGTTTCTCTATCTATTTACCTACAAGTATATGCATGTAAACATACTAACTGTCTGTCTGTGTATCTGCAGTGTATCTGTCTGTCTGTCTGTGTCTCTGTCTGTCTGTCTTTCGAGTGCGGCATTTCCTAATCATTCCGCTGCCTGACAATCTAAATCATCACGTAGTTTTAAGATGGCGGCAGTATCCATGTGTTGCTGTTGCATATCCCCCTGATTTCGCCACGCAAGCGAAGGGCGGACCTGTGCGTCTTGTCTGGGAGGCAGAAGCAGTATCTGAGCCAGGGCGTGGCAATTCAAGCAACAAATCGTACGTGCACCGTCCTCAAAGAAGTGGCTGGAACGCTGATGAATGATGAACAAAATGCACCGTCCTGTCACAAACGTACCCTGCAGGAAATCAGTGACTACAGCCTCTAGCCTGGCAAGCGGCGGGTGAGCAAGACACGCTGGGGCCCGAGCTTTGGGATCGTGCTCTCGAAGCATGGCCGACAGCTTGTGGATGTACCCGGACTGCAACAGGCTCGGTTTGTGCAGCTCTCTCTCTTTCTCTCTCTCACCTTAAAGATGTCCTATCATGGACCACAAAAGACACGGGATGACATCAATTTCTGCAGCGTGAAGCTGCGACGGCTCAAGCAGCTTTCGGGGCGCGATGCTTCAGATCCTGATTTGGAGCCACCCCTCGCGTGACCTTGGCCATGTCGATCGCCAACTTCCGCAGACTTGCCTTCAGGCATCGGCGTGCAACTGCCGCCCGTGAACTTGCTGGCACATAGACAGAAGATCACAGGCGGCTTCTGATCCAACGCTTTGACGAGCTTCGGAACAGGCCCACTAACTGCACCAGAGCACTCGGAGATTGTTCAAATCCGTTTGAAGGACCTGTCTTCCTCGATCCCAGTAGTTGAAGTTCGGACCTCCACAGCTGCATGAGCTCGCAGCGCTCGCGTAGATCGCAACAGTGGACTTGAGCTCAGGCAGATGCCAGTTGCACACGGATTGGACACCAAGGGAGGAGACACAACCTAAATCAGGGAACAGATGATCACAGCAAACCAAGAAGGTGGAATCTCTAAACTGCCACAATCAAATGGACGGCCTCGTCTATGTACTCGTCGTCGTCGTCCTCCTCCTCCTCTTCCTCATCTTCGCCCTTCTCAGGAACGCTGGAGCTGCAAGTTCAGAGTAGGCTTGGGAAGTTCTGAATTCACAACAGCGAAAGCAACCACCCAGAAATGGAACAAATTCCTTCATGGCTGCGAATGCACGGACACGAGTCATGGTTTCGCACGGCCTTGGGCATGATCTCCGTATCTGAGCTTGATATGCGCATTGCCTCGTGTGGCAGCTGCTTTTTGTGCATTCTGCATGCGGCCTTGCAAATGAGCTCCAGGCCATCCATGCACATCCAGCGGAAACCAAGACTAAGATCGCTTGGCAGAAGTGCCCCCTCAAAACATGAGAACCGCTGACGGCTTTGCCTTGCTGTTCTTTCTAGGGTTCTTGGCTTGAGGCTGGAGCGGCTGGAGAGGACGAGACCCAACCCAACACTGCTGTGTCAACTATTGTGACGGCTATGGGAGGAGCCGGACGGCTGAGAGAGGTCATTGCGTCTGGCTGCACTGCACTACGCCATTTATGGCGACAACGCCAAAGCTGTGAGTCCTTTTGCGGGTGCTTTGCCGGCTGAGTGTCCTGTTGTCATTTTCAAGCCTTGGGCCCAGAACGGGCCTCAGGCGGCAGAGCAGAAGATAACTTCCCCTGCGCTGAAAGCTCCAAGCTCCAGGTTCTTTGATCTTCGAACCCCTCGTCCTCCATTGCTGAGTTCCCTGAAGCACCCTTCTAGCATCTCCTAGGCAAGAACCTGAAGCCTCTGGAGTACTTCATCGCCACCTCCGCCAATGCCTGCGCCGCTCCTTCGGCGGCTCAGGTGGCCACCTGCAACTTCAAGCATCGCACTTCGGAGGGTCGACATCTTCCCAGTCCCTGCCTGAATTGAAGCTGTCTCTGCAAAGCAAACGTGCAGTGGGCGGTGAAACGCTGCCTCCCGCTCATTCCAAGTCATCAGTCCGAAACATTCGAGTTCTCAACGACTGACTCAAGCACACATGAACGTGCCGAAAAGGACACCTAAATCATCAAGCGAGCTGCGTCCTTTCGGCAACTGCTTGAAAGCATGGTGTGCCTCTGGGTCAACCTGTGCCTCCCTCTGCTCCGGTGGGAACTCGTGGGACAGGTCGATTTCTGCCGACCTCGCAGGTAGTGTGCAGCTGGCTTTGCTTTCGGGTCCCACGACCACACATGTTCGATCAGAGTCCTCTTTAAATCCGTCACTTTGGGCAACAGGCCGACAAAGGCATGTCAACCAAAATAAGAGTTAACATGCTGCAATGAGCTGCACGCCCGTCAGACATATCCATGTCGATGTCTACATCTACGTTTACGTTTGTACATGAAAATGTATATGTACGTATCTATGTACGTATCTGCGAAAGAAGGAAGATGTGCATGTCGCAAACATGTCAATGCTGCACAAGGCTTGGCATCTCTACCATTGCCAGAATGATGGAACCTCCTTTTCCCAGGGGGGACAGGCTGCCCCGTTTTGGGCCCTCGCCGGTCGTAGGTCACCGACTCTGGGACTCCACACTCAGCGCCCTGCGCAGCTCCGGATTCGTAAAGGCACCAACTTGCACATGAGAACAGACTGGTCACGCCAAATCGCCTTCCAAAGCTCGGCATAGATGCCTTTCAAGAGCACCCACAAATGCCAACACAACGACCTCAGTGCTTCCAGCCTGCCACGGCTCCCAAAAGGCTTTGCTGCTCTGTCTCCTGCAGGCCAACATCGTCAGCTCACGAGTTTGCAGTTTGCAGCTGTGGCGGGCTCCTTGGAAGTGGAGGCACCTCGAGTCCACATGGGCCTGTTGGCGATGCGAATTAGACTCTAAACCATGCGCATTGAATCTCACCGATTCACCCTGCCTCCTTGGCACTTGAAGAGGTGTCGCCCAGCCTGCAGTACATTGCCCAAGAGTCGCTCGGCTGTGCCACTTCCTGGTTGGATTTGTTGCAAACGCTTCTCGCCTCCGCTTGCAGACGGGGCCTTGCACGTACGAACTCACAGGTATGGATCGCCGGGTTGCAATCTGTGCGTCTTCAGTCTCAGATCCATATTCCTGCCTTGATAATCGATGCTCGGCAGGAAAGCGGTGAAGAGAAAGGAGAGCATGTCTGGAACGCTCTGCGCAGCGTTGAGCATGTTGAGTAAGGCCAGCATCTAGCCACCACCAGACAGACCGAAACTGGCAGCTTCCCTTCTTTCCCGTATGGGCAGCGTCAACGTCCGGCAGTATTTGCCGTCCGAGCGCCACACAGTCTTTAGTTCAAGCAGCAGATGATAACTGCGCTAACAAACGTCTGGGGATGCAGACGTGACATCCAGGAAGCTCTCATTCCCGAAGGTACGTGCATTACTGCAGTATGGTCTGCAACTCCGATTGCCCTCACCGAGCATAACGGAACTGCAGGGCACAGGCCCGTCAGAGATCAGAAACTTGTTCCGTCTGCACCTGCAAGCAGGGACAAGTACTCTGCGATTGGAACGAAGGCATCTGCAGATTCTCCCATGCCTTTCCAGCAGGTACGGCATTGATTGCTGCGAGAGCAACATCCTCCAAGGTCAACGCATACTGATCGGAATAACAATCGCACTGTGCGGAACGACACGCATGCACATAACTACTTTCTCTGGCGTGTGCGCAGCCTTCATGATCTCCAAGTTCTCTGCAGAGTCCCATGCCTGCCGCGTGTGCTGACCCGACTCACGAATCGCATCACGGCAAGACGCTACCTTGAGCTGCCGCGCAGGCCTGGCTGGACATCCGTGGAGTCTCTGCAACGTTGCTAAGACTGTTCTGGCCAGGGGAACACTGCGTAAGCATGTCAGGGCTTCTGGCTTTGGCCACGAACGAAAGCCGCGATCTGCGAAGCTGCAAGGCTCTATGTATGCGGTGTCTCAGCAGTGATCAAACATTGGACAGAATGCCTGACCACGAGGCACGGAAACCGATGGTGAGTCCTTTCCCGACAGGAAAGAACCAGAACTCTTGAATTAGCTTGCAAGCCAAATGTTGATGAAGTTGACTCGTACTGGGAACCAGGCTCGCGTCAAGACAGCAAATAACAGTCGTGCCCTCTGGCGCAGTTGCTGCTGCTTTTTTCCTGCTTTCCTGGCAGTGCAAAATGGGATGTTGTGTCGACAAATGCCGCCCCTCGGCCGCAGCTGACAACACAGCTGAGACAGGAACTTTGAAGCGCCTGCCTTTTGGCTGACAGGAACTTGAGCAGGAACCTGTTTTTTGCGGGAACGAACACTCTGCACCCGTAACAGCTCATTAAACCTGAGCGCCGCACTTTTCCAAGGAGCAGCAGCTGCTGGGCGAAGGCCTCAACATGTCCACTGCGCAGGTCTCGCATGCACATCCGACAACGCAGCTGACAGGTATCTGGGCATCAGACACGGAACGACTCAACCGAAGCCCGCGAAACTCCTTCGTCTGATGCCAAGTTGGCAACTAGGAGGACCTGCGAACCGAAGGCAAGGACACGTCAAGCTCTGTTCTTTGGCGGGCCTCGTGCTTGCTGGCTAAGGGCTCCAAGATGTCCAGTCTCGAGATCTCCATGGAAATCTGCAAGGCTTCTCCCAACTGGCACAAGACAAGGCTGGCTGGTCGCTGAAACGGTCTGGCTGAGTCTAGCCTCGTCAGGCACCAGTTGCTGCTTCAGGTGCCACAGCATGGTCCCCTGGCCAGCAGAAAGATCGATAAGACGTCATTCAAGCTCTGCTACGCTTCAGAACCAATAATCCAAGCAGATCCTTGTCGCCAGGCTTGGCCAAGAGTTTCTGGATCCACTCTTTCTTTGAGGGCACCGGTTCCCCGGCCTACAGCATGCCGTGAAGAGACTTCCATTTGAGTCTGTTTGTTGGTTGCTGTGTAAGCAACAGACCTGCACAGCAATATGAGCAGGAGCCGTCTTTGGATCAATATACTTCTCGGCATATGCCCTGTCCTGCCATCGGCACAAGTTCCACACGGCAAAGCATTATTCCGGTGAGACATTTACTTCTACACGCATCCCTGCGCTCGCTCGATCAAAAGCCACCTCCAGCATGTCCACAATGCCACAAGTCACCTGCTGGCGTGCGAAAAGAACAACTCGAAGTGCGGCACAGATATCTTGAATCGAAACCACCTTTGACCAACGCAGATCCTTGCACACCTCGCGTGCAGTCGAAATAAGCTCTGGTGACATGTGAAATGCTGTGCATGTAGGAAGTTTGGTTCGTCGTAAGTGCCGCACCTCATGGAAACCCGCGACAATAGCTCCCTGCCCCGAGTCACAAACACAAGCTCTGGAGCAAAACGGCTGACTCCATGGAATACGGCAAAAGCCTTGTAGGCATGGTGCGACACGAGGTTGCGCTCGTGAAATAACAGAAACACGAGATGGTTGTCCTTAGTGATTCACATGTACCCCCATGTCTTCACGAGTTGTAGCAGCATCTCGTATTTCTCAGGAGAAAGCCCGGTACAGATCATCCAGAGTAGAACACTCGTCACACTCCTGACCTGTACGAGAGCCGATCGCACTCTGACTTCCCACAATGACTTCCTTGGCTCCGGACGGGTGACTCGCACAATGTTGGTGCGGCGAGCCTGCGTTTCACTTGTAAACTTTTGGTCGAACATGCGCAAACCTCACTGTCATGGCCTCCCATGGCACATCTAATATGCTCCGTGCAACAACACGCAGCTGCAGCACAGACCTGTCCAGCAGAAAAACATACTTGGCAATTCCAGCCAAGGCTGCAAAAGAGACCCGAGCAGAATCGCAAGCAGGGTGCACACCATATCTGAGCGCTCTGGCTAGCTAGTGCTGCTGCATATGTAATTACTCAAGTGCAAACATCATGGTAAAGTGCGCATCCATGTTCGTTTTTCACTGTGGCCCTAAGACATTCTGTCAAGCTTGAACTGGCTTGAACCCCGTGTTGCAGGATTACGGACTGGACGCAAACTGAAAGCCGGCGTACAGTAAATGCTCTACAATCATGCTTGTGACAGAGATGAAGTCACTGCGCTGTCGGGGCACACTTCCTGGCTGGCGTAGATGGCATCTGCACGCCCGTAACCCTGACCATGTGGAGGAAAACTCGATGCAGGTGAACGAACACCTTGTGGACTTAAACCTGCAGGACACTCCACTCAGAGCAGCACACATCGGGATCCAGAAGATCCTGTAGACTCGAAATCAGCATTGCTTGCGTTCAGTGGCACTGTGAACAGTGACTGGGTCTCGCCTGCTTCGGCACTAACAATGGATGCGGAGACAAGCGCGAACGCCGAGATGTCGGGTTTACCTGAATGAAGTCATGCATGTCGCGAGATGGACGTGTTGCACATCAAGAATATGCCTGCCTGGTTGGAATGCTCGTTGGGAACGTCGAAATGCCAATCAATGTCCTGTGTTGCGAGACTGTCGGACCCACATAAACTCTAGGCACTGTTCGCTTCCTGTGACACACCAAGCGTGGTCTCTGGTCTTTCACATGGCACCTGGTATCATGCACCAACAGTCATGACCTTTACATCAGGCGGCGCTTTGTGAATATTGAGGCCGAGACTTGGGCATTCGCAAAGGCCATGCTCATAGCACTAAGATATGGCATCCATTCAGAGCGTTGCCAAACAACAATGGAAAAACCTGCTGCCTTTTACAAGCTCGGGACATGCTGCGCACTGTTTCGAAAGAAATCGGCGGGGAACCTACTGCATGCAGTGCGGACACGTGTCTCTCAATACTGTCGTAGTGCTGGCTTGAGAGCAACCGGGCGGTGGCTCGCTGCTTGCAACAACGTCAACGACAACCCAGTACCAATACGATCAGCGGTAATGACGCCGTGCTGAGCAGCAGCATAGCAGAAAAGCAGTAGCTAGAAACAGTGAGTAACAACACGTCAACTTTAGACCCAAAGTTTAAGTACAAGCCACCGCCTAGAAACGCGCTTTGCAAGAGTCACCAATGAGCCGCAACATTTGACGACACTTTCCTTCAGCCTTAACCATCGGCTACCACTCAGTGCACCATCGTACTGCAAACATTCGTCAATATGCACTTCCATCTTGGGTCTCTTAAACATCCAAACCTTGGTGCATCTGCGCAGACTCCGTCCCACACATGTTCGACATCCACTAAAAAAGCAACATCGCCACATCGCCCAATCAAAAAGCTGCGTGACGTGTTACATGTGATTCAAACAGCCTCGAAGCGAAGCAGAATTTTCATGTTCGACTTGAATATTTGAACGGAAAAAACATTCTTTCCTTTTTAATATCTTGAGCATAAACGGCTGCCGATTTAGGGATCGCACTTGAAGGCTTAGTAGCTTGGCTTGCGACGCTCACACTCAAGAGAGACACGACACACACAGCACTCCTGAAAGCTTCTGTCGTTTTTCACCAGCGGTGACAAGGGGTACCTTGGTGCAATGAGGCATTTAGCCTCAAACCTGCAGCTACGGATGGCGGAACGTCATCGCCTGGCGGAACAAACATCGCCTGCAAAAGGATATGTAAACCGAAATCAAGAATTCTCCCCGAGAACGCATTATGAGCGAAGCACGCGCGGTCGCGCTGACCGGATCGGCTGGGGTGTGCAAAGTGATTGGATTCACGCATGCGGCACTCGGCTGCAAGGGCGTCACTCGCAGCAAGGTCTGAGATGCAATTGGTGTGGGTGGGCGGGGAAAGAAAAATTTCTGCAACCTTACATGTGCAAGACTTGTGGCTTGTTCAGTGAAGTCCAGCATAGTGTCACTGACGTTTATGCAAAACCGGCTTCGAGATGCCTTGAGATGACGAGCGCGGGTGACAGAAGATGCAATATAGCAACACTCGGCGCTCACACAACAGAAAACTTTTGGCAGCCATTTTCTTTAAAAATCCAGGCCCGATTTTTCAAGAAAATTCACGCTCAAGATATTAAGGGACTATCAGCGCTCGCACTGACGGCCTCCTTAATATCTTGAGCATAAACGGCTGCCGATTTAGGGATCGCACTTGAAGGCTTAGTAGCTTGGCTTGCGACGCTCACACTCAAGAGAGACACGACACACACAGCACTCCTGAAAGCCTCTGTCGTTTTTCACCAGCGGTGACAAGGGGTACCTTGGTGCAATGAGGCATTTAGCCTCAAACCTGCAGCTACGGATGGCGGAACGTCATCGCCTGGCGGAACAAACATCGCCTGCAAAAGGATATGTAAACCGAAATCAAGAATTCTCCCCTTCTTATCCGTTGTATTACTTGACTAAGATGCCCAAGACTTCGGACACGATGTCCTCGCACGGGAAGTGAGGGACGGGGCAACCTGACACGGTGAAGCTTTTCAGCACTTCACGCGAAGGCGTGTCTGCGATGTTCGCTGGTGACGGAACACGAGCGAACCACGAAAAAGTTTTGGCTAAGGATTCCACTGTTAAAAGAAGTGATGCAAGCGATTTGCCTACATCATTCCGTGATGTGCCACTGATTGACACGTCTCTAGCGGAGTTATTATCCACAAAAATCACAGCAGGTTTTCCCCTAAGCCAATCTTTCCATAGGACATAAGCGATCACGATTGTTGCAAGTTCCGCCTCGAAGATGATGGTCTTGGACCTTCCCTCTCCTAGTAGACGCTTCTGGAAACAGGACAATTCTTCGGAGAAAAATCCAAGGGGATGGCCTTTGTGGTCAAAGCAGACTCCGCCTATGCCGCAGAAAGTACCTCCACTCACCTCGGAATACGAGGCATCAGTGAAGATATACACTGGATCTGCCGACACATCTCTCAGCACGCGCGGCCAGTTGGCTTCAAGCAGGTCGGCAAACTGAAGCATAGCTTGCTTCGCGTCGTTGCTAAGGTTTGCCTTGGTCGAGCAACCTTCACCAGCTAGGGCGGCCACGCATAGCCGGCCGGCTCTTCCGAAGAGCTGGCCCCCTGCGAAGACCATGCGACCCCGAATGCGCGACAGGTCCTTCTGGGTGAGAGCTGGATCATCAGCTGCATGGCGAGCGTGGCCGAAACCTCCAAGATGCGCTTGTCCGTATTCTGGAACAGGACTTCCCCTTGCAAAAATCGTTCGAAGCTAACCCGTACCCCAAGCGCAGCAAAACTCTCAGCAAAGGGCTTGTCTTTGTCCTCCGAGACTTTCCACCCTAGCAACCTGAACAATGATGATATTGCTAGGTCAACTGCTTTGGCCTCGATCTGAGTCGCCAGACTCAAAAAGTCGTCGAAGAAATGCGACCAAATCAACTTCAGTGCCCAGCACCCAATGTACCACATAGAGTGCGCCACTCTCAAATACGAAAACACCGCTCTGGTCGCCCCGAATGGGAGCGCAAGCATTTGCCTTACGATCACTTTGCGTTCGCGGTGGCTGAAGTATGCAATGTAAGCTTCCTTGAGGTCGTCTGGAGACACAAACATTTGCCTGTAGGCGCTCTTTAAGTCGAACGTCTTCCCTAGCATGGGAGTCCCAGGCAGCTGTCTAAGACAGGCCAAGGCCATGGCGGCCACCACATCGAGGGATTGAGGTTTGGGGCTCTCGGTGGTTTGGACAGACCCATTAACACCACTATCACTCAGGTCGTCTATCAAGCGAATCTTACCTGACTGCTCGATCGCAAACCTCCTGCTGATTGTGGCGCCTTCCGGCAAATCGGCCGGGTCTATCGGCTCGGACAACCAGCCGAGTTCCACTTCTTCGTCGACCTTTTGCTCTAGCGCTTCATCCAGGTGACCCTGCGATTTGATCGCATCGATGATCTTCTGGCGGGACTCACTAGCTTTGGAGCGCAGCTGTTCCGAAGTCCTTTTTGCTGGCTTAAAGGCCCCAGGAAAGACCCCTGTGCAAGGGGTCTGACCTGTCAAGTGCACTCCTTCGAGCATTTCGTCCAGCACTCCAATGTCAGGATATTTGAGATCCTCTAGAATCTCACGCCACAATAAAATCCTTTTTGGTAGGACGATCTTCCTGGCGTACTCGGGGAGAGAGCTCTTGAGCTTCTTTTCGTCCCCCGAAAGTTCAGCTGCACGTTCGGTCCACTTTGCAAACCATTCGGCTCTGAGGCCGGCTCTATCGGCCGGCGTTGTTTTTGCATTTACGTCTATGCTGTGGCTCAGTGCGGAAGGCAGTAGCGAGTCAAACTTTTTGGGATGTCCCGCTTGAACCGCTTTATGTATGAACTCTTCTGGAGACCAAGATATGCCCCAAGCCAATTCAAGTCGATCACTTCCCTTCTTATCCGCTCGGAGTAATTGACTGTGGGCTGGCACGGGCCCAGCAGGCGCGAAGCGCGAGTCAGACCACGGCTCGGGCAGTCGGGCGCGAAGGGTCGGCAAGGAAGTGGCATCACTTGGGCCGGTCATTACAAGCACAGCTTTGTGCTCGGGGACAAGAGGCGGCACGGCAGAAGCCTTGGGCTGAAGGCCGGAAGTGGCCCTCATGGCTGCAAGGGAGGGCTCGGCCTCGGGCAGAAAAGTAACTGCTCTAGCGAAGCATTGAGCGATGGCGGTGGCGAGCTGCGGCGGGTAAGCGCTTGCACTGGCGGTGGCAAAGGAGCCGTCTTCAGAACGACCCCACGGCAAATGTTGGGCAGCACAGGCACCGCCGGGACAGACGCGATGCAAAGCATGGAAGGCTTGGTGGTTGTGGCAAAGGCGAGTCCACTTGGGCCGGCGACCGCCAAAG
Organism: Symbiodinium sp. CCMP2592; assembly: GCA_905221615.1. NCBI lineage: Eukaryota > Dinophyceae > Suessiales > Symbiodiniaceae > Symbiodinium > Symbiodinium sp. CCMP2592. The sequence continues at coordinate 17,558 of CAJNDT010000007.1, forward strand.
GCACAGTGTTGAAAACCAGTATGCATAGGAGGAGGCCGCAGCAGCCCAGAAGCTGGTGGACCAGTAGAGACTACTCCGCGGATTTTCCACGGCAATGATGAGGTTGCGGTGATGGGCCTCAGCACAGATGGTAGTCGTAAAGTGGTACAGCTGATTAGCCCTGTTGACGCGCACCAGGTTGAGACCAGACAGATGGGGCAGTCCGTCGGGAAAAGTTAGTGATCGCAGCGGGGCGGGAGAAGGCCCAGGGAGCGCAATCTCCCGGACGCGAGAGCTGGTGCCACACGGTGGAGCGATGAAGACACCCACAACATGAGGGCTGGAAAGCCACATCATTGTCAAACGCTGGCCCTCTTGCGTAGTCAGATCGGCCAACAGCACAGGACAGGCAGCATGATCCACGACCACGTGATCAACACCTTGGGCCCCGACAAAGCCACAGCGACGCAAGGCTGCGGTCACACGAGCTGTACCCGCAAAAATTTCAAGGACCACTGGGAATCGCGAAGCGATGCTTGGGCGCAAAGGCAGGAGCTCGCCAGTAGACAGGCTTGGCAAGCGAAAGGCAGTGTGCTGAAGAAGCTGGCGGTACTGAGCATCCAACTTGTGGAAATCATTGATTACGAAAGCGGCTAGCACAGTGCGATTTCCTGTCCACAGGCACGTCGCATGCAGCCGGTGCGCATCGAACTGGATCGGCTCATGCAGTTGCAGAACATGTCCCTTGGCGTCGGGATGCCCTGGGTCAGGACAAACCTCCTCACCAGCGCCCTCGATCCAAAGGCCACCGGCCTCAAACTTACTAAGCGGAATCAAAGCATTGGGGAAACCCAAATGATTGTTGAGGTCTTGGTGCGCAGGGGTGAGGGTGTTAACTAAAACCACGATGGAGGTAAACTCCAATTGTGGGAATGTATTCGAAACAAAGCTCGCCAAGACTTTAGACGAAAGTGGAAAATGATTGAGGTTGTGTCGGAGGCCGACTATGCCGCCATGCACATAGGCTCCAGTGGCCCAACTAAACTCACCAGGGAAGCGAGGTGATTCGGGTTGCAGAAAAGAGACCAAGCCCAACACATCCTCAGCACACAAGGCACCGCGGGAAAGCAAGGTTTGGGCGTGCTGTTCACAAGGAGGGGATATGGGATTGCATGCATCAGCCAGGTCTCCAGTTGCGACAAGAGACGAGGCAGGCTCAGACAAGAGTGAATCACGATGCAAAACTGCTTCAGAGGGGATCGAAGGCGCTCAAGCGCCGGCGGCAGCACACTTGCGGATTGAGTGCGGCTGGAAACACCTGGCACAGACGTGCTGGTGAGGGCAGTCAGTGCGCTTGCACTCCTTCAAGTTGAACGCATAACAGATGCTCTTACCCTCAGGTGTGGTGGCATTTGCCTTCAGGTCAACAAGCTCCTTGGGCATCGCAGGACCACCTTTGGCACCTTTGCCTCGGCCTTTGCCTTTAGGGAGCTTCGTAGGAGGATCGGGGGTTGAAGGCCGAGAGGGATGACGCTTGCGGTTATTCTTGAACGGGAACTTGCCTTGGGGAGCCTGGTGCATGAGGGCAATGGACACCTCGTAGGATTCCAAAGCGCGGTGCATCTCTCGGTCAAGGGGACACTCGCCTGCGGTATCCCTCCTTGGTTTGACACCCCATTCGGCCAGCAGTGCAAACACCTGCTTGTCAGCGTTAACCAATTGTGTCACATTCACGCGATTGAGCCCTGGCGGCGGGTCACGGGACAGGTGGTTAAAGAGACGATTCACATACCGATCGTAGGCATCATATGAAATCATCTGTGCAAACACCATGGCCAAACCTCGTCGTCGAAGGGCCTCCATGGTCTGGAGCGCATTGACCGGTTGATACTCAACGGCATCAGCGTCACTCTCGAGAACTATCTTGGATGCTTCGACCTGCAGCGCCTGATGGGTCGGTCTTGGATTCGTGAGTTCATGGGTGCGGCTCGTGACCTTCTCAGGCGGGATGTACTTAAGCAAGTTGTCTCGCTCTTGCTGACAACATGAATCCAACAGGGCATTGCTTGGCATGTTCACGCCCTCCAGCGTGATGCCTGGGAGGGCCGCCCTAAGATCGTTCAGTCTTCGGTCGCGCTCAGCTTCGGGAACACGACGAGGGGCAGATGATTGAGACCCGGATACTTGGTCGCGCAACTCAGCAACGACCAGAGTCTGGGACTCGAACACGAGCCTTTTCAAGCATGATTGATCACCCAGAGTCATAACTGCAGCATTGTCGGCAACCCAATCTCGGAATATGGGTTCCGTGACTGGCTCACCTGGCGACGTGATGGTGTACGCCGCCTTGCCTACAGAGGTAATGCCAAGGGCCTGAAGGATCGTCCACCCGGCACTGCTGAGGCCGACCTCATCCGACCGCCTTTTAAAGTGTGCACCGCTATCGATTAACGAGGACATGGCGAGCAAAAGGAGCTTCGGACAGTCCACTGTGCACGTCAAAACTCCGAGGTACCTGAACAGCAGCTGAAAGTAATGTAAAGCATCACACGATCTAAGATAAAGCGAGAAGAACACAACATGAACTTCATGACATGATCAAAACATGTTTTATCCTCGGCCAATACTGCAGTAACTCAATGTTCGCACTGCACTCACAAAACTGCAAGTCAAGCGGAGTCTAATTCAGCACACTGCCGCGCTTCACTGTCCCTGGCAACAACATGTCCCACTGCAGACGATCACTCTTTAACTGGACTCGAATCGCAATCAAAGACCTTCTAGGTCCTGGCACTTCGCCCTTCGCCAAAAAGGCGGAAAGTCGGCATCTAGCCTTCAGCGCTTCCCAATCCGCACACAAGCGCGACACCTCCGGAAACTCATATGTGCTTGCGCCGCTTGAACCATGACCTCTGAGGTCCTTCCGCATGTGGCGATTAGATTTCCACCTCCAGACACAAATTTCAAGAGGTGAAGGGTCCTGGTCCTGGAATTGGCCACACAGTCGGCGGCATCCCACTGCTCGATTTCCAGGCGGGGCGCTTTGATCGGCGCAATTGACTCGGACGACGAGTCGGAGTCGTCTTGTGACTCGGAATCGCTGCTTTCGCTGCTACTTGAAGAATGCTGCCCCTCGGACTCAGCCCGCTCGGACGCTGAATCATTGATGATTTCAACCTTCGCCTTGACAGCCGCCCTGAATTCGGGCGCTTGTGGCACCACAGTTGGTGCTGGGGGATCTGTAAAGTACAAGGCTCGGGCAGCATCTGGGTGGAACGATCCTGCGGCCACTGCTTGGCACATAGGCTCAAGAGCCCTAACAGCTTTCAAGGCTTCCTCCTTAGCATAGACGGGCACGCTTCCTTTGACACACTTACTGTGACGCCCAAGCAAAGCCAAAATCCCGTCATCAAGACAAAACTTGGAGCCCCAATCAAGCAGGGTTCTCTTCAACGAGTGAGATGTGACCATTGACACATCTGACCCAGCCCGCTCAAGGACCATTTTCAACATGGTTGCGCACTCCGACGACCTTAGGCTTCGTCGACCTGGGGCAGCATCACCGGGCCTAAAGGGCCTGAAGAGGCCCGCGCCGACAGTCCCATCCAAGGTGAGGCCCACGCGCTCAAATACATCAGTAGCCAACCCCAGCCAGTCGCCTTTCACGATGCCCTTACTTGAAACTATAACCGGCAACAAATCATTTTTCTTTGCAATGGTTTGTGCCGTCTTATGGAATCTGAGGCGGATCTCCAGGTATCCGCTGCACTGGCGATCAAAGTCTGCTATCACTTCTTCTACAAGAACCAAATCGCTGTGTCTGGCTCTTGCGTAGAGTGCAAGAAGAAGGTAGGCACAGATGGCTCGGTCCCAGATTGGTGCACTCTCGTCCTCTAGCACGCCATGCATGAAGCGAACCTCTGACACCTTGAGAGGCCGGGCTCGGTTGGTCGCCTTCTTTTTGACACCCAGCTGGGCACTGAGGCCCAGAATTCTACGGCTCGCAAGAACCTCGGACACACTCAGCCCCAGAACGAAGTTCGCAAAGCGCAAAGCTGAAATGAGGGAGGCTGCACGGGTCGGAGCTGCCTTCTCTTTCTTCAAGTAAGAAATGAAGCTCCACACAGAATCCTCACAAAATGGCTTCTCGTAACCTTCCTTGTCACACCATCTCAAGTATGCAAGGATCGCGTTGGCGCGCTTCACAACCGTGTGAGGACTACGAAGACCTACACAAGCTGATACGATGCCAAACACTTCGTCTGTTGCATCTTTGGAAGAGGCTGCTTGTGCAAGTTCAGGTGACAAACGGTCGACATCGGTGCGGCAAATGATGTGCTGCAGTTTGCACACCGCTCGGTCCATGACCATATCACGCTCGTCGCTCGGATGTACATCCTTGAAGGATTTGAATGCCCTGCTCGCGATGTCAGCTGAAGGTATGGGAGGCTCAGGGATCTTTGGCTCCGCCGGCGGCACATGTGCTGGGACTAAGGGGCCAGGCATCTTAAGCACAAGGTTATCAAAGGGATTAGTTAAGCCCTCATCCCCAAAGATGGCTCTGAAGACTCCTCTCTCCCAAGGCAGGGCAGGAGATGCCACGGCAGTACGTGAGCGCTCATCGCCCACAGCACGAGCAATCCTACCAGGACGGACCTCTTCTCCAAAGTCTCTTTTGCTGGCACTTGGCACCAATGAAAAATGCGACTCACTCATGGCCCTAACATCTTCATACCAAGCAGTGTTTTCATCTCCCGACCCCAAAAGGGAAAGGGAAGGGGCTTGCTCATCTGGCTCGCAGAGGGATGCTAAATGGGCCTCGAAGTGATTGGGGTTAAACCCTACGGGAGGGGAAGGTGGAAACTCGTGAGTTTGCTGCTGGACTTCGACTTCAGAGACAGGCGCTGTGAAGTCATCGGTAAACCCTTCGAAGTCACCAGTAAATCCTACAAACCCCCAGTTATCCGCAGAAGCAGATGCAGGAGATGGATTTGCAGGAAAGGCATCCCCAAGATCGGGCACGGGTGCAAAGGGAAGGTCAGGGGGCCCAAAAGTGGCCTGCGCCGGAGGCAAGACACCGTCGAGCTGCTCGCGGGTGACACCAGCAAGTTGCTGCAAGATGCTGGCACTAAAGGTATTCAGGGCTTAATCTGAGGCAGACTGCACGCCAGGCTCAAGAAATACCCGACAGGCAGCCCTCAAGCTCTGAATGATCCCTTCGAGCCACGAGAGACGTTGGTGGTGGCCGGTCTGGTTCACCCAGGCACGAGCAAGGGACTCTTCCAAAGCTTGCAATGCTGACCTGAGAGTTTGGATTTCAGCACGGAGGGCGTTGACCTCCAATTGGAGTTCGTAAATGTGCTGACTGTGGAGCTCGCGGGTGCTGGTAGAGCTGTCCTCGGAACGGCCTGAAGAACCGGCGGCGAGGGCGTCGCCGAAGTCCATGGGACGACCCGGCGAAAGAAAAATTTCTGCAACCTTACATGTGCAAGACTTGTGGCTTGTTCAGTGAAGTCCAGCATAGTGTCACTGACGTTTATGCAAAACCGGCTTCGAGATGCCTTGAGATGACGAGCGCGGGTGACAGAAGATGCAATATAGCAACACTCGGCGCTCACACAACAGAAAACTTTTGGCAGCCATTTTCTTTAAAAATCCAGGCCCGATTTTTCAAGAAAATTCACGCTCAAGATATTAAGGGACTATCAGCGCTCGCACTGACGGCCTCCGTTATCCTTCCTCCGTTTGTGCCCGTGTTTCAAACTTTCGAACGTTGAGAAGCTCAAATTTCCACTTTTCAGCTTTCTTCGAAAACAAAGCAAAGAATTTTCAAAACTCTCCCAGAACAATTAAAGCTATTAGAGGCAAGCCTCATGTGTCTTATTTTCCTTGGAGCTTTGCTCTAATTATTTCGTATCGGATATTCCAATCATATTGTTCCCAAAGCTATATGGGAAAACAGAATCATAAACATAAGAAAATTGCTCAACCTGCCACACGCTTCTTCCTTCCTGCAAAGCCGGAAGGAGAAGTCGTGACATCTCCGCACTGATCGAAGCGAACACGATGGATCGCCAAAGAACACTCCATTCACTTAAAGAGATCAATCGTGGCATTGCCACAATCGAACAACGAGGCGACACTCTGCACACTCGCTCCTTTGCTTGCAAAGTTGCCTTAGCACGAGAATTGGATTATTTGCACTCGGAACACAGCTGAACCAAGGCAGCATCGCATTAGAGTCGCAACTTTCAAAAATCAACAAGAGCTGCCTCCACAAATGGTCTTCGGACAATGAGCCTTTTGCCTCAAGGTCTTCATGAGCACGCCGGCCTGGTAAATGAGGTCGTCGGAGACCTGCGCGTGCTCTTGATCGCCAAGCAGGATGTCGAAGCCGGCGTCGCCCAAGATGCGCACCCTCTGGACGTCGTCGCTCTCCTCGGAGTCCTCGGAGTCTGCCTCGGCGGAGTCCGTGGGTGCCTCGGCCTCGGCGGGCTCCGTGGCGGCGGCAGACTCCGTGCTTCGGCGGCAGGCTCCAGGATCTTCTCGGGGGCAGCAGCGGCGGCGGGCTCCATGGGTGCCTCGGCGGGCTCCTCGGCGGCGGCGGGGGCTGCTGCGCGCAAGTGCTCACCTGGAGCGGTGCTCCGGCTTGATAACGGTTGAGGAACTGGCACCCTTTTTTTTGGCTTGACTGGGCCTCGTCGACTACGAATGTAGCTCTCGGTCCCTACAAACAAGCAAAACTACAATCCAAACATCAAACTACGACAAAGCGGTGAAACAGTAAGCGAAGCTCTACGGAGGGCTGCGGCGCACAGGCTTTGCCGGTGTTAGCCGTTCAGCACAAACTACGGAGCCTCAGCGACCGGTCAGGAGCAACAATGAGCCGTCGCTCAGAGCTGCCCAAAACAACAGGTGGAGCCAAGTCCAGGCTCCGGCTGCCGTTCTAGTCTCGCCAGACAACGGACAACCCCTGTGTTTTGTTCCATCACGATCGAGCACACCAAGTCCAAAAGTCCAAGGCCCACTGCATGCGAGGGTGGCTTCCAGATAAGGAGTGCGAAGACCGGTGCCGCAGGCAAGCAACCCGCTTAAGCGACCGCCGTCATAGGTCACTGGTAACCTGCGTGGGCCACACCCCACGGTCATGCCGGCGACCTACAAAGACAAAGTGGCTCGACCACGAATCGCTATCGCGCAAGGCTAGCCGCCGGCAGAATCGACTCAATGTCCCACGCCGTGAGCTGGAACACTGGGTCAGCCGCCAAGACAGGCAGAGATCGCCAAAACGGACATTGACGTGCAGATCACACGCTTCCACAGCATCGTCAAAACCATTGTGGCGGCCATGGCTGCACCTGAAGAGACCAGTCAGAGGTGGGAACTGACATGATGGACAGGTGAAGGGGCGAGCGACGTATGTCGCAGGCATGCGGCGTAGCTTAGGGGCACACGCCCGCATGTGGCTGAGGGCGCGTGAGTGCAACTGGCGGAACCAAGTGCGGTGCGGTACTGTCCGCGGTACAGAATGGGGTCATGAAGGCCTGGTAGCGACTACACGGGCAGCGTCGTGCCGGGGGTGGCGTTCTCCGCTCCGTCAGAACGAAACTGCACCCCGCCCAGCGGATCCGCCACCCTCAAGAACGACACAGTTGACCCCACTCAATGCAGCCAGGACCAAGGCGAACGTGACAACGACGGGTCGATGTCCGCCAAGGAGATCAACCCAGCGGCCAGGGCCACGTAAGCTGTGGCCCAAAAGGCGAAGTCTCAGCAGCCCCTATGTATCGTCCCGTCTCGTACGTGCACTCGAGAGCCCAGGTCCGAGCTCAAAGCGAAGGTGCATCACTTGTAGCAAGGGCATTTGACCTGGCGGGTGAAAATGACCTCAACGACGTATGTCGTCGGCCGCAACGGCTGCCAGAGGGGGGAAAGCGATCACAGACAGAGATGAACCGCCAAACCCCATTTGTTCCGTCACGACCAGAGCCCAAGATCCAAAATTCCAAAGCCCACTGGCAATCGTGGCAAGCATCCGAAAAGCGGTGCAATGGTGGCGCGGGCCTGCCTGTCCACGCTGTTTGAGCCCAACCTCGGCGAAGCAGAGCTAAAGCCGTGTAGAGCCCAATTGCCGCTTGCTCTAGGGAGAGGAACAGACGCAACGACGTATGTCGTTGGTCACAATAGCGGCTGATGATGACAGATGGTCAACTAGAAGAGCCAGCTGCTGCAGAGCGCGGCCAGCTGTCGAGCAGGCGCTGCATGTCACGACCGCTCGAAGGAAAGTGACGCTCATGTAAGAGGTAGGAGCAGCTGGTAATTTCGCTCCCGATAGATTTCCACCCTTTTGAAGGAGTATTGGTGAGAATCCTGGTCGGGGGCATGCAGATGTGGCATCAGCTCGGTGGATACACATGGGAATTGGAGGCCAGGGCCAAGGCCCCCGTCCCTGAGGAACTCGTCGGCCGCTGCCTTCCAGCTTTCCTGCGCCCAGGGATGCCCCAACCTGACCCAGGGACGCTCGCCACCCGGCAGCTCCTGCGCCTGATTCTCCTCCCGGGCGACCAACCGGTGAAGGAGGACCATCGCTTTGCCGTCAAGTGCGTCGAAGTGCGCGAAGCGCCATAAGCGAGCTGGAAAGTAAAAGTCCTTCTTTTGTGGCCCACGTATCCAATAAGCCACGACCGCCCGGAGATCCCATCCATCAGAGGTAGCAGCAGCACGCAGGCGCCACAGTGCACTATTCAACAGGCCCGCCGCCTGAATCGAAAGAGAGGGCTGTGCTTGCAGACCCAGTGGGATGTCCGCAAGCGGAAAGAGCAGACGAAAAGTGCCCCGATACGCTCCCGGATACGTAAACATTCGCGGATCGAACTCGCCGCGTCTGGCTGGAAGGAGTCCACTCTCGAAACACGCCATCAGCCGGTCAGCAATGGCAATTTGGGGCTGGCCCACGAGGGAAGCCGGCACCTCACATTTGATTCGCACCTCAATGTGTTGTCCGTCACGAGACGGAGTAACGTTGATGAGCTGCAAAAGTGGAGCAGCCGCAGGGTCGTCTGCTAATGCCCGTGTGACATAAAGCAGCATCTGCACTAGCAATAACACACCACAGTGAAGCAGCGGGGTCCCTTGGTTCGAGTCAAGGCTCGTGCCGCCATCCTCCGTAGCCCGCCGATGGCTGGATCCGGGGCCACGTCGGCTGCCTGCCGGCAGATGCCCTCGCTTGGGAGCCAAGGACATTTGCACCAAGCTGCCGTCCCGAACTGGGGACTTCCGTCCTTCCAAGGCACAGGGGAGCAACCCTTTGAGCCCTGCAAGTTCATCCAAAAGCAGCCACCACCAAATCTCCGCCGAGCGAGCTCATACCAGGACAGGTCGAAGACTCGCCCTTCAGGTAGGCGCATAACTGGGTCGCAAAACTGTGCGAGTGCGACGGATACTGCCAGCATGGGTGTCAGACAGACGCGAAATGCTTCACCGTCAGTGCAGCGCCGTAGCATGAATGCCCGGTCAGCAAAATCAACCACCTTCGCCCCGAAGTTCTGCGGGCTGAGTTTGACTTCACACGCAGGCAGGGACAGGGGGAGGGAAAGCAAGGTAAGGCAATCGACGGGGTTGGGCAGCAGATGTTGTAGCGCACTAGCGCAGTCCACTCCCTCCACAGGCCTTTGTTGCCTGCCCCGGGCTTGGTAGCGCCGAGAGTATCATGCTGCTCCTCGAAGTCGTCCTCGTCATCTGCTGGGACACACCGGCTGGCAATGGCTGTAACTCCAGGCACCAAGCGACTAGGAGGGGTCTCCACAGCATTCAACAGGGCCGCCATACGCTGGCTCCATGTAGCCCTAGGGGCAACAGGAAGGGAGGCAGCGCAACTCTGACTACGCAGCTCCGCGGTAAACGCAGGATCCTCCTTTGCAGATGCGCCTGCCTCCGGGTCCGAGCGAACCTTTCCCGTCCGGTCATAAAGGGCACGTGGCAGGCCCGCAGTAGCGACCGGTGGCAACATAACGGTTGCGGAGCTAGAGTGGCGCAACTGTGACGACAACAAGCGCTGCAATCTTCCCAGCAGAGTCGTGTTAACATTATCCGAAGCGATGGAATAAAGGTAGATACGGTAGAACGTCCCCGGCACGGCGGCCACCAGAGATTCCGCGGAATCTGTTTGACCTCGACACACGGTCGCAGGCGGGTCAAAATACACGTGCTCCCCTATTAAGGACCAATGGTAAGTAGAACGGAGCGCACTGTATAATCTTTTGGGAGGAGGCACGCCCACCCCCTTGTGCTCTCGAAGAAGGTGGAGACCAAAACGTGGCGGTTCGGTAAACTCCAGTAGTCCGAAGACTGGGCGGTCGGTGTCAATCACCGGATAAAACGGGCGTGCCGTGATGGATCGGCCACTGAGTCCGCGCTGTGCTCAAGTCCACACCCCGAAGGAGTAGCTGGACCGGGTAGCCGTCCTTGCCGCAATGTGCAGCGACCGCTGTGGCATCACAGATCGGCGGAATGCGGTTCACCGACCACCGGTCATAGAATTCACGGGCAGTCTCCCTATCCTCGCGCGGCGGGTTTTGAAGTCCAAGCCGAGCTAGCCCGTAGGCCTGGTAGAGCTCCTCCCAGAGGACGTGAGTGTGATGCATGAAGCTCTAAAGCCGCAACGATGCCCCACCAATGGGAAGGGGAGGCAATGATCAACGGGCCTGTGGGCCGCGAGCTGCCTGCCGTGAGGCATTGGCGGGCGTCCTCTCCAGACATGGTAAAGCGCCCAGCCTTGTCAATAAGGCAGATGTCAACCGCACCCGTGGTTCCAGCACACACCGTGGTGGTGAATAGGTCAACAAAGGCGCCCAATTCATTGTGATGGTTATAAAGGAAGGTGAAGAGAGATGCAGCCTGCTCCACAGTGGCTAGCCGTCCCGGGGGAGGGAGCTCCGGCAATCGTTGCGCAATGAACTCAGCGAAGGAGGTGCCCTCTGCGGCAACCCTGTGTGCGTCACCAGTGTCGGCATTGGCCGGGCGCGCGTTACTGAGGCCGAGACCATGCTTCAGGGAGTCAAAGACCCGGTGGTCGGCGTGACGACCGTTATTTTCCGGCCTGCCTGAACCGCAAACCGATGTCCGCACACATTGTAAGCCAAAACCAACAGGACACAAAACCACTCCACCAAGCTCCCTTGGTGTGTGGCCGAAGACGCCTGCTTCGGCAGCCGAACGAAATAAACTCCCGGCTGATGAAAGCCATCGGCCGTGATTCGTTGCAGCCTCCGCGCGGGGGTGTCCGCCGCCAATTCACCAATCGTAATCGGACACGGAGAGGAGTCAGTGGCCTCGTGCAAGACATTGGACTGCGGATACCGCACGGCGGTGCTGAGCAGGTAAAGGTCGGCGAGCAATCGCGTGGAGGCGACCAGGGCTAAGTTCAAGCAGACCCCATTGATATGTGGGCACACCCGATCTCCCACCCTCGTGACACCGGAATATGGGATGAAGTAGGTAAGCCCTTCTCGGGTAACCCGGCAGCCGCGGAGGTCCCGAAGATCCGAGTCGAGGCCAACCTCTACTTCGCCTTCAACTCCAAAAGACACTCCGACAACTTCCGGCATACAGTGAGGCTGGTGCCCTGGGGTGGCTCAGCGCCCTGATGGCCATTGTGGCGGTGTCTGAGGCTAGACCACTGAACTGTGTGTAGCGGCCCATCCGGGGAGGTAGAGTGCACCAAGCCACGCAGTGCATCGGCTAGCCGCCCCGGGGAGACGGGTTAAGGAGCAAGCTGAGCAATACCACGGATGCCAACTGGCTTGGCGATGAGGCGGGCCAGTGTACGCAGTTGCACCTCACCTTTGCCACCTCCAGCGGGCTGTCGGGGGTCACCTGTGCGAATGACAAGCTGGCGCTCAGCATTGGCCAGAATGGCAGCGTAGGAAGGCTGCCCCTCCTGTTGCCCCTCGTCGATCACAATGACGTGCGCATTGTTGAGGAAACTCTTTACTTCACTGTAGGAGGCATAGCGGAGCTGAAGCGCGGCTGACCCCTGTGTGAGCAGTAGCATGTGGGCGCTACTGACCGAAGGTGAAGCATGACGCGCACTGTGCCCCTTCACCCCAGGCTGGGTCGTGGCGACGTCCCCAAGCCCTTCCGCTGCTTCCGTGAAGGGCACGTGGTCGAAGCACGTGTCGATCATTTCAGCATCGCCAGAGACCCTCCGTACGACTATGAGCGGGCGCAACCATTCCGGGGCATCAGCCAAGAGGTTGGAAGCGATACGCACGACTGCGATGAGCGCAGAATGCTGCTGAGCTGTCCAAAACACTGTTTGCTCCAACACAGCGTCCATGCAGACCAGTGCACACCAGAGGGAGAAGGTCTTGGATGAGCCTGCGCAGCCCAAAATGCCCAGCGAGCTGCGTTCGGTGGCGCGGGCGGCCAGGATGGCCGAGATGTGCCCAATAAGAAGGCCGTCCGGACTGGCGAGCAACTCATCGATGTGTCGACAAAAGGTCTGTCCCATAAGGGCGGCTAGCGGCTAGGGCTAGGGTGTGCAACTCAGGCGGGATCAAAGTCGCAGGCAAACGCCAGTCTTTGCTGAAGGCATCCCGAGGATTAGAGCGCTCGGCCACCAGGTGGAGGGCGAGGATCCTTTTCTTGAGTGCGACAAACTGGGCCGGTGTCAAGTTCGGGGGAGCTGGGAAGTGAGGAGCTTGGGCGGCTGCCTCAACAGCTTGCAGGAAAGACAGTACAAGGTGTGCCTCAGTAGCAAAGTGGCACCTAGGCCGAGGCGCAGGTTGGGTGAACGGCCGGACGGGCATGCCAATGGCCAGGGGGACACGCGCCGCAGGCATCTTCAGTACTTGCAGAAAGACGTCCAGTGCCCCCCCAACTTTAATACACGTCACACTGCGCAAAGCGAGGTCCCAACGGCAAACATGGTCAGGTTGCGGGGAAGCCCCAAGAAAAGCGGGCCACTGGCTGACGAGCAGGAGGGCGGCAATGGGGTTAAGGCGGTTGTGGCGGCGTTGTGCCTTACGCTGCTCGCGGGTTTTACCACTGACCTTGTCAGGAACCACCAGCTCTACGAAGACTGCCAGGAGGTTGCCTTGACGAAACTCCATCCTCAGAAGGCAGCCCTCGGAGGGCGGCCGATTGCCGCTTTGGCGATGCGAGAACCAGCCAGTGTCCTGTGATGGCGCAAAGCCAGTCCTCCACCTTCAGCACAACCGGTAACGCCGGGTTGAAGCGTCTGGTGGTGTCCTGGTGCGACATCCGTCTGTTCTCCTGCCCCGTATCCTCAAGCGCCGCGCCTTGGCTATAGACATGGAAGTGCAGAAAATCCACGACGCGCTCAAGCGACAGCTTTCCGAGGGAGGTCTGGACAGGAGCAGGCAATGGCAGGCTGACCGACTTTGCCTCCTCATAACATCTAAGCCTGACCGCCTGAATGATCCAGGTGCGTAGCTCCGCAACACAATGCGGCAGAGAAGCTGCTGTGACGGTGCGGATGGCCCCGAGAAGAGGCGGGGGCAAGGAATCAATGGCAGCAAGCTGCTTGATTGCCTCCACTGTGACGCGGTGCGGGAAGAGTGCATCCATTACCTTTCCAACCTCGCTATCCACAAGACCCCTGCTATGGTAAAAATGAAGGGAGTGGAAGGCCCACTCCAGTTCTTTTTCCATATTTCGCATGGGGAGGAAGGCACGTGCGGCGGAGACATCCACCTGGGCCGGTAGTGTCTGGTCAGTACGCAGGAGCAAGTGGGAGTAGTTGTGGCACTGAGGCCCGAAAAGCTCGCCCGGCACATTGACTAACCAATGCATACCTCCCGCACAAATACCTGGGGCGACCAGTATGGCGGCCCGAGCAAAATCAGTGAGCACCCAAGGGCACAAAAAGTCTTCGCTCGCATGGATGATGCGCAGCCTACAGGGGAGGCGCAGGAGTGCCTCAAACAGCCAGTCCGGCATGCCAACGGCACCAATGTCTACGGCTGCTGGCCGCGCAGCCTCGTCCGTCGCTCCCCCGGAGGTGGCGGTCGAACCCACGGGAAGGAAGTGGCTGCTGCCCCATAACTTGTGAAGGAGCACTCCCACAAGGCCCGCCGTGTAGCTGCCTGCAGAGAAGCCACGGACGACGGGCCGCCCTGGGCCAACACTTGAAAAGGCAATGCACAGGGCCGCAAGACACGCGGAATGTGGATCCTGCAAGTGGGAGCTGCGTCGTGCCCTCTGGAGCTGCGTGGCTATCATTCTAGGTTGCGGGCTGGAAGCAGTGAACTTAACGTCCAACAAAGCGTGCGCTAACTGGATAACCGGCAGGGGTGAGAGCAAGAGACTGGTATACCGACCCGCCGAGCTGAGCCTCGCGGAGGCCGTCGCCGACAACTTGGAAAATGTCTCCGCAAGACACCCGGTGGGGCCGTAGCACTGCGTGGAACACATGAGCTGCCAAGCGTCGTTGCGAGCCGGGGCGCGAAATGTACTGGCGCCGGAGCACTCAATGCGAACCTCAGCAGACGTCGAGGGGTTGCCCCCAGGACACTCGTCCTCATCCGCATGAACCATGTCGAAGCCCTTGACCGCTCGATAGAAGTAGGTTGCCAGCTCTTGGTCGGTGACTTCCAGGGTCCACATGTTCTCCCCCGCGGGGGATGGGGTGGACGCCTCTGCCATCCGTTGTAACTCAGCTGCCGGCAGGAGAGCCCAAATTCTCCACCGCGCCCATGCGCGCATGTGATACGAGAAGCGTGGCCGCATCGTGCGGCGGAACGGGAGGACTCGTCGCGCCCCGGGCCCCTGGAAGTGCTCTGGGGCTACAACGCTGAAGCCCGGGCCGCCCATCAAGCCCAGACCCGATACGGCCCACCACGGCGGAGTTCCTCGCCACCCCCAAAAAGCCTCAGCTAGGGTGGGCAAGGAGCGGAGACTCTCCAGCTGTGCCAGCGGGGCCTTGCCGTTAGTTCCATAACCGTGCACGGCCAGGGAAGAGGTAGGGCCCCGGCAGGCTGCACACTCGGCAGCTCGGCAGAGGCTCGAGCTCAATGCGAAAAGGGTGGAGTTAGCGCACTGCTCGTGGGCCCCTCTGGCCCAGCCCAAGGCCTCCCCGTGCGGCTGCAAGACTTCCCGCAACGAGTCATCGGGATTGGGGGTCTTCATGCTCGCACTGAAGAAGCCCTGGTCATTTGGAAGGCAGCTGAAGAACGGCTCCCAGGTATGCCCAAGCAGTGACAACATCGCCACTGTGTCGCGCCTGTGCGCCAAAGAGTGGAGTGCCAGCTAAAATTATGACATAGAAATCCCGATAGGAAGGAAATTTCTGAATTATTTTATTTTGCAGTTTCAATTCCATTTAAGTTCGGTTGGGCAATTCGTTTTAAGTTCACCCGGTTTGGGGGCCTTGGAACCCAATGCGATTTGAATTCGATTTGAATTCAACTTCGGTCTACGCGTAGGACCTGCTCTCACGCTGTAGTGACGCTGGTTATTCTGGACGCCAGAGCCTCCACAGACGCTAGACTTTAGGTCAGAGTTAGAGGCTTCGAGGCTGGCCAGGGCTACTGCGATCTCCTCAACGTGCAAAGTGCAAGGGCTGCAAGGATCCTGTTTGTTTTCTGCAGCCTCAGGTCAGTGCGACAGGGTTTGGGCACGTTGTGCAACAGTGACAGGGTCAGGGGGGCCGGGGGAGGGCGGGTGAGGGGGGTAGGGGGGGGGGTGGTGGCACTCGGTTGGGAGCGATCTTTTCTTGCATTGTTTTTGATATTTTTTTGAACTTTTTTTGATCTTTTTTTGAATTTGTTTTTGAATTCATTTTGCATTTTTTCTACACTTCTCCGAGGGTAAAGCAAGGATTCCCGCTGCCCCGACCATCCGCCTGAGGGGTCGGAGCCGCCCCCCTCCCCCCCCCCTCCCCCCTCCACCGCCCTCCCCCCTCCCCCCTCCCCCCCCCCCCTCCCCCCCTCCCCCTCCCCCCCCCCCGCTCCCCGGAAGCGTGCCGCGCGGTCTTCCGATTCTGAGATACTCAGCAGATCTACTAGCTGAGCATCTGAACTGCTGTGGGAAGAAGCCACCTCCTGCACAAATGCCGCGGGGATAGGCAGCTTCAAGGGCTGAATCAAAATCGAATTGCATGATCGACCCTGGCAACAAGTTGAATTAAAAGTGAATCTGTTGATTGAATTGAAATTGAATTAAAACTGAATTAGAAAATAATCTGGAAACCACCCCACCTAGAGTCTTCCTATGTCATAAAGCTAAAAGCTCTGCCGTGCGCCGCTCCTGGGGCCTGGGACGCGGCAGCGTCACCAGGTGCACAAGCTTCGACAGCAGGAGCGGGACAGCCTCCGCGGCCCAATCCGTCAGCGCCGTCGAGGACAGCCCATAACGGCGGCAGAGTTGCGAGTCCCTAAGTGGACCCCACTCGCCCTCGCGCTCACAAGCGTCCACATAGGCCTGCCAAGACCCAGGGCCGCGCATGTGCAGTGGCAAAATGCCAACTTCCGTATGAAGTCGGCCTGGCTCCTTAGCAAAGACAGAGAATCCCCCCTGGGCATCCGTGGACGGCTCTGTAACAAAGATAACACCAACGGATTCGCCCGATCGCCGACAGCAAGGGCTGCCTTGGACAGGTATAGTAGGCGCAAATGACCATAGAGTATCGTCCGGGGCGGGCAGGCCAGAAGAAGCCTGTATGTCCTGCGTGTCAAGGCACAGATCCTGCAAGTCAGCGACCTCGAATAGCGAAGTAAGGGCCGCATCATGATGAGACAAAATGATGTGCTTGCCAGGGAGCAAGGCTCTAAGCACCCATAACGCATAAACCTTGCCCCACCAGACCACCGCCTTGTGCAAGCCTGTCTGCCGTAGCGGGAAGAAGACACAGGCGTGCCGCTCTTCGTCCCTCCTGAGCGAATGCTTAGACGGCTGACCAGGAGGCCCACCAAACTGCGCCCAGCCCTGGGTTCGTGTGAGCAAACAATCACCGGCAAGCTACAGCACATAGCCATGAAATCACGATGACGCACGATCTGCTCCGCCACGCTGGCAACTTGCTTGAACCACACCCTCACCATCTCGTGGCCCGCCTCCTGCCAGTTATGGTGCAGCTCGATCACAACCAAATTGGCGCGCATGCCCACCGCCGCCATGAGAACCATATCGACGTCACTTGGAGTGAGCTGAAACTCGGGGTCAGCCGCCAAATCGAAGTGACAAAGGTCGCCATCAACAGCAACGCCGAGGCTCGCCCTCTGAGGCGGCAGCCCACCAAGACGAGCACCGGTGACGGCCTTAAGTTAGCAGAGGAAGGAAGCCACAAGACTGCTCCCAAATTCCTGAGAGGCGGGCAATTGTTTGCACTACCGCGAGAGGATCGAAAGCCTCGTGTTTAACACGGACAGCTGAGTCGGACGAGCCATATCAAGGCTCCCTTGCCATTGTCGAAAAAAACATAGCCACAGCCTAGCAAGTCTTGGTTGTGCCCTAGCCCGGCGGCATTAAGCCGGCCGCGATCGCTTCCGTCTGGTCTTCGGCTTGGGTGAGGGGAGGGCAAGCAATTTTGGAGCTAGCATCCCCCTCCGCAAAGACATCCGTAAAGCCGCCAGCCGCGCTCCCCTGAAGGCTACTCCGAGCGGCTCGGAAGCAGCCTCCGCCGACCCAGGCTTAGCGGAGTGCGAGCTGGCCGGTGGGAGCGCCATTTGCCTTGCAGCCACTACCAGCCCCTGCCAGCACCGGTGTAACAGATTGTCCATCCACGGTGTACGCTGCCTGGCAACGACCATGTGGATGTCCAGCAAGTCGAGAAGATGCTGACTATGTGCGGCGGCGCGTTGTATTGATCATGCGGACGTCTCCTCCTCTGATTACATTCATCATCGGCAGTTGCTTGCGGCAGATGTGTCTTAGTCCGCATCGGACCGCAGGTGGGCACCAATGGTGGCCATCTGATTTTGGTTCCGACGTAGGTAGGCCGCATCCGCAGTCCGAAGTGCCAGGACGATGACCAGTCGGCCGGAGCCCTCACGGAGGGTCTGTGGCCCGCTGACGACCGTCAGCCCCTGGGGCAGCTCCGGTCGGACATGAGATCGTGGGGCTAGCCGCACGGGGTTGGGGTTTCCTTCGGCAGGGTCAAGGGTTCCTGGACGTCTCCCCCCCGAACGTTGCAGATTGCACCATATCCCATCCTAAAATCTGCACTCCGAGCGTCCAGCCTTCTCACGGAATGGGTGCGAAATTTTTCCAGTTATTTCAAGTATGCTGCTGATGATGCTCACTGGGCAGATGGATGAAACTTTTTCATCTTGACCGTCCTGCCGGCGGCATAGCTAGACATGCCTTGCACTGCATTCGAAGTCAATCTGTCATGGGGGAGGGTTCCCAACATACCTCGTAACAAGACGATGCCAGTTACCGATCCCTGGCACGCTCGAGGTGAAATATTTCACTCCCTGGCGTCCCCCCCCTCTAATTGTGGGGGATCCACCAGCCAAGGCGGACCGAGCATGGCGGCACCTCCCTGAGATGGCCACCTTGGTGCTCACCTGTGCTTCAGGATTGAGCCGCAAGCTGCCACCACCCGGTGCAGAAGGGACTAGACATCTCCAAGGCCTGCCGAACATCACCTGGCGGGATGGCCCTGGCTATGGTGCAAACGATCCATGCGAAATAAGCAGATGACGTATGTCAGCCACCGCGGAAACACGCGATTGCGTGGACCCCACAGCTCGCCCTGGGTCTCCAGCCACCGCCCCAAAAAGTTTTAGACCCACGTCCCACGTCACGACACCGAAAGTGCCACGAAGCAGAGTAGCAGGCGTGTTCGTTTCCACGTTTTTCCATTGCACCCCCGGATCAACTCGACACAACCGGGGACCTGCAACGTTCGGGGAAAGGCGTCCAGAAACCCGTGACCTTGGCGAGAGAAACTCCACTTCCCACTCCAAAAAGTTTCAAACCCACGTCCCACGTTCAGCGACCGGTCAGGAGCAACAAAAAGCCGTCGCTCAGAGCTGCCAAAAAAAAAAGAACCGGAATTGAGTGGCATATTCCGAGCCAAGAGATCAGAAAATAGTCGTGTTTTGCAGACGACCCATTAGTGGAGAGTCTCGACCATTCGATTTGTTTTTGACATATTAAGTCAAAATCTGAGCTTCGGAATGACCCACGTGTTTGTTTCAACCGTACGTTCGATGTTGTGAGTTGGGTTTCGCGTTTTTTGCGGATGAGATTCCACATTATGAAAACAATGACAGAGTCAACTTTTGATTTGACAGATTGACGCGCAGAGGTTTTTTTTTGGCGTATGCGGGCCTCGTCGACTACACGCTGCAGCATCGGTCCCTGTAAGAAAGAGAGCAACTAACAAGAAATGAATAAGCTGTACAAAAATACTCGGTGAAACAGGAGCTGACATACAGACTTGGTCGGCGAAGTCGTTCAGCTCTGATATATACACTGTCTCTTGGATCACTGGCCCTGCAATGGCCACTATCATCAAAATTGTCAAGTTGGTGGCAGTTCGCAACACAAGAGCAAAAGGTGAGTTGCCATGTGCCCAGTTTCCCTTCCAATGGGTCTCGCAAGGGCGAATCACTCATTCAGAGAGCCAGTGTCGTAGAGCAGCTCGTCACAAACAGGCCGCTGTATCCCAGGATGTCAGTGCCCTTACAGGGTCTCGCAAGGGCAAACAGAGAAGGAGCACCACAAGTCCTCCACATCTCAATTCAATAAGGTATCGGAGACCGCAAGCGCTCCTGGGGAGTGCTTGCATCTGTTGGTGCGCAAGTTAGACCAACCCAAGGTCCACGGCTGTATACCATCTACTGCATTATGGATGGCCGACGCACGCAGAAAGTCAGTGCCCTTGTTCAATCCAACCTGTGGTTTGGCGGCCGCTGGGTATGATAGGCGGAGACAGGCCATCCTTCAACGCGCCCACGGACTGCCAGAATACCCTGCATGCATTGATCCAAGCTTTGGACGCGGACTCGCTGGCAACGCTCCGGCCACAGATGTCTTTGACTGCGGGGTCGCTTCGTGTTAACGTTGATCAGTTCGGCTTTGCCATCTGCAGTTTTGCGGATAGAGCCATGCTGCGATGCTGCGTTCTGGACTGTCCTTGACGGCGCTGACGGATTGGGCCGCGGAGGTTGTCCCGCTCCTGCTGTCGAAGCTTGCGCACCTGGTGACGCGCGTCCCAGGCCTCAGGAGCGGCGCACGGCAGAGCTTTTAGCTGGCACTCCACTCTTTGGCGCACAGGTGCGACACAGTGGTGATGTTGTCACTGCTTGGGCATACCTGGGAGCCGTTCTTCAGCTGCCTTCCAAATGACCAGGGCTTCTTCAGTGCGAGCATGAAGACCCTCAATCCGGATGACTCGTTGCGGGAAGTCTTGCAGCCGCACGGGGAGGCCTTGGGCGAGGGGCCCACGAGCAGTGCGCTAACTCCACCCTTTTCGCATTGAGCTCGAGCCTCTGCCGAGCTGCCGAGTGTGCAGCCTGCCGGGACCATACCTCTTCATGGCCAAAACGCTTCCCCCGGACAGCTGCGTGGGACCGGCGTTCGTGCACGGTTATGGAACTAACGGCAAGGCCGCGCTGGCACAGCTGGAGAGTCTCCGCTCCTTGCCCACCCTAGCTAAGGCTCTCTGGGGGTGGCGAGGAACTCCGCCGTGGTGCCCCGGGCTTCAGCGTTGTAGCCCCGGAGCACAGGACCCGGGGGCGCGACGAGTCCTCCCGTTCCGCCGCACGACGCCCTTGTTCAGCGCCAAAAGCGGTGCCCTCGGCAAGCTTGAGCTGCCACAAGCTGCACGAGGCTCGGGCTCGGAGTGCCCAGCAGCACCAGGCGGCAGCGCACGCCGCCAATTTTCAGCTCGGTGTCGACCCGGTGGCCCTCATGAGCCCAAGCGATGCCCTCGCCGCGGAGCACCACGCCAGCGACTTCGACCCTCCTCGCCGACCACGCGATCCAGCCGGCCTCGAGGCGGTCAGTTACATTCTTTGAACACTTGCAGAAGATATGGCTTTATCGTTTGAAGAAAAACAACATGACAAAATGGCTCAGAGAACTGAGTCCAATTTTGATTTGTTGTTTTAGGGCTTTTCCTTTACACTGCCTTTTTATGAACTCTCATTCATACATGCTGTAAACAAGTTGAAGAACACATTCGTCCGTTGCAGCTTGACCTCTCGAAGGGGCAGGAAGCCCTTGAATCGGGCGAGAGTTTTATTTGAAATACCCACCCTCTCCACCCTAATTGATTCGTGGAAAGTGCAGAGATTGCATCCGTGTTGTGCTACCTCAGGAAGCTTTGGACCTCAGTTTGAGGACACTCAGGTCTGCTTTTGCATACGACCTGGTTCGGGTCTTGGCTCTCTGCTTCGCAGTTGACTCGGTCTTGCTCGTCTTCGACTGGCAGGCCTTTCACTAAGGTTCAGTTTGTGAGCCGTGCACGGCTTGAGAGTGGCTAGTTCTCCTTTCGAAGGGGACAAAAAGAGTCTTGTGTCTCACAGGACCGACAGTTCGAAGTTTTCTGCCGTGTGCGGTACTTGCTACCCCAACGTGTGAAAATAGCGTCGAGCTTTGAACTACTTGCATGTGGCATGTGCGAGTGCAAGCATTTATCCCTGAAGGTTCAAACATGATAGACATCAAAACACAAAGCACGATCTTCGAACGATAAAAGCGGCTGTCCGCGTGCTGCTGCAAGGCGGTGCCGCGGCGGAACTCCTCCGCGGTGGCGGCCAGGGCCTGCTGCGACAAGATCGCTCGGTCGGTCTCCGCGGTGATGTGGCGGCGGTTGGCGACGCCCTGGTCGCGCTGGAGCTTCAACGCCGCCAGCTCGTTCCTGTGCCGCGACTTCCTGCGGAAGAAAATCGCGAGGATCGAGGTTGCGGCTGTTCTTCTGTGCTGGCTGGTTCGGCATGGCTGCCTAAGCTGCTTATCGGACGAATGGCTTTCGAGCACTGGAGATCTGAGAGGCACCGGTGCGAACGCGCGGGTGGAGTTGACAATTGGGACTCCGTAGATCCGCCGGCCCATGGTGGCCCGCAGGCCCACTCCATGGCGCCCGCCTCACATGTTCTCGGCCGTGGGCTCTCTGGGCCGAATGGTGCGGCGACCTGCCACCTACACTTTTTACATGCTGATGTGCAGCCCGCAGTCTGCGTACCAGCCGCCGCGATGGGCACCAGCCGGCGGCAGCGCACCAGCTCATCAACCAGGACATGTTGCAGAGGATCTTGGGAAGACTTTGCGCACTGCCGGAAAGATTGGTGCAAAAGGATTCCAACCGATCGCTGACCTTTTACCACTTCCTCTCTCGCCTTCTCTGTGTGACAGAGAGTGGACATGTCAGCGAGACCTCTAGGGCGTGTCGGGTCACTTTGCGGACTTCTGGAAACTGGGCCACGAGAAACCAGACCGTATCCAGTTTCAAGAGTTCGAACTCTCTTGATGGTCAACGATGTTCCGGTGATTTGCTATCTGCCTGCAGGTGAACATCTGGACCTTTTGTCCACGGGCATGCGTTCGTCGCGCGCCTTTTTAAAAAATTGGCTGAACAGCTCCATGCTGACGAAGTCCGCACACTGCAGCAGGTCGTAATCCCCGTTTCATTGCTGTTTTCTTGTGTGTGTTTGTTTGTTTATCCGTAGTTTACTGGGACCGCTGCAGCTGCAGCTAACGAGGCCCGCTGACGCCAAAAAACTAGAAGACAACTAGCCCGAAAGCATCATCAGCGAAGAGTGTGGCGCTACGTCATAGAATCCAGTGTATAGGGTCATAGAGTCACCGAGTCAAAAGCACGGAGTCACAGAGTCGGAATGTCACATACAGTCAAGAGTCGTACAAGTCATAGTTCATAGAGTCATCGAGAAATAGAGTCGAGTACATGTCAAGCACAAGTCATAGTTCAAAGAGTCATAGAGTCATAGAGTCACAGTGACACAGAATCATAGAGTCATAGTGTTATAGAGTCATAGCGTCAGAGTGAGAAAGAGTCATAGAGTCATGGAGTCATCTATGTACCACGCACTTGACTTGATGTAGTTCACTCTATGAACACTAATGTTCAGGTTTAGTGGGTTTAGGGCATAGTCCAACATGACGCAGAAGTCTTCCTTTCCTGGCTCCGGAACCTCACTATATAGACATCCCTGATTACTGTGGTTTCAACGTGACTCTATGACTCTATGCATGGTCACTTTATGTCGCAGCAGTAGTAGTAGTAGTAGAAGTAGTAGTAGTAGTAGTAGTAGTAGTAGTAGTAGTAGTAGTAGTACTAGCAGTACCAGTACTAGTAGTAGTGATAGTAGTGGTAGTCGTAGTAGTTGTAGTAGTAGTCGTCGTCGCGTAGTCGCAGTCGTAGTCGTAGTAGCAGTAGTAGTAGTAGTTGTAGTTGTTGTTGTGGTACGAGTAGTAGTAGTAGTAGTAGTAGTAGTAGTAGTAGTAGTAGTAGTAGTAGTAGTAGTAGTATTCTTTTGTAGTAGTGGTAGTAGTAGCAGTAGTAGTAGTAATAATAGTTGTAGTAGTGGTAGTGGTAGTAGTAGTAGTAGTACTAGTACTAGTTCGAACACTCGACAACGCCAATCTCTGTGAAAGGTTGCAAGTTTCACCGCAATGCACATCAAAAGTAATAACTTTACCTCGCGTTCGAACACTCGACCACGCCAATCCCTGTGAAGGGTTGCAAAATTGCAAAATTCATCTCAATGCACATCAAAAATTGCAACTTTGCTTCGCGTTCGAACACTCGACAACGCCAATCCCTGTGAAGGATTGCAAAATTCATCTCAATGCATGCACATAAAAAATTGCAACTTTACCTCGCGTTCGAACACTCGACCACGCCAATCCCTGTGAAGGGTTGCAAAATTCATTTCAATGCACATAAAAAATTGCAACTTTACCTCGCGTTCGAAAACTCGACCACGCCAATCCCTGTGAAGGGTTGCAAAATTCATCTCAATGCACATCAAAAAATGCAACTTTACCTAGCGTTCGTGCATTCGACCATGCCAATCCCTGTGAAGGGTTGCAAAATGCCAATCCATGTGAAGGGTTGCAAAATGCAGTTGAGCTGCGCCCAAACCCTGTGAAGGGTTGCGCGGCGCCCGCAAAATGTGTAACTTTACCTCGCGTTTGAACACACGAGGAGGCGAATCCCTGTGAAGGGTTGCGCGGCGCGCCTAAAATGTGTAACTTTATCTCGCGTTTGAACGCCCGAGGAGGCGAATCCCTGTGAAGGGTTGCCGCGGGCGCCTAAAATGTGTAACTTTACTTAGCGTTTGGGCTCTCGAGAGTTCCAATCCCTGGGAAGGGTTGCGCGGGAACCCTAAAATGTGTGACTTTACCTCGCGTTTGGGCGCTCGAGGAGGCGAATCCCTGGGAAGGGTTGCGCGGGAACCCTAAAATGTGTAACTTTACCTAGCGTTTGGGCGCTCGAGGAGGCGAATCCCTCAAAAGGGTTGCGCGGGAACCCTAAAATGCGTAACTTTACCTAGCGTTTGAGCGCTCGAGGAGGCGAATCCCTGGGAAGGGTTGCGCGGGAACCCTAAAATGTGTAACTTTACCTAGCGTTTGGGCGCCCGAGGAGGCGAATCCTTGGGAAGCATTCCCGATGGACGACGACGGTGCCACCCTTGGATTTAGAAGAGAGATTTAGATACCGAGATGTAGAGAGTATGTAGAGAGGTAGAGAGTAAGTCAGAGAGTAAGTCAGAGAGTAAGTCAGAGAGTAAGTCACAGAGTAAATCACAGAGTAAGTCAAGAGTAAGTCACGAGATGTAGAGAGTATGTAGAGAGGTAGAGAGTAAGTCAGAGAGTAAGTCAGAGAGTAAGTAAGTCAGAGAGTAAGTCAGAGAGTAAGTCGCAGAGTATGTCACAGAGTAAGTCAAGAGTAAGTCACAGAGTAAGTCACAGAGTAAGTCACAGAGTAAGTCACAGAGTCATAGAGTAGTCAAGTGAGTAAGTCACAGAGTTCTCAAGTTCATAGAGTCATAGAGTCATAGAGTAGTCAAGAGTAGTCAAGTTCGGTCTTAGAGTCATAGAGTCATAGGGTCATAGAGACGTAGACTCAAGTGTCAAGTCATAAGGTCATGTGCTCGATTCTATGTTTGTCATCTATGTACTCGTCTACCCGGCTCCGTACGGAAGAACCCTTCGCGACGCTTTCGGGAAAAAAGTTGAAGGCCGCCGCACCGTCTCGCTCCGTGCACAAGAATCACGAAGTGCATGCATCATTGCATTGAAGGTGCACAGCACATGGAAATGAATGCAAGCAGGCAGCCAGATCGCCGTATGCAAGCGAAGTAAGGTACTCTCGCACACCAAAAATCGATGCTTTCGCTCCCAAAATTGAGTGCACTGGGAAGCAAAATCTTGGCTTTCGATCGTGAAAGTCCATCTCGAGAATACAACGCACAAGCATGTGGAGTTTGGAAAACGCAGCAACACAACAGTCGGTTCTTAAGCTTAAAAGTTAACTTGCTTCGAAGCGTTCTTGCACGCTTGCAACTTTTGCAAAGTGGTGAGACTTAAACATGGCTTCACAGCAGAACCATGCCACAATTCTTGCAGTTTCGCTGAACGACCTGCAGTTAGTGTCCACTGTTTTGAGAAGACATTCGCTGCAAAGAGTTTTGATGTATTTTTTGCAAACAAAAACTTTGGAAGATCCAAGTTGAGACATTGCCATGTTGCAAGAGCAACACCTGAACCTCTTTTAGACGAAGGTAACAGTCAGAAGGGCATCCTGTATGGAGCTTCAACCCACACGATGAACCATTCAAAGATCCAGCAAAGCAGTGGTCTAGTCGGCTCTGAGTGGCTCGCGTGAAGGTAATGGTTTTTGCGTGACATCACACACGAAACTTCTGCATAAGGTCAAGGTCAAATGTGACCAGAGACTCCCAATAGGGGGCCCGTACTGGATCACAATCTAGCCCTACGTGCACTTTACACTCTTTTTTGAAGGTGAGATGGATGATTCTGTTGGTGACCCTGAACCATGAAAGGCATGGTCTGAGGTCGGAATGAACAATGGCCGCGATTCTTGCATACTTGTGTGACGAGATGCTGATCCGGCGTATAGGAATAATCGGAGTAGATTTGGTCTCCGTGAGCATCATACCCCCCAATCTGTGTTCCTTCATGCAAGTTTTTCAACTTGAAGGTATCAACTAACTAGCCTTTGTACTTTCTGGGCCCCGGCCCTCACTTCTAGTTTTTCAACTGAAGGCGTGGACTTCGTGGGGGCAGCTAAAGGGGAGTCCGCTCCATTTAGCTTAAGGTGATTACACTTTCGGCGCCAGGTGCGATAGGTTCGTCGTCTGCGCCTACGCTTCCTAGCCCCCGGTCTAGAGGTTTGGTCCCCCCCCGGTGTTGGGGTCGAGATTGTGGACAGAATATTTTCGATGTAGACTCGAGCTATAAAGTGAGAATGTATTGAGAAGGTTCTAAAGTCCAACAACCGGCACCTTTCGACATCGGCTCAAACCATGGCACATGTGCGACTTCCCAGTATGTTTAAGGTTTCAGGCGTCATTCATGAGTTTTGTGAAATAAGTTGTTGCCTTTCAAGCCTCGCATGTTGTGTGTGTGTGCGTTTGTGTTTGAGATCAGCGTTTCATACTAGACATGCTTCTGTTGCAACAATTCTGCTGTGCTGTGTGTTGTGGGCAATGGAGTGCCAGAAGGCAAGTATCTAAAAACCTTCTTTTGTCAATGGTCGCCACCTGCTGTTGTAGCTGTCAGGAAAGATGGCAAAAAAAGGCCAAGGTTGGAAGATGTCGCCAGGCCGCGGCCGTCAACACACACGTTCGACATGTGTCCGTATGATGTGTTCAATCAAGGGGATGCCCCAACGCCATCAACTGCTGCCTCAACGCCCGGCCCGGGTGTTGTTTGCACCTCAGGGCGTGATTGAAGGCTGCCAGATGTGCAGATTCGCAGCACACGCGTTGAGCACAAGCCCCAATCGTAACAACCGCAACAGCAAGAAGAATCAGGTTTGGTCATCCCGGAAAGGTGATGTCGGCATCAAGGCTGGCTTCAGGTTTCTGTCGGTGGTTAGCTAGCGTGTTTCGTCCATGGAAGACAATTGTGTCGTCGGGCAGAAGCACCTATATGCAGATTGCCTCACGGATTTCAATGAATTTAGTTCCGATGATCAGGGGAGACCGCGGCCGCGCACTCGGTTGTCACCAGATCCGTGCAGATGTAAGCTTGGTACATCGGTTTCTGCCGCATGTGAGGCCAAGCATGAAATCGGGTGTTGATGGCAGGTGTCGGCTTATTTCCATCTCACAGGGGGCCGGCGAGTGTGCGATAGTGAGTGTACAACTAAGGGACGAGTTTGACCGCCCCGGTACTGTCCCTCCGGTGAGCCCCCCACGGATGCAGTGTCAGAGATGCATTACACAGGTTTCATTGTGCTTCGCCTTGTGAAATCTGTGTTGCGGCTGTAAATGGCCCCGAAATCATGCCTGCATGCATACAGTCATATACCTTTGCAGACTGCGAGCAGTCACTAGTTCTGCTTGCATGCTGGGTACCCTGCTGCAGTCGTTGGAGTTGCATGTCCCTCCACGTTCTTCGTGGATTTGGAAGCCTGCACATGTCTGATTCCCTGGACTCAAGGGGCGAAGCCATGCAGATAGACGACAAACGTCCAACGGCCCAATAATGTTTCCAACCGCCGAACAGCTAGCTGGCTTCTACCATCTTCTAGCAGTCTCGTCAAGTCCAATTCCAATCATGGCCCTTGGTCGCATGGAGCCTGGACGAGCAAGACGTCCGAGGAAGACTCTCCCGAGTGACGAAGAAGGGATGACGGTAGCCGACGCAACCACACAGCATCATACTGGTGAAGTGTACAGCGTCCCTGCCGAAATTTTTTCATGCGTGAATTTTGCATCCCTCGCCGGCCCGGCTCCAGGCAATGGGTTCGTGTGAGCAGGGCGGTCCCAACAGATCTACGGTTCCGTCGTACTGCGCACGCAAAGACGTGTCACATCAGAAGCTGTCCTAGGCACCAGGCTGAAGTGACTGTCGCTAGCCCTTTCGAGCTTCCCGACCATCAGTATGCAGAGAACCTCCAAATAAATGCAGTAAGATCCAAATGCGATGCAGAGCGGTGTTCCAGAACATCGACATGTTCGCTTTTTTGGCAAGGTGAAGTTCCTTGGCAGCGATTGCACCGTTCTGCGGACACGCTTTCGTTTGTGAGGCGCAATGTAAGCAGTTCACTGACCGAAGTAACGACCGAGCCAAGGTCCTGGCGTGACTGGTTTGCATGTGGAAGGTTTGCCCCTAGCTACATACACTCAGGAGCTGATCAGCGGTTTTCGAGCTGCAACCGGAGTGTTTGGTGTATATATTTGCAGCATTCATCTAGTCGTGGCGGGAGTTTGCATTAGGTAGGAGTTGTTTGCATCATGTGTCGGAGTCACTCGAGATCACAACGCATGAGTGGAACTGGATCCCGCGGTTCCCTAGGCTCGTGTTGGAGACCGGAAGCTTGTCCTTCTAACACGTTGCTGCAGTGGACCTTAAGCAAAGCAACACGGCGAAAAACGATCTCCAACACCACGGCGCCGCAGCTGATAAGGCGGCCTCACGGGCACAAAAACCATGGAGTGTTACCGATGCTTGATTTCGTGACATCAGGCTGGACAGTCGGGTAGGTTCAAAGGCTTTCCACCCACGCAAGATGGATCTGAGAGCAACTGTGATACCGCTGTTCAACGCGGATTCGCAAGTACAGGGCACCAAACTGTTGCAGACTGGGAGATTCGAGGTTTTACTCAAGGATGCGTATGTTGTCACTCCGCTGGTTTCCTGAGCTTCGTGCCAGGGCTGTTCTGGGTCTGCTGTTTTGTTGCCATGCGCTGTGCAAAACGGGTCTTTCACATGTTTTCGCACCCACGGTCAACCGCTGCTGGCTGGGATCGCTGATTCTCTTTCGTGAGGCAGGGTGATACTCGCAAAGATAAAATCCCGACAAGAGGTGGCCGATCAGCGCTTGCAAAGAATTGCAAAGAAAGATGGTATCAATCTTTCAGTGGTAGCTGGCAGGCTTTTGGCAATTGGGTGCCGGAGCTGATGCCAGCCTGTGCCAGCCTTTTTCGAAACGTGTGGTGTTTGAGCTGTTTTGTTTTGTGTACAGGGTTTGTCGTATTTGGACAATGAAAGTGTTTTGCCACCTTCAGCACTCAGCCTGTGTCATGTGGCGTCTGCATGTTCGGCAATGCGTGGGCCTGCTATAGCCACCACGGAAAATGTGAAATGCAATCGCAACCGCCAGAGCTCTGTGGAGTCGCATCGCATGTGATGACAAATACATGGCCACTTGGGGCCAGAGCGAGCGCAGTGCTCAGTCGAGCGGCCTACCGGACAAGGTGTGATGCTGCAACGAGGTGAAGGCATCGCCACGGCTTGGCTTGTGGGGAAGGCGGCATGTGCATTGCCCGCGACTTTGTGGTTCGAAACGCTGCGAATATCGTGCGTGATTGCCGCGTTCTTGGTGGGTTCGGGCACTTCGCGGCCAGGCGATTTACAGAGCGTCACAGCGTTTGTTTTTGTGTCACGTTGCAACAGCAACATCGCACTTACACCGAGCTCGTGCTTGTTTCGCCGTGCCGATGTGCCGTGTCGTTCTACACGTTATGCGGCCTCGTGAAGCAGGCACCTGCGGTGTACATGCCGCGCTACAGTTTATCGTATATCCATAATGTGCACAGTGATTCATGTGGTGTTACATGGTGTTACACAGTGGTCATATGTTTATTGCTGAATCGGTGCGCATATTAGGTCCGAGCCGAAAACCCCGTGCGGGCAGCAATCAGCAGCCGCCCTGCCACTCTTGTGCCAGCATTGCTCGCCGTGTGCACTTGTACGCCCGTGGGGAGGAACACAAGTAAAAGGTAAGTTCAAGATAGATTCGTGGCAGAGGGTGCAGCAGTGAGAATCGTTTTCTGCCGGTTCACACACCCCTCTGCAACGGCACGAAACGTATTCGGTCCGGCCCTTGTGCATTCTGCAGTGCGCGAGTGGTGGCCAGAAGCTCCGTGCAGCAGAAATGGGCTGTGGATGCCTGTCACCGCGCGGGCAAGCGATTGGCATCCGGCGGGCTGTCGAGCCGGTGCCTGTGCAAGCACGTTGCCGAGGCCGGTGAACAATCGACGTTGGCGGCGCCGTTCGGTCGCAACGACATGGTTGCCGTCGGCACGTGTCTCTTGTTCATGCTCGGTATAGCGAGTTGGCCCGCGGCGGCCATCACCTTTGCGGTGAGGGGTGTAATGCCCGTCATCCAGGCAACTCCATCAGACGTCATGAGACCTTGCCGCTTTTTTGCTGGTCATTCAAGTAGCCTTGCACATGCTTTCCGTCATCGCACAACGCACCGCGCTTTGCGATAAAGTCGGCGTTCTCGAGCTCGACCAGGGCAGCAGCACAATTTGTTAATGCCGTGTTGCACTTCCGCAACCAGGCCTGCAAGTGTGACATTGCCTGATGAGCTCGGTTTAGACTCAGGTAATGAGTGACGTCTTGGTTTTGCAGCGCTGGGGACATCGTTGCGTACGCCCAGCCCTTGAGAGAGTAGGCTTGCGCTTGCGGAGGGCTGAGGCATAGGAACTTGCTTCTATCGCCCGTTTTGTTCAATCTCATCCACACTTGGCTTTTTCACCTTGCATCCATGCATCTCGCTTGCCGTCCTCGGTGGCGCAGGGATGGGCGCTAGCCAGGCGTGGACACCATCCCCTCGTCGATGGCTGCGTTGCTAGTCATCGCAACGTGGATCACCCATGTCTATGTGGGTTTGCTGCGCACTGGAAGCGCACATTCTTGCAACGCTTGCAGTCTCGGTACTGCGACTTGGACCTGATTTCTGATGACAGTGTCGCAGTTCATTTTTGTTTTGCATAGGCAAGACCCGTTCGCTCACGCATGTTGCTGACGTTTGCCAAGCGCAACGATCTGTGCTTGCAAAAAAGAGGGCTCAGGGCTCTGATGTAGTCGTCGTCGGTACATTCTTGGTAGCACAACCAAACTGAATTTTTGTTTAGATGTTCATAGCTGACGTGTGTCCGCTTCCATAGTTCGTTGAGTGGACATGGGCTTGGTGTAGTCTTGGTGTGGCCATTACCCATTCTTTGATGGACGTTCTGCTCGCCACAGGTCTGACGCCTAGCATGTCTATGTGGAGCAGCTGTCTGGAGCTTTGTTGAAGCTGCGCTTTTGCCCGCTCCTTGTACCGTGGCGACGGGCAAGGACACACCGTTCCCAATTGTTTGGGCTAAGAGCTGCTGACATGGAGCAGTTGTCTGACGAGGCATGGGCACTTCTCGCCGCAGCACCCGCGCAACACTGTAGGCCTGCTGTCATGCACTGCGTGGCAGGTGTGTGTCAAGCCCAGCGTTCATTGCTGGAACGCTTGACTCGGTGATCTGATGTGGCATGTTTGCCCGTTTTGGTCTGCAGTTATTGACCGTTATTGACGCAGTTCATATCCACCCCACGTGACGTTTACGCCTGGAAGAAAGCTACGTCTGGTGCTGCGCTTGACGCAAGATGCCCCCTGGAGTCCCAGTCCTTCGGTGCAAGGACCGAAGCCACTCATACTCCAAGCATCTCCAAGCTCTCTGAGCCCTGATTCCCCCGCTTAAAGCTCCTTCCTGGTGTGGCTGATGGCAAGCAGCTTGGCTGCCTCGCAGCTTGGCTCTGCGGCTTCCTATGATTTTATACACACATATTTACATATATACATACATACAACTGTTTTTGTTGTCCTTTGCATTTTTGTTGTTTTTGGGTTGTCGACAAATCACCCTCAATGAAACACGCAACAACCGATCCGCCCCTCTTGTTGAACTATCGCCGTCACCAATCCTGCCTCCGGGTTGCATGAGTGGTGTGCTGTTCGCGGGACCAGATGTGCGCATGGCACATCCGCGCCCATCCAGTGAGTGTGCCTTCCGCTCCACCGCCACCGGCGAGCTGGGACGCGGCGCGGTTGCCAATCGGGCGTCGGCGTTCGTTGCGCAACCGCCGCGATGAGGCCATTCCACCAGCGGCAGAAGCATACAATTGGTTCAAGATGTGATGTCATAATGGAAAAGCCGCTGTTGTGTGGACATTGATGTTCCTCCACGTCGTTCCACAGGCAAAGCATTTCCATACGTTCGAAGACAAGCGGCAACATGAAGGTTTGCTCGGTTTCGGCGAGCGCTACGGATGTGCTCGTCGCCAGTAGGCTGTTCGGGCGCTCGCCACGGAGGCCTTCAAGGAGCGTCGATGCCAAGGCGCGCTGCAACATGCGCAGCCTAGCCTCCCCAACCCCACCACTTGCAATCGCAGCCCGCGCGGCCAGTCCGTGAATGCCCATGCCTGCAATGCCATTGATCGGGGCGCGTGGCTTCCTGAGACACGTTAGCCGACTGCGTTGCGACCAGAGTTGCCCTCCGTGGGCTCCCAGAAAAAAGCGACTGAACGGCAGCTGGCACACAGCCGTGGCAGTTTCGGCATAGAGCATGTTACGGCATGCGTTATTGTTAAACACTTCGAAGCCTGCCGCCTGGTCTGTGTAGCTGCCCAGGCGTCGAAGCCAGCAACACGCGAAAATGTTCCGCACGCATGCCAAGGAGCGACGGAGCACCGCGCTCGCCACCCGCGCATTGCCGTTGGAGCATGCCGTCGCGCGCGTCTGCCGTGAAGCTGGCGCGCGGGTCGCACGCCACGTGCAGCATCAGGCCCAGCCTGCGAGTCCAGCAGGGCAGCCGAGGCAGCGTCGGGACTGGCGGCTGCTTGCAGCGGTCCCAATGCAACAGAGGCATACAAAGGCCCGGCGGTGCAAAGCCCACCTGCGCACTACGCAAGGTGGTAGGCAAGTGGAGGTGACTCGGCAGAGTGAGCGAGGACGTCCCTGAGCAAAGGTGGCCCGTCATCGACGATGGCTTTGTTGGCGATTGGCAAGGAGAGCAAGCTGGTAGCGAAGGACAGAGCCGCTGCCCCGACCATGGCAACGAAGGCAGCGGCAGAGCAGTGCGTGCTCGTGCTCGGGCCAACAACCGGCGACCACAACGGAAGTCCATTAGCAATGACCTCAATGCCCCGCTCATCCTGCCTTGCAGCTTGGAGGTTGAAATCGCGGACCAGCACATTGGTAACCACAGTGGCTCCGGCTTCGCGACACTTGCACTCCAGATTTTTCTTCTGTTTTGCGACAGCACGAAAGCAACCGTCCGGTCCCTCTGCACACTGCAAACTACGAGGACGAGGATCATGGTGCGGGCAGGCGAGCTGTCTAGCCGGTGCTCGGCGAGCACGTCGCTGAAGTCAGGGGGCGAGCCATCGACGCTGGCAGCGCCGTGGAGTGGCAGTGACAACAGTGAAGCTGCAGAGGACCTGGCAGCGGCAAAAGCGAGAAACCCAGACCATCGCTGCAGTACTGCTGGCACGCAGGTGGGGGGGTGCGGACCGTGCCCGGCTGCGGGAGAGGAGTCGCACGAACTGGACGGCCTCAGTGCTCCAGCGTCCAGCGACCTCGATGGCAAGCAGCCGCCCCAGAGGGGTAGACTGTTGGCGATAACCTCGATGCGCCGGTCGTCGTGCCTCTGGGTCGCTATGTTGAAGTCGCGAAGGAAGACATGGGCTGCGACAGTAGCCCCGGCCTCTCTGCAGATGCGTGCGGCGGCCCGCTCCAAGGGAATGCCGCGACCGCGGAGGAGTCCAGCACCCGAGCAGGCTGCACGGTGATCGCCGAGTGAATCAAGATGAATGCCACAACGGCAGGCCGCAGCATCGAGAGGCAGTGGGAGGCGCAGACGCCGGAGCAGGAGAACACGGTAAGCCGCTGAATCAACCGGCAGCGAGAAGCTCACTCCACGCCGGCACAGTAAGACCATGGTTGGTCAGGGCGACTGCAGCACCTTGGAGCGACGCGAGGCAACGAATGTGGCATGCAGGACCTGCGAGTTGTTGCAAGAGCTGGTCGCAGAAGTCGCTCTCGCGGGCCGTGATGGCGCGGAGCGAATCTGCCCAACAGGCGAAAAAGGCGGCGGGGGCATGGCGCCCCAACCGAGCGCTGTGGCCGCAGAGGCTGGCAGCTCGGCTCGAGCAAGGAGTTCGGCGACACCATGAAGGGTTTCGAAGTGGTTTCGACACCGGTCGAGCAAAGGACGCATGATGTCGGCGGTGTAGCCCGACGGCCCGGGGGCGAGCGCCGCAAGTTGGAGATGATGGTGGCCCGGGGCAGTGTAAGGGGCGATGCGGGTGACCACTGCAAGATGTTGGGGTTAAGGGGCAAGGCTTCTCGGAGCTGCCGGCCCCTTGGTCCGAAAGGATGCCGTGGCGGAGGGCCGTGGACTGGCGGCGCTTCCTCGCAGGCCGGGGAAGGTGCGGGTCTCGCGGCTGCAATCGCGGCATGCTCGCCATGTGCCGCACACAGGGGGCGGTCAGCAGCGGCTGTAACAGGGGATCGCTGGCTTCAAGGGTAGCATTGCAGCGGAGGCACAACCACTCAGGGGTCCAAGTGCTGTCGGCCCGTTGGAAGGTGGGCGCCCACTCTATGTTGCGGTCAGGAAGTTCCTCCCAAGCGGCGTCGTCCGTGGCCTGATTTGGGCGCGCCAAGAAAATGCGAGGGCAACACAAAGGCATGATGCGCCGGGGTGGCGAGGGTGCGTGAGTGGCCCGATGCTGTGCAGAAACGGTGTTGTGCTCGACAACGGGGGGCGGGAGGGAGACGTGCAGTGAACGGCAGGCAGTGTGCAAGAGCCCAGAGGTTTTGGGGGGCGAGTCGGCCCTGCACGTAGGGCAACGGAGCTCCGCCAGGTTCACGGCCACAAGAGCCACGCACCCGAAGTGAAGCAGGTGACCGCACCAAGGCCACGGGAAGCGAGCTTCATCGCCCTCGCCATGCGGCAAGTCTGCGGTTGGGCACACGGCAGGGCCACGCCTAAGAATGTATATCGAGGGGGGGGGGGTACAGCATTTGAAGAAATACATTTCTCTGGCCCGGGCCAGATAATTCGATTTCGAGGGGGGCTGATATACATTTTTGCCGGTTGCCAGGCATGCTGTACTGAAGCCCAATGCAGCACAAAGCAAAGTGTGTGTGTGTGTGTGTGTGTGTAAAGTGTCAGAACCCTTCACAAGTCCTTCACATGTTGTCATGAAGCAAGATTTCTGATTTGTTCCAGATGGGTTAGTCCCACTACTGCCCGGTTCATTCACCGAGAGCCGCAACAACACTCAACAAACAGAATACCTCAGAATACTCATAGACGGCTACTGCAGCCCGACTACTGTATGGCGAGTGTATGGCGCATCCACCGAGAACCGGACACACGTAACGTATATTTGGGGGGGTCTGGCTACCAATCCTCCTGTTTTTATACATTTCAGCCTTGGCAGACGCCCAGGAGTGCACGAGCATTCCCTGACAACCCTCCACGACCCCTAGGCATGATCTAGGCCTTGTCGCTGGTGACTCCTGTTACACTCCCACTGGTATGACCGGTTGTGGATGACGATACGGAGAAGACAATAGAACTACTACCAGAAGAGTGCTTGCACACACACGGTCCTGCAAAGCTGCCAGTGCAGCGCCTGTTTTGTTCATGTTCAGCCAGTGTGGGCCTGTCAAAATCGTTTGGGTGAGGGGGTCACACGGCGCATTGTCGCACGTCGGGCAGCGCCGTTTGGGGGGCATCCCGGCCCAGCAGCCATGGAGACGTGGTGGGGGCTGCACCGGGTACCCCTGCAGCATTTGGAGCGCTGACGGACGGCACAGTGAGGGAGCTCCAATCGAGTGCATCTTGGTATGCCATGCGGCTATGGCGCGGGGAAGCGCGGGGCCTAAGCCTACGGAACCCAACCTGCAGCTGCGCCGGGCGGCACGGGGATCCGGGGGGCTGGGCACTGCAAACGGTTTGTTTATACTGGGCCGGCCCCCAGTTGTGACACGGGGTCTTTTTATCCTCGGTTTCCCTAGGTCCCAAAGCACGACGCCCATCTGCCGCTCTCGCGGCGTGACAGCCTACAACGTCAGTATGTTGAGGGCCTGGAGGCCGTTCCGGGTTCGGGAAGTGGGCCCCAAGGCAGAACAACCGTTTTAGGCAGAAAAACGACAAGGTACGTGCGCAAAGCGGCACAGGCCTTCCTGTGATGCCTGGACAGGGCCGCAGTGTGAGCCAAAATCTTGAGCCAAAATGGCTACGGTGTTTCACCCCCCTAAGGTAGCGAAAGCAAAGCCGTGCTGCTGGAACGAAGTGAAACTCTCGGGAATAAGGCTTTGCCACGGATCCAGCCAAGCCACATCCAGAACTTCCAGCCGGCGTCCTCGCCTACGCCTACGCTCAGCACGGATGCGGTGGCCGCCGATTTACGCGACAGCCGCAGGGGCGGTGTTTTTTTTTTTTTTTTTCTCACGCACCTTTCTGACGACTGCAAAACAAGACGTCCGGGTCCCTGTGCTACCTGCGCATTACGGGCGAAGGAAGCTTCGGGAAGGGACTGCGCGCCTTCACCCCCAGCGCGCATCGGCAAGGACCTCATGCAACGCAGGCATGGGCCCTTCGCCGAGCTCGGCGGCAGGGGGGAGTTCGAGGAGCGTGGCTGCGTAGGCGCGCTGGGCAGCGACAGCCAACAGTCCGGACCAGCGAGCGACCCAGGAGGCGACTGCGGCGGACTCCATGCGGGCCGGCACCGACGCTGCCCAATGACCAGCCAAGAGGCGCAGGAAAACCTGCCGCCAACTTCGACGCCGACGACGACTAGCCGACAGCGGCGCGCTCGGTCCAACTCGGGGTAGGTTTGGGTGTGCTTGCGGCGCGCGTTCTCACGACCCCTGCCACCTTGCCTGAGTTTTTTTTTTCCACGCACCTTTTTCCACGACTGCCAAACGAGACGTCCGGGTCCCCGTGCTACCTGCGCACTACCGGCGATGGAAGCCGGGGGAAAGGGGGGACTGCGCGCCTTCACCCCCAGCGCGCATCGGCAAGGACCTCATGCAACGCAGGGGAGGAGCGAGGCTGCGTAGGCGCGCTGGGCAGCGACAGCCAACAGTCCGGACCAGCGAGCGACCCAGGAGGCGACTGCGGCGGACCGCAGGTGGGCCGGCACCGACGCTGCCCGATGGCCAGCTAGAAGGCGCAGGAATTGTACTGCTTCGGTACCAAACCTGCCGCCAACTTCGACGCCGACGACGACTAGCCGACTAGCCGACAGCGGCACGCTCGGTCCAACTCTTGGCAAGTTTGGGTGCGCTTGCGGCGCGCGGCGGCGGCGACTGCGCAGCCCGGCTGGACGTCGGCGCGCGGGTGGGCCTGGCCGCGTTTGATGAAGGGGGAGACGATGGTCGCATCGACGGCGAGTTGGGAGCCATGCCAAAGGGGCAAGCCGTTCGCCACAACTTCGATGCGCCGCTCGTCGGAGACAGGAACATCAAGGTTCATGTCTGCGAGCCGCACGTGGCGTGCGACCCTCGCGCCAGCGTCACGGCAGACGCGCGACGGCATGCTCCAAGGGCAATGCGCGGGTGGCGAGCACGCCCGACGTCGCACATGCGGTGCTGTGGTCGCCGAGCGGGTTGAGCACACCGTGGCAGCTGCATCTGCGCGGTGCGAGCGGGAGGGGGAGGTACAAGGTGTTGTTACCATAGCAAGCTCTTGATGTACATTGACAAGCTTTCGGTATACAGCCTCAGGCAAACATGAGTTCACCATGACAGTTCATCGACTTTGATATTCTTGTGCAGCCGTCATTTAGGCTTTCATGGAGACTTAGATCTTAGCCATTCATCAGATCACTTCCGCTTTATGTTCTGGCATTATTTCGCTTTATGTTCTGGCATTATTTCGCTTTATGTTCTGGCATTATTTCGCTTTATGTTCTGGCATTATTTCTCTCGCCGGGCCCATGGCGACTTCGCAGGCACGGACTCTCATGATATCTGACTGCGCAAGTACCTGCTGCATGTACCTGCTCCTGATCATGATGCGAGGCTGCATGTACGATCATGAACTGATTCTGCATGCACGATCATGGACTGATTCTGCATGCACTTGCTGCCGCTGATCATTGCCCAGGCATGTGTGCAAGTTGATGCTATTTCAAGTCGGCAGGCAGTCACCTCAAAACGACTTGCAAATGTACAATGCAGCAAGTGTGTAGCTCAGTTTCATTAAAACCCGAGCTTAGACATTGAAACGGCATGCCGCAATCCCGTCGGAAACTCGACTACTCTGCTTGCGACGATGTGAGTTTTGCAATCAAAGATCTCAAGTCGGCGGATTCGGAGTTCCCGCAAGATCTTCTTCGTCCGGCCGCACGTCGTTGGGCTCAGGGTGCTGGCTGGACTCTTGGAAGTTACTCACAGCCAATCCGATGCCCGGCAGCTACTGCTACTGCTACTACTACTATTGGAGGTGCCCAGCAATGTCGCGCGACAAGGGTTTGTAACAGAGGGGAGGGACCCTCGACAACACGGGGTTTTCACCCACGGCCTGAATGCAGGAATAAAGCCAAAGGAGCCTCACTTCACGGTTCTGATTTGGCAAATCGGCTGAAATGCGCTTTCTTTGCCTTTATTCTTGTGAATGCAGGAATAAAACCAAAGGAGCCTCACTTCACGGTTCTGATTTGGCAAATCGGCTGAAATGCGCTTTCTTTGCCTTTATTCTTGTGAATGCAGGAATAAAGCCGAAGGAGCCTCATTTCACGGTTCTGATTTGGCAAATTGGCTGAAGGGTGCTTTCTTTGCCTTTATTCTTGTGAATGCAGGAATAAAACCAAAGGAGCCTCATTTCACTGTTCTGATCTGGCAAATCGGCTGAAATGCGCTTTCTTTGCCTTTATTCTTGTGAATGCAGGAATAAAGCCAAAGGAGCCTCATTTCACGGTTCTGATCTGGCAAATCGGCTGAAATGCGCTTTCTTTGCCTTTATTCTCGTGAATGCAGGAATAAAGCCAAAGGAGCTTCATTTCACGGTTCTGATTTGGCAAATCTTCTGAAATGTTTTTTCTCTGCCCTAATTCTTCTGAATGCAGGAATAAAACCAAAGGAGCCTCACTTCACGGTTCTGATTTGGCAAATCGGCTGAAATGCGCTTTCTTTGCCTTTATTCTTGTGAATGCAGGAATAAAACCGAAGGAGCCTCATTTCACGGTTCTGATTTGGCAAATTGGCTGAAGGGTGCTTTCTTTGCCTTTATTCTTGTGAATGCAGGAATAAAACCAAAGGAGCCTCATTTCACTGTTCTGATCTGGCAAATCGGCTGAAATGCGCTTTCTTTGCCTTTATTCTTGTGAATGCAGGAATAAAGCCAAAGGAGCTTCATTTCACGGTTCTGATTTGGCAAATCTTCTGAAATTTTTCTCTGCCTTAATCTGAATGCAGGAATAAAACCAAAGGAGCCTCACTTCACGGTTCTGATTTGGCAAATCGGCTGAAAATGCGCTTTCTTTGCCTTTGTTCTTGTGAATGCAGGAATATAGGAGCCTCATTCACGGTTCAAATGGCTGAAGCCTTATTCTGTTGCAGGAATGCTTCATTCACGGTTCTGATCTGGCAAATCGGTTGAAGGGTGCTTTCTTTGCTTTTATTCTTGTGAATGCAGGAATAAAGCCAAAGGAGCCTCATTTCACGGTTCTGATTTGGCAAATCGCCTTTATTCTTGTGAATGCAGGAATAAAGCCAAAGGAGCTTCATTTCACGGTTCTGATTTGGCAAATCTTCTGAAATGTTTTTTCTCTGCCCTAATTCTTCTGAATGCAGGAATAAAACCAAAGGAGCCTCACTTCACGGTTCTGATTTGGCAAATCGGCTGAAATGCGCTTTCATTGCCTTTGTTCTTGTGAATGCAGGAATAAAACCAAAGGAGCCTCACTTCACGGTTCTGATTTGGCAAATCGGCTGAAATGCGCTTTCTTTGCCTTTATTCTTGTGAATGCAGGAATAAAACCACAGGAGCCTCATTTCACTGTTCTGATCTGGCAAATCGGCTGAAATGCGCTTTCTTTGCCTTTATTCGTGTGAATGCAGGAATAAAACCGAAGGAGCCTCATTTCACGGTTCTGATTTGGCAAATTGGCTGAAGGGTGCTTTCTTTGCCTTTATTCTTGTGAATGCAGGAATAAAACCAAAGGAGCCTCATTTCACTGTTCTGATCTGGCAAATCGGCTGAAATGCGCTTTCTTTGCCTTTATTCTCGTGAATGCAGGAATAAAGCCAAAGGAGCTTCATTTCACGGTTCTGATTTGGCAAATCTTCTGAAATGTTTTTTCTCTGCCTTAATTCTTCTGAATGCAGGAATAAAACCAAAGGAGCCTCACTTCACGGTTCTGATTTGGCAAATCGGCTGAAATGCGCTTTCTTTGCCTTTGTTCTTGTGAATGCAGGAATAAAACCGAAGGAGCCTCATTTCACGGTTCTGATTTGGCAAATTGGCTGAAGGGTGCTTTCTTTGCCTTTATTCTTGTGAATGCAGGAATAAAACCAAAGGAGCTTCATTTCACGGTTCTGATCTGGCAAATCGGTTGAAGGGTGCTTTCTTTGCTTTTATTCTTGTGAATGCAGGAATAAAGCCAAAGGAGCCTCATTTCACGGTTCTGATTTGGCAAATCGGCTGAAATGCGCTTTCTTTGCCTTTATTCTTGTGAATGCAGGAATAAAGCCAAAGGAGCCTCATTTCACGGTTCTGATTTGGCAAATCTTCTGAAATGTTTTTTCTCTGCCCTAATTCTTCTGAATGCAGGAATAAAACCAAAGGAGCCTCATTTCACTGTTCTGATTTGGCAAATCGGCTGAAATGCGCTTTCTTTGCCTTTGTTCTTGTGAATGCAGGAATAAAACCAAAGGAGCCTCACTTCACGGTTCTGATTTGGCAAATCGGCTGAAATGCGCTTTCTTTGCCTTTATTCTTGTGAATGCAGGAATAAAACCAAAGGAGCCTCATTTCACTGTTCTGATCTGGCAAATCGGCTGAAATGCGCTTTCTTTGCCTTTATTCTTGTGAATGCAGGAATAAAACCAAAGGAGCCTCATTTCACGGTTCTGATCTGGCAAATCGGTTGAAGGGTGCTTTCTTTGCTTTTATTCTTGTGAATGCAGGAATAAAGCCAAAGGAGCCTCATTTCACGGTTCTGATTTGGCAAATCGGTTGAAATGTGCTTTCTTTGCTTTTATACAGGAATAAAACCAAAGGATCTTCATTTTACGGTCCTGATGTGGTGAATCGGCTGAAGCGTGCTGTCTTTGCTTTTATCTTGAAGGTGCACTCATGTCGGTAGCTTGCACGTGGAATATGAAAAGCAATCCTCCCAAGCCAGGAGACTGAGAAAGCGAAGCCCAAAGCCAAGGAGCAGCCAAAGAGAAAGAGAAAGAAAGCCGAGGACACACAGCGAATTTCGTGTTGTTCTGAGCTTTCTGCTGCTACCTGTTCCCATGCGAGGAGCCTTGCGAGGCCTCAGAAGCCGAGGAAGATGATACAGAGGTGTTCACAGAGCCTGACGAAAGTGCCCGCCAGATGATGTTGCGACAAAAAGCACCTCTCGACCAGACAATCTCGGCAATGGAGGGCCGCTGTGAAGAGCTGCCGCCGCAGATGCGAGGTGGCAAGCGTGTCACCGGACAGAGGCAGCACAAGCCGAAGCGGAGCAAAGAGTTTACAATGGAGTGTTCCTTGCACGGTCAAGAGAACAAGCAAGAGTTCATGATCCCGCAAGCGGCGTTCAGGAGGCTCTTCAAGGAGACTGCCGAAACCGTGACCGCTGCCTTAGAGGCAGATTTGGAGCAGATGGCTTTGCTTCCTGAAGAGAAGAAAAAAAAAGGACGAGGACGGCCCCGCAAAGAGCGATGCCTGACGGTTCCGCAATTCCCCAAGAGTGCGACCCGCATCGCGCAGTACATGGCCGAGGACTTTCTGCAAGCCAGGTTCTCCGACGCGAGTCGCCTCGCCCAGCACTCAAAACGAGAGACGACCATGTTGCGAGACCTCAAGCTGGCAGGGGAGCTACGTGCTGGTGCGCTGGAGAAGCGCAGAGAAGACAACGAGTTCCGTGTTTACCAGTCGGTTCTGGCAGAGCGAAGGCGGCGGTGAGCCTGCTAAAGTCTCACTTGTGCCGTTGGGCACTTCAGGGTGCACTTTAAGGCTGGAGATGTGGTTCCTACTTGAAGCTTAGAATAAAACAAGAACACCACCAGTGGCATCAGCTTAGGACCCCAAAAACCACATCCTGAACCTTAAAAAGGGAAGCTGGCAATCGCCATGCCTTGCAGATTGCCGCCGGGGAAGCAAAAAGTTGTTCGGCAGAAGCAGGTCCTGTCGCAGTGTGTGCGTGTGTCCTTGGCGTGGTGCGCACAAGTTCTTTGTTGTGGTGTGGTTTTGCATGTCTTGGCGTGGTTGCAACGCCCCCTCCTTGCGCAGACTTCGCTTGTTCCTGCCACCGAGGCATTGCCATGAGGTCATCGCCAATGGTCGGCCGCTGTGGGGCAGCGGCGAACTTGCAGTCAACAACACCACGCCGCTCGTCTCCCTCAATACTTCTCCCCGCGCAGGGCTGGAGGCCGTACTGCCGGAGCTGCCTTGCTCGCTAAAGGACAGGCAAACAGCGCACCTACCTTGAACTCTGCAGGACCGACGGCTGCAGGCTCACGGTCATTGCTCTTGAGATTGGGGGCGTTGGGATGCCGTGCCGAGTCCCTTTCGCAGCCAGCCTGTTGTCCTTGCTTTTCACTGGCATGGCCAATGTTGAGGGGGAGCTACGACTTCTGAGCGACATCCCGCTCGCCAGCCATGTGGCGTGAATGCGCTTTGCGCACGCCGCTATTGCCGCTCCTTGCCGCAGACATCCGTCGACTGTTGCCTTGGCTTTGAGGGACCG
Source organism: Symbiodinium sp. CCMP2592 (assembly GCA_905221615.1). Taxonomy (NCBI): domain Eukaryota; class Dinophyceae; order Suessiales; family Symbiodiniaceae; genus Symbiodinium; species Symbiodinium sp. CCMP2592. Next base: position 60,407 of record CAJNDT010000007.1, read on the forward strand.
AGCTGCTTTGGACGTCGGTAGCTTTGGACGACTTGTACGTTCTCACGATGGTCACATCCGATGCGTTTGCTTCTTGTGGCATTGCTCCCGACCTTGGCAAGATGCGGGTTCTCGTCGTGGGCCAAGAAGCGCCGTCGCCAGGGAGTGGCGAGTTGAGCGTCGTGCGGGGATAAAGTGCCCTTAAAGCGAGGCACCGTTGTGCTCGGCACTCCCCTCGGCAGCTCGGAGTTCTTCGGAGCTTGCGCCGACAAGCGGACACAAAAGAAGCAGCGCTTCGTGCTAGAACCACCCCAGGTGCCCATGCAACTTACAGCGGTTGGGCTTGTGCGCCGTCCTGCGGGCCAACCACGCCATTTGCACGGTCCCGCCCAACGTTGTCGCACCGTATGCTGCAGCACACGATGCGCTTGGCGTGCTTCGGAGGTGCACCGCCGGATACTGCGGATCAGGTCCCGGCGCATGGGCTGATGCCTTCGCGGCTTTCTGCGTGCAGGCAGCAGGCGCTGGAAAGACCCTGCGCGGCCAACATGGCCTGGCTATGCCTGGCTCGTCGCTACTCCTCCATCCGGTTATCCCGGAGCAGTGCTGCGTGCCACGGCTACGGCCCGTGATGCATTTTTCGGAAACCGTGCATGTGTTAAGCGTGCAGCCGCGTGCCCGGCAGCCCTCGCTTTCCAATTGTTAACGGGGAACTAGTTGGAGCGTAATCGCTTTCAGGCAGGGGCACCGAGACAGAGCCAAAAACGAAGAGGCACGGATGGCATCCCATGTACACAACACCGAACGGAGCCGTCGCAGGATCGAATCAGAAGAGAGACTGCCGGAGCGGAAGCAAGCCGGAGTCGAGTTGGCGATGGGACCGGAACAGACAAGCAGGCGAACGAACAGCGCACCGGAACCCCGAACCCGCAGATTTCCAGTGGGTTTTTGGCATTGCACAGAATCAGGATTTCATTCGCTTCGTGTTGCATGTGCCTTGTGACTTGTGTTCGGTATGAAAGCTAAAGCGAATCGATATTGCGTGGCTGACGGCTTCCATCAAAACACGCTAAGCGTTGAACGCGATACAAGCAAACACTGATACCGACCGCTGTAAGAGATTCGATTCGCTGCAAGAGGTTTTTTGCAGCCAGTCCATTGTCCAGTCGGCAAATGCATCTGAGGCAAAGACAAAGGATGCGGGCACATTGTTCCCGATGGAGGCCGACGTCTTTGTTACAGAGTTGAGCGATGCCGGTATATGCGATAAGGTTTTCGAGGCGTGTCCATTGTTTCTTGCTGAGTTTACAGTAGCACTTGCTCCGTTTTTCTGGTCATAGCCAGCAACATCAGCAATCCTGCGGCAGGTATGCCAGGCCAAATACTTTCGGTTTATCGCACCCATCTCCGTTCCGCGGATGATCTCTGCCCAGGCCTGGGTTCGGACGGCAAGTCTTTTGAAATAACACGTCTATAGGTGACAAAAAAACAAGTAATGGGTTCGATTGATCTGGCGATTGTTTCATAATTCTCATGCCATGACACTGGACACAGCTTGAGCGCATGTTTCGCCAAACGTTCACAGGTGATGACGTGAGTTTCCTCAAGGTGAGGATTCGGAATGCTTGTTTCGTGGCACTGTGGCCTTGATCTGGTTCCTGAAGGACTGGGACAGTCGCCAATGCGGTACGGAAATGGCAGTTGACGTGCAGGCCAACATTTCCGATCTACATCCATGACGAAGGTTACAGGTTTCAGGCGGTATTCGTCGTGCACACGCGAGCTGGGAGTGTGTCGCAGCGTGCGACTGTTGGCGAGAGGTTGTGCTGCCACGCCCACAAGCTGCCAATGTTCATGCCGTGATCAAGGAGGCAACAATGGGCAATGCATATCCGGTCACGGACTCACCTGCCCCGTCATGATTTGAATGCCCGAAGACCTGGTCAAGCAAGGCCGCTTTTCAAGGAGTGCCGTGCACTGGAGCCGAAGCCTCAGATTTTCGCACCTCGTGAAAAGCACCTTCCTCATGTGTAGCAACAGGTTGTCAAGCGCTGGTTGCCGGACAGAGGCACAATACCTGCTGTACTATGAATGCATACCAAATTTTAGAATTGGAGGTTGACTGCAATGCTCGTCAGGCTATGGATTCGTTAAACCGGACACTGGCGGAGCAGCAACTTGGACCATGTTGCCTTGGTCAAGACCTCTTGGGCAATTTCGAAAATAAGCAACAAGTGCCGCCAAGGACATTTATGTTCACCAGTCTGCCTTGGAGGGTGTGGCCGCACTCAGCTGTGGCGACCACGTCAGCTTTCTCAGGCCGATTCTTCACCGGCAAGACTCACAGCGATTTCTGAAGAAATGTGTGGAGGAGGATGCAGGAACGGCAGGAAGGCAGACAGACGAACAGACTACTAGAATGGTCCTGCCTTTACTCAGTTGCGCTACGGCATGTATTTCACTAGTTCTTAATCCTTCCACACTCAATGCCCCACTCCGTTACCCACCCGCCCACCACCCACTGACTCATTCAGCGGTAGGGGGGCGGGATCGCTTGTGTAGTTGACTCCGGATTTTGCCAGGGTTTCTGGAGGTTTTCCCAGATTGAATTCCATAACCAGGTAGGAGCTGGCCAGATGAGCTGGGTATGCCTACCACCTTCAGGGAATAATTGCTAAAGCTCGAATTTGAATGCCTTCCTGCCTTGAGGATGCGGGTTCGACTCGCTGGCTTTCTTTCCGTTCTTGTATTTCCATGGCCGACAACATGGGACTAGCTATGCCGCTACTTGTAGGCGAAGTAATGAAGCCCAGATGTGCCCGGAAACTTTAATTACTGGTAGTTTTCGTGACACCAGTATGGCAGCAGCAGCAGCAGCAGAAGAAGGATGCCAAGTAGCCATATGCCAATTTTGTTTCGGGCCTGCAATCGACAAGAAAAAACAATTTGATCAATTGACCTGCTTCTTGAGCCCGGCTGTGCTCGCAGGCTTGCCGATGTTCAGGCGGGAGTTGCGGTTCGCGATGGCTTTGTCCTCGGCAAGAGTCGAATTTGCTGATGCCGTTGGTCATGACGGTGCAGGGGCCAAGGAACATTGTGCAAGCACGTGTGCACCCCTCCATTGAAGCAGTGTCACATGATGGCCAGGGCCAGGGAAAGTTCAGAGCTGCCCAGGCGACTCGGACAACTTAATGCCTTAGGGCGTTCTGGTGTGACCAGTTTGTATGTCTAACGACCGCCTGGTTGGCAGCATCTGCTAAGAGGCGACGCAGTTCCAACCGACGAACATGTCGGGCGTTCGGACAGGTCTCGGTGATCCGCTCTGGCAACTTGTTCCAGGATCTTCCGCCGCACCCGATAGTGCCAGTGGCCTGGATAAATTCAGGAAGCCGGGTCTTGGAAGGACTTGGTGACAGCAGGAGCTACTTGTTCGGACAGTGCTGCAGGTTTGAGCTTGGTGTTCGCTGGCGGAAGCATGTGTCCCGAGGAAGGGCCCGTGGGAGAAGCATTGCTGCTGCAGCTGGCGCGGGAGCAGGCCCGCGGTTGCCGCGCAGCACATCGTGACTGTCGTGGAGTGCTGACTCCTTTTACCGAGCAACAAATTTCATGACAAGCCTGAGGAAGGTCACGCTGAACCGTGTCCGCCCGGCATCGTTTGGCTAAGGAAAGCTCCGAGATGCTGGAATTCTTAGAGCGGTACTTGCTGCGGAGCTCGCTGGACTGTCACTTGGCAGTGAGAAGCATGATGTCACAAGCTGCATGGAAGTTGTTCCCATGTTGCGCCCGTAAACAACGTTCTCTAACCTTATTTCTGTTGTTGGCCAGTTTGCGCTCTCAACAGGTCCTTTTCTGGTCCTCTCCGAGGGCCAGCTCGTCGAGTCAGTTCCTGCACCATCCGTACAGGCAGAGCATGGCAGAGCATAGCAGAGCATGGCAGAGTCTCGCAGACTTCATGGACGCCCATTGTGAGCCTGGCAGGCTAAACATGGCTTTTGAGTTTGTGGCAGGATCTCCAGAGATTGAAACAGCTGGTGAGGAATTGCATCGTTCCTCAATCGCAAACAGCCTTCAGTTGTCCAATTTTTTGTTTGCGAGTGCTACATGCTTTTTTTGTCAGTGGTTAATATCAGCAAGTCACATTCTGGAAGAGCCTTCAGCGTAGGGCGTAGACTTCATTGCCTTTAGTTCCATGGGCAGATATATTGAGCCTGCATTGGCAGCAACGTCAGGACACTTGCGAAGAATATGGAGCTGCGTTGCTGGTGGACTTCGAGGGTGAGATGCCAGGCAGTGCAGATCCGCAACGTGCAACGCACATCTCGGCATCCAGCGCTCGTACCGATCCAACCCTGCGATGGCGTTTGCACCATGTTCAGCTTGTGCCATTGCAGGCCATGGTGGAGAGGTGAGCATCGCTCAAGTGCAGTTCACTCAGGCCGGGTGGTAGGTGATCAAAGACTTGCGGAGATCAACATGTCGCCGTGTCAGTCGTGTGGCTGCCGTTTGACGTTGCCAGCAGGTCCTGGATCTCAAAACATTGAGCCCTTTGCGCTTGAACCCGCTGCAAAGATTCCAATGCCCTGGTGAACCAGCCGCGATTAAAGGGATCATTCCGTTCATTCCCTGCAGGGCCAGAGCTCCCGGAAGCTGTTGCTGACCAGCCAGCACCTGCCTGTCCCTCCTGCCTGTGCTCGGCCAGGATTCCTTCTCGACCTCAGATGTCCCAGCGGTGTTGAGATCATTCGGCAGGACCGGGAATATCGAACGCAGCATTGTTTGCAAGGCTTGAAGCCGGAGACCGCTCGTACAGTGCACTGCTTGCTGGTAGCATTCGACATGCGATTCTGGGACAAAGGTAGGTGCAGGTCAGAGGTCGCATCCTTCGCTTGGTCTGGGAAGGTTATGGGGAGCCAGAAGATCTTGAAGATCCTTTGGGGGGCTCAAGGCGACTGTCAATGCCTGATGCCACTTGTCTGCTCTGGACTGTAGACTCTTGTAGACCTGGCTACAAGAACACGCCTGTAATGTTGCAGTTGATTAGCAGAGATGCTTCCCTGTAGTTTGGCTTCGACGGTTCTTCAGATCGCCTTGAAGCCTGGCTCGGGGTGTCTTACCTTTAAGACAAGATTTTTTGCATACGATACCACGGCGGGTGTGAAGCATTTTTGAGGTGTGGTTCCTCCCCCCTGTGAGTCTCGGTAGTGGGACGGGACATCGTGGGCTGACGTGCTGTGGCTTGCAGAGGAAGTGGTGCGGGTCGGAAGAGGGGGTCGACTTTGCATGGCGGGTTTACAGTTGCCCTGTCAGCTTCTGATTAGGTTCGGAGTTTCGGATGTGTGTTTCCCAACACAGATTAGCCCGGTAGCAACTTCTGGCCTTCATCCAGGTACCAGCTGCGACCATTCTACATCGGAGTGTATCCTATGGCAACGTTGGATGCGCAGGTCCCGCGACAAGTAGAGCGGCATGTTTGTCGAGAAGCCTCTGAGAGAGCTCTCAAGCCAGGTGGCCTTTGACGCCACCGTGCTTATCGGCATGGCGAAGATGTTGCAGACTGTTCCTTCCGAGACCACCGGTGGCCTTCCCATCAAAGAGGAGACTTTTCTCAGTGAAGTCGCACTAGGATAAACTGGGATTGAATGCTGGCCAGCAGTACATGCTTTGACCATTGAACCAACAGAATCAAAGGGTGGCTTGCATGTTGACTCAACCTGAGAATCGTGTGTTCAGTCGGGTCGGCATGAAGAAGCAGCTGGAGGCTATGGCTATGGAAACACATGAATAACGCAACGCAAGTGCAAGTCCGCGGAGGCTGAAGGAAGTCGGGAGGCCGCAAAGAAAACCTCATTCCAAGTTGTGCAATCTTGTCACCCAATCCCAGGGTCGGGGATAGCAACGTGAACAAATTCAGCACAAGACCCCGCACATCTCCACACCGATCAGCAAGCCTTGACCTCGAAGACTTGTTCATTTACCCTGCAATGAGCAATGAGGGCTTGTCCTTGCTAGGTAGGAGTGCAAAAAGAAGACTTGTTCATAAGCTTCCAGGATCAGATCAATTGGGACGCTTCCCACTGTGAGCCACACGGCAGAAGTCAGTGGCCTGCTGTTTCTCGCTTGGTGACAAATGATTCTCGAAGCCTGTCAGGAACAAGCGTGCGCTGGAAGTGCCACTAAGTCGGGAGAGTGCGCTGTATGCGGTGGACGACCTGCACCGCATCGAGGCTGGCAAAAATGGTTGACTGTGCATCAAAATCATGGTTTGAGAGGCTTACTTTGCGTTGCCATTCGTTGCCTCCATTTTCCAAAGTGCACTGGACGGCAAGACGTTTTTGCAGGCCATCGTGGGGACCAAGCTTCCTCCAAGTGGATCGTATGTCACAGGGCTGCAAAAGTTGTGTGATGTGCTTTGCTTGTGTCTGCGGCACATTGCCGAGCGTGCTGGTCTTCGGCCGTGCATTGGCTGTGCGCTCGACACTTCGCCAGCCAACTTTGTTCCCGAGCTAGGCGGCTGCACTTCAGCATACCGCCCAGATGCTCCTGGGCTTGCGCGCGGTGCTTGGATGTCTGCACAGGAGGAAAACTACACAGAGGCTAAGCTCGCCGGTACGGTACTATTATGAATGTCTTATTATGACAGATTGCCCAACACACTACTGTTTTTGCAGACCTTGAAGCTCACTTGATGTCTGTATTTCATGAGAACAAGTAGCCGTGCAGATGTGTGCACGGAAATGGCTTCGAACCATTGGCAATCTCACATGCTCTGCCTCTCGTCCGTGGTGCTCTTCCAGTTGAGGTGTGGCAAACTGAACAGGTAGATTCAGGTGGAGGCGTAGCATTGTTAACTTGGCCGCATCTCCACAGATATACGTGCTTTCAATAACTTCGTTCATCCGGAACCGGGTTCCTTGCTACGCAGGGAAGGCTTTCGCGCTTGTTGGTAGTTGTTGGAATTTTCGACTACTGTAGAGACCAATGAGACCATAGAGTCATATGTTCTGCAGGCACCGGGCAGAGTCGGACACATTGGGAACCACCGAGGCCAGGATCCTTGCGGCCTCAGCACACTGGAGCAGGACCTGAGGCCCTCGGAGTGTTTTCTCTTGAGTTCTTCGGGCTCCAGAGTTGAAACACGCGCGTCGTGCAGGTGGCTGGAGAAGCGTGATGGCACAAAGAAGATGGTCAAGGTACCTGTGCATGCAAGTCGCTCCTCTTCAAGTGGTTGAACTGTCGTGAGACCTTCCGCTTGCCATACATATCGGAACGAAAACCAAACCTATCAGCCCAGCATGCGGTGCCTCAGGCGGTTCAGATTGCCCGTCACTGCATCTCCGTCCAGTTACGGTTCAGCCTCGGAGGTGCAAATCGTGGGGGGGGGGGGGGTAAGCGGTCAGGTTGCGACCCGAACAGGTAGAAATTGTCGCCACAAATGATGACTCTATGGCAATGGTTTTTGCTTTGATTGCGAGAGTCGCTTAGAGTCCAGACGTGTGCTGGCTTGCGAAGTGTGCAGGCCGCGACAACTCGATAGAAGCCTATCCTGAAGTCAACCTCAGTATTCAGAACGCTTTGGAACCTCGGCGGAATCATGGCTGATTGCGGTCGGCAGGTCGTTTTCTACTCACTTGATGGGTGAGTGCGATGCAAGAAGAACTTTACACATTGCAGCACCGAAGCCAGTAGTTTGAGTTGCTCGTTGCCACCACCAGCATAGGCTCGTGCCAGTGAAGTTCTGCAGACGCAGAACGTGCACGTTCCTCCGGACCTGTCGCTCCTGGGCCTGGTCGCATAGGTCGTGTCATTATCGACCGGGGGGATCTTGCTCTTGCATGGTATGACAGCTATAACCTTGAATCTTCTAAGATTATGGAATGTGATGTGCATTCAGGGGCGTCGACAGTTCAAAAGAGCTAGGAGTAGAGTGTAGAGTCCACGGTGTTGTGGCTCGCGCTGCGTTGCTACATGCTCGTTCTAGCGGGACTTCGAGGATGGAGTAACAAGCACGGGTCAGACTGTCCTGAAACTCTAGGCTGGACAGAGTGTCTTCAACACGGGAAATGTAATGTTTCGTAGCCTGAAGGTACGTAGAGGCGCCGGGCTGAGAAGGCAGTTTCACGTGATCTTGCTACACTCAGGGCAGAGCAGTGCATTGCGCCCCCTCACGACTGGCTGCTCCCCTCGAAAGCAAGTGATTACCTCTCCCGATCCGAGGTATCTCCCAAATTAATCTACCTGGCCGGCAGTGGCAGTGTGTTTAAGATAAGAGTCTGCTACGTTAGCATGAGAGCCAGCAAGGTTCAACAACGACCACCCCTCGCCCAGCGGCAGTGGTGTGTGTCTTGCCACGATACAAGAAAGACGGAGATCGAGAGGGAATGAGAGTGGATTTGTAGTTTAGCGGCTGTTTGTCGTAAGGCTGAGTCTCAGGCAGCTTATCCCGACTGTTTCTCAACGTTCCCACTGCGACGTCGCACGGGGCGGGAGTGGGGCGGGGACGTGCTACCGTGTTGAAGAAGGGAATGAGAAAGAGGGCGGAGACAACCCGTGACTGTCTACCCTCAAAACGAAATCTCTGACTTGACGCGGGTCAAAACCACACCCCTTCGAGCAACTGCGCCCAAGTGCCGATCCAAAAATAGTCATACAGGTACCGACTGTCGGCTGCACGGTTCTCGAAGACTCGGGGCAACAAGCGTCTTTTGTTTGTTACACCGAACCAGAAGAGTGCACGAGACCACTCCGCTCGCGAGCAAGATTAGGGTCGCCGCTTATAGTACTTGCATTTGTCTGTTGTATAGTATCGTATAGTAAGAAAGCAATACACCAATAGTGAGTGAGTGCATGTAGTGCACCAAGCTTCGCGGTTGCAGATCCATTCGCATACCTTTGAGGTCATGGGGTACGCCCAGTGACTTGTACAATCCGGCCGAGGTTTTTCAGTGAAAGCTCGGTCCTCCATAAAGATAGCAATCTCTCGCAGTGGCGTTTGAAAATTTACTTTAAGCCTTGCATAACTCGTACAGGGGTAAGTCCAATTGTCTGCTTCGGCTTGTTTCGGCTTCTCCTTCCATGCAGCCTAGGGCCTAGTCCTGCGAAAGGTGGACTTATACGTTTCGTTTGAAATTTGTCCGGGAAGAGCGTAGAATGGAGCCGGGAGTGACATGGTGAATTCACCTTTACGTCTTGACTGAACTCTGCTCCCTGTGTGACTCCCATGAGTGTCAGGGTAGGGTGAACCTGTACAGACCTTCCTGCCATGAAGGGTGGCTTGCTTGAAATTTTCTTGTAGACCCGTCGACCGGCCACGGAATCTGCAGATGGTGCTATGGTCGTCTTGTAGTTGAGCAAGATGCAATGATGCATCCCTCCAAATGTCCACAGCCTGGTGCTGTCCACCAACTGCAGTGCCGACGTTCCGCAAAACTTCTAGGCAGCAGGTGGTGGACAATTGGCTGCTGCAGAATTTGCACATGGATTTGTGCAATCGGCACTGGCCGCGAAGCCTCTCGCGTGAGCATAAGGACATCCAGCAACACGATCGTTTCGTTGTTTGATTCGGGAGGGCCTGCGTCCGAAAGCAGTACGGCTACTGACTGAATGCGCCGTTTCTGGGCCCTCCGGGTCACGTGAGCAACTCAAAACATGGTCCTCTTGCAACAGGGAATGAGTCCCGAAGCACCATTATGTTGCAAGTGGGCACGATAATGGACTCTGTGCCACTCCCACACGGTGCAGCCTGCACAGCTCAAGAAGACTTTGGCCCAGAGCGCATGAAGAGTGGGCACAGTCCAGTGTTGCAGTTGAACCATACAGATCTGAAGTCATGGCCGCCTGCCAAAGTCTTGTTTGATCTGGGCTGCAGTGGCATGAGATTGTTGATGCAGAGGGTGGGCATTGGCTCGTGACAAATTTGGCAGAAAGTGCGTCATGATCGGTCTGATCATGGCAGGAAAAGTGTCAATGCGTGTGGCACGCTAGATTGTTCGTGTGACAGTTTTTCCAAGTGGTCTGCCTACCCCCTCTGCAGCTGGGCCGTGCCAAACGTGCTGTGCCCAACATTCGGAATGTCTGCAGCAACAGGACGCGAGCTAGAGCTAGTAGGCAATGTCCATAACTTGGTTCCGGGGTTGTGGTTGGGTGAGAGGGGAAAGGAGGGAGAGAGAACCAGAGACTTGGTGCGCAATGAGCACAGGCAAAGCAAGCTCTGCTTTCTGTCTGAGTCTCGTCCGAGTGCCTATCAGCAAGACTTGTGACCACGTTCCATCTCTCTGTCTCTGTGTGTCTCTCCGTTCCCACACCCAAGCTTCTATCCACGAGCCTGTGAACTCCTCGACGTTGAAGTGCAAGTTGGTGTCCTCGATCTGTGTCGCTAACCCGCTAGTCAAGAAGACGTTAACGAAGATCCAACCGTTCTTGCTCGGGGCAGGGTAGCTCCTTGCAAATGTGCAGAACAAAGAGACATTCACTTTACAGAAAACTCAGCTACCACTCCGTCTGCAACTTGTTACCACACAAGTGGTGTGAGGTTCTGAAAAGTGCTGCATTTGCTTCCAAGAAATCTCAGTGGTTTGATCAAATGCATCCAAGCACGTCACCGGTGTGTCAGTAGAAGTGCCATCGCGTTCGGGATCTAGCCGACGACCAGTCGTAGGAAGAGGAGGCCGTATCTGACCGCCACGTTTCGACTACCTGCTTGGGCATGGAAGATAAAAGTGTCGATCGAGCTCACGGGTTTTCCCATCACATGAAGCAAGGAAAGGCGAGTTGAGGACGAGTCGCAAAGAATACACGTGCGTGATGCAGGAGCTCACTCTTGGCCCCGAGGCTGCAGCCCTCTCGCGAGATGACTGCCTGTTTGGGCAACTCAGTCTTGTTGAGGTGAGCATGGCAGGGTTGCTCTCGTCTGGCGTCACTCTTCGTCACGGTGTCACAAGAGCCAGACAACCTGAAGCTGCATGCGGCTGCAGTCCTTGCCTAGTGGCACAGAGCGCTCCCAATGCGTCGGGGATTTTTGCAAGGCTCAGCTGTGCATGCACACAAGACCTCTCGCCCAGCATCGTTGTAGGGCATGTCGGCATGCATTTATGGTACAGTCGAGCTTCAAGCACACTGGGAACGTATGATGGGCAAGGCGAACAGCTGGAAGCTGGTTCGCATACTTCTCACATTGGCCCAACCTTTTGAGAGAAGCTTGACTTACGTGGCTTATAGACGCTCTCCATGCACTTACACACGAACGCCATGGACTGCTGGGAAGCCTTTCCGGAGTATGCGCAAAGCCGCTCAGCTGGCTGCGCTCAATGCCGCGGCGAGTGCTTGGCCCTTGGGGCTGTGACGGGAGAATCTCGGACTCCGCTTTTTGCCATTCTGCCTTCTCCGAGGCTGGGGACGTCGCCGCCGCCAGGCGATGCTTCGAAGCCTTGCAGCCTAGGGATCGAGCCAGGTCGGGAGCTCGGGAGCCCTCGGGAGCTGTCGGGAGCCTTTTCCGATCGTGACAGGACCGTCGCTTGGAACACCATGCTAAAGGCCGGCTGAGAGTCGCAGATCTTGGCTTTCGGCTTCAGTCCAGGTTTCATGCAGAGGGTAGAGTCGGGTAGAGTGTGCGTGGGTTGTGGCAGGCGCATGCCATCGCTGGTGACCTGAGCGGAGCTACAGAGCACTTTCGTGCACGGGACTTATATGCTTTGAAGCCCTTCACGTGCTGCGTCAGTGCCGGAGGCGGGTTCTGGGTGTTGCATGTCCGCGTATGTCCGCGTGTCTGCGGGGGCGCCTGAACGTGGGGCGGCCCAGGAAATGCTGGGGCAGCGTGTTTGCAACTGACTCGCAAAAGGCTGGGGACTGCGGGTTCGGTTGTATCTTGTGTTGCAGACGGTGTTTCCGGAGGTTTGGCTGCAACATTCGGAGGGGATGTGATCGCCGATGTCACACTAAGCCACAGCCGAGACACAACCTAGGCATCAACGGCCGAACTTTTGGAAAGCTCATCAGGCATCGCGAGAAGTGGTTTCGGTTGTCGAGCTTTATGCGCTTTATGCGTCCTGCTTGAGAGCAGTCAGGGCGGCTGCAGAGGCAGCGGAGCCGGAGCGGGGGGCATGGTTCCTCGAGCAGCAGTATGCGTCAGGCTTTCGATTGAGACTCGCCCCATGAACGGTTCGGCGTGGCTGTGCAACCTGCCAGGCCTCGAGGTGGATGTGGTGGCGTACACCACGGTAGCGGATGCTTTCTCGAAGGCATCTCTCTCAGGGTGCGAGGTGCAGTTGGCCCGGGGTGTCGCTGCAGGCTGGCAGGCCTGATGAAGCGGAGGCTTTTCTCTTACGTGCCAATGCACAGCAGGGCGCGGCCCCAAGAGCCACGATGCCGGCGCTGATTGCACTACGTTTGAGCTCCAGGCCTTGTGCTTGACTCCGTCGCCATGGGGGTCACTTGGCCGTGCTTAAAAGGAGCGTCCAGACCGGAACCCAAGGCAGAAAGCTTTCCAACCCGGGTGGTATATCTGCACCAGTACTGTCAAACGGTCTCGCCCAAGGCATTGAGCAGCGGCTTCGCGAAGCTGGGCCAAGCAGAGAAGGCACAGTACTGGTTGGAGGCAGGACCTTGGTTGAGCCGGTCATGATAAATCCCAGAATCCGTAGCCTCATGTAAGGGATTTTCTGGTAGCGCGAACTGGCACTGGCAGGAGATGATCCGGCAAGGTCCGGGGAGCATGTCAGAATGTCGCTGAAGCGCGGACGGTTGATGCGTTGGTCAGGCCTGGAGCCCAGCCCCGACAGTGTTGGGGCGGTCGCGGCAGCTTGGGCCCAGAGAGGCACAGCGCGCAAGTTGAAGTCTGATTCTGCTCAAAATTCGACAGATGTGGCCAGGCAAGCCTCTGCACGCCGAAATGTGTCTTCGAGAGGTGGCACAGTTTTGTGTGATGAGTGTGATGTGGGCGGGGATACGGAATTTAGTATTCAAGATCTGTCCTGATCTGAATTGAATTGTCAACATCCATTGCTTCTTGCCTTCTACCGTGCACATCCGTACATCGCGGGCGGCTGAATCTCTGTAGATCCCTCCTCTCCTCCAGGATCCACACTGCGCTTGAATGCACATTGATTTTTGCTGCATTGCGACTCTGATCTGGGTCAGCACCACCAGCACGAGAGAGCAGACGCAACTCTCAATCTGCTGCAGATGAGTGGGCGTCACCTCGAGCCCTCGCCGTCAATGGTCACATCACTGGTCCATGGCTGCTCAAAAGGTGGGCAAACAAAGGCCGGTGCGGTGCCGGGGCTGCATGGTTCCTGGAGTGAAGCCCATCGCGAGTAGTTTGGAGGGCTTGATGTGGCTTCCTTCTGCTTCATCCAGGTTCAGGTGCCGAGGAGGTTTTGCAATGGGAGACATGGGCGCGGAGTTTGGCAGCTGCACAACTGTTGGCGCTTCTTTGCGTCACCCATTACAAGCGATTATTTCTGAGAGAACATAGTTTGCTGGGCGAAAGTGCTCACATCATGGCCGCGTCCTGGAAAAGGTTGTCAAACCAAGCACAAAATCCTGAATAAGGAAAAAGCTTTCTGTACATCACGAAACAGTGTGTGCTTCCCGCCTAGCCAAGGCCTTTGTGGAGCAGCTGCAGAAGGAAGGCTTGGCTTGAAGTTGCTTGAATGCTGGAACTTTCCACCCGGAGCGCTCTGGGAGTGCTCTGGGTGCAGTCTGCGGTGTTTGCTGGCCCAGGGCGAAACCCCATGATAGGTACCACTCCAACCGTGGAGGTTTACAATGCAATGCTGAGTGGCTGTGCCCGTCGGGGCAAAACCAGAGAGGCGCGGGAGGTTTCCTTGGCTGCTGATCTTGCAGGACTCAGTGAGATCGTGGTAAGTTTTGTAAGATTGCGGATGTGTGCAAGCTTAGGCAGAAGCAAAGTTCCGAGAGATGTTGGATGCAAGCCTGCAGCCCGACGTCATCACTTTCAACTCCATGACGCTTGCTTAACACATTCAAGTCCTTGATGCCTGCCTGCTCGTCGAGAAGATGAGACATGCAGCGTCATGCAGCACCGTACATGCCGTCGTGTGAGAAGTTGCAGGCATGCCATCTCAAATCCTGCTTGAAGGAAGCTAGAAGTCATGATGCATGGAGACAGACTGCTCCGGGTGGCCAATACCAGATTGCGGCCCTGACATGCTCTGACTTGGCCCAAGCTCGGGAAGAGTGAAATCAGCTCTCCTTGGATCTCGCGTATAGTGGCGGATCCTTTCTTTCTTTCTTTCTTTTCCGTAGCGCCATGGCAGAAGGTGAGGGCTCCGCCAAAGGCGTGGAGGCACGGACTTTATGGACACTGAACAGGCTGATGGTGCTCCTGGGGATCCGGCCGGAAAAGTCAGACAAGTTCATCAGCGGTTTCACTACAGAAGAGGCTTCTGCTAGAGCTTTGGCACGCTTCTTGGACGAGCCTGAGGTCCCAGCTTGCTTTTTCATCCCTAGCAGTGAGTCGGTCACATGCACTGTGGATCTCCCTTCAGCTCCGCAGATGAGAAAGAAGTTTGTGGCCATGCATAGATCGAGCCCTGAAGTCCAGATCAGCAAGGAAACCATTGCAGAGTCAGTCATCCTGATGGAGATGACGAAGAACGTGATGGATTTGCTGAATATGTATTGCCAATCAGTTTACCTTTCTACACTGACGAACCCTGCAAATCAGGCAGGATGGTCAGATCTGATCGCCAAAGACCTCATGGACAAGTACCATGTCTTCCTTGCCAGCCTGCACGTAACCGTGGGACTCATGAAGGGCCACACCTGGTTGCCCCACCCACCGCGAGATGCGCTCCCCACCAGTGGCGGCATGGCTGCTGCCTCAGGCGGCGCTGGATCATCTGGTGGCAAGGATAAGGTGCACGTCCTGGAAGGGGCGGTGATTACGTGGACCAAGCAGATTCGCCACGTGCTCAAACAGGATCCCGAGGTGCTGCTCAAGGACGGCAAGAACCCGGAACCAAGCGCCGAGCTCAAGTTCTGGCGCAGCAAGGCAGCAAACTTGAACTCCATCCATTCTCAATTGGGTATGGATGCGCTGAAGAAGGTCCTGAAGTTCTTAGAGACGAACAAGAGCACGTACACTGCACCTTTTTCAAAGCTGCAGAAGGAGGTTGAAGAGGCTCGGGAAGAGGCAAACGACAACGTAAAGTTCTTGTCAACGTTGACAAAGCTACTTGTCATAACAGAGCTCGCTTTGATGCTGTGAGTATGCTGTGTTTCTTGCGTTGTGCCGCCAGGACGACTTGGTAGTTGGGGCGTCGTCGGGCGTCGTCGGAGGGAGAAATAGCATACTTGAGTCACTTGAGGTCCATCGACAAACTCACCAGTGACAGCGCTGATTTCGAGCAGCTCGAGCAGCTGTTTGAGCCAGTCCTTCACAACATTCTGCTCATCTGGCGCTATTCGAAGTTCTACACCACGCCAACGCGATTGGCTGTCCTGATCAGGGAAATTTGTTGCTTGGTTGAAAGGTCAGCTGTGCTAGTCAGTCAAAGATTAGTTCAGTCCAACTGTTTAGCCAAGCTGCTTCCTGTCGCACAGCAGCTGAGGCAATTCCATCATTGCACAGGCGGTTCGGTACATCAACGGCAGCGACATTTTCACCATGATCTCTTCCGAAGAGACAACAGAGTGCTATGCCAAGCTCGAAAACACGTACAGGAGCTCCGGCACCATGGTGCATTGAGCTGTCAGCCGTCCACAAGCATCATGTTTGCTGCATTGCTCGTATCACACTCGTCTGCAGGATTTGCACTTCCTTCAAGGATGCCTACCTTCTATTCAAGGACATCGCGCTGAATCAGGATGGTTCCGGATGGAAGATGAGCCTCGGCCCGCATATGCCTGCACACGGAAGCTTCTTTCGAACGTCCTTGACCCCACAGGGGCGTGGCAGTCAGAAGTTGACGCAATCCAGGAAGAACGATGCCCTTTTCGTTCGGCTCGACTCCTTCCGGGATCGTTGCCGTGATGCCTTGGACTTCACACGCACGGTGCCGTGTCATGTGGATTTTGCAGCATGTTCTCGGTGCAGCGCGTTTGGCTTTGTGCGGAAGGGACTGGCATGACAATTAAACATTTCATGCTGCTTGCAGAGGGTGCATGTCCGACTTGGAGCAATAGTGATGAACCCGGGGGATGCGAGCTAATCGAGCACGTTTCCATCGTCTTTGCCTCAATTGCTCCTGTGAAGGTGATACAGTTCTCCAAGCTCGAGCGTGTGGAAATCGGTGGGACAAAGGGTAAGGCCGCATTGCTGAAATGATGTCCCCCCTTAGCGGCTACGATTAGTGTTGATTGACCGGTAATAGTGCATTGCTGGGTTGCGGTTCTGCCGAAGTCAACACGGTAGCCATGGCCGCCCATTCAGCTGAAGCCGGATTAGCCGGAGAAGTAGCACAGCATCCACGGGCTCGTGGCGGTGAGTGTGAGGGATTCGTCATGATTCAATAAACCACAGAAGCAAGTATTCCGAATTCTCTTCTAAAGGGCGACCACGGCACATTGGGAAGCGAGTCAAGAGTCTGAACCGTGAAGTCGGCTCTAGGTCCTTTCGGACTGTGTCGTCGCCATCAAAGAGGAGTTCTTGAAGTGCGTCGAGACCTTCAAAGGAGTGAGCTATGACATCATGGATGTCGGAGAAGTGCAGCTACTTTTCAGATCCCAGATGTCTCGGTGTAGGGTGATGGATGGTATAGGTGCTTGATGTTCACTTTAAAATTCAGCATGCCCATGCCCGTGCTTGGAAGTTGGGCAGCCTAGGTTCGAGCACGACTACTTCAAGTTCCGCATGACAGTCAAGGATCTTGACAGGAGACTTGGTAGCCTCCTGGGCTCTGCTTTTGACGAGCCTGGGCTGGAATGGCGGCGATGAGTGCGTTTAGGAAACCAGCCCAAAGTTCGGTTGAGGTGGCCTACGTGAGCCAGGTCGGACTATCTGTCAAGTCCTGACTGCCTCGTAATGCAGAGGATTTGGACACCATCAACATGCGCATCAAGCTGTTCGACATTTTCGAGGGCTTGCTGGAGCGTCCGATCATCCAGGCCTGTCGAGGGATTGCGACAGAGTGGAAAGCTACGGTTGTAGGACGGGGTTCGACTTCGCAACAATCGCCAGGCAGAGCTGGAGAAGAAGCACAAGATGCTGTTACACCAGGTCAGGCACCAGAGAATTTGTGCTTGTGTGCCCGTGTGTGGCTTGAGGCCATCTCGACATGTCTGGCAATTGAGTCCCGAGGTCGAACAGGATCTCACAGCCGTGGAGACTGGCTTCGTGGAGGTGTGGTGCCAGGGTCGGGGTAGGTTGGTGGTGAAGCTTAAGGATACCGGCACTGTCATGTGAAGGCGAAGGACAAGGTGGACCAGTGCTACGACGATGCGCCGATCTTCTCGAATCTGCCTCCAGCGGCCGGTGCCATCTATTGGGCCCGCTGCTCAAGGCACCGCATCAACGAGCCGATGAACAAGCTCGCGTTCTACAACCTCGCATTGAGGGAAACGCCTGAAGAGTTCAGAGAGGTGAAAAAGCAGCATCAGACCTTGGACAAGATGCTCCAGGACTACGAGCTGCAGCGCTACCAGACTTGGGAGCAGACCTCCGTCGAAGCCGCCAAGGAGAAGCTGAAGATGAGGCTCCTGCGACGGCAGGAGAAGTCGGGTCTTCTGAAGGTGAACTTCGACCCGGCCTTGGTCCGATTGCTGCGGGAGGTGAAGTTTTTCCTCATCTTCGACATCGAGGTGCCTCCCGTGCCTCGGAGAGCACCGGCGAATCGATTTCGGCAGCACATGTTCGCGCGGTTCGCCTTTCCTCCACTTCAACTCAGCTCTGCTCAGATGAGGCAGCACTGGAAATGTTTGACCGGGTGGCCACTTACAGGCAGTGGGTCGCGCAGATGGATCACATCGTGGGAATGTGCCTGGGCGACAGACCACGGTCTCATGCGCTTGTGAAGCAGACGCCTCTGTGGCCATACCTGCAGGTACAATGCCGTGCTGACAGAGCTGCTGCCTGTCGAGGAGCCGCTCTTGGAAGATCGTATTGCCAAGATGGATCAGGCCACGCGATTCTACGAACTGCTCATATTTTGGCTTCAAGCCCATTCCACTTCTTAAGTCAGACCAAACTTTTAGTGAAACAGCTGCAGTCAGTGTAGTGTAGTGTAGCACTCCTCCTAAACCTCAGCTATCCTCAACTGGCTAGTCCGAGTGTGAGAGGGCCGATGTTGAAGGTGCTGTCGCCGGGTCTCACGGAGCTGAAGTGGCGCAGCGAGGACAAAATCCCAGAGTTCATCGAGAAGCTGGGTTGGAAAATGCACCTCATGGAAGCTTACAATAGCTCTTTGATTCGAGTAGCTGCTGAGTGTTCTAACCAAGAAACTCAGGAATACCATGCGAGTGGTCAGCGACGTTTCTGGAGTCGTGGAGATCATGAAGGGCGGCTCAGCAACTCTTAAATGACTTCAAGATGGCTCTAGCCGCCGAAAACTGCTGTTCCAAGGTAACCTGCGGTCGATTTCCGGCATTCTCTCGCAGTGGTGCAAGGAGCCAATCATCTCAAGAGCCAAAGGCGTCGCCGTGCTGCTTGTGCAAAAGCTGCGCGCGTTGAGTAATACCTTCCTCCACGGCTTAGAGCATCCATAGACCATGGGCCATGCGACAAAGACAAGCTGCTTACTTCCAAATCTTCCAAAGTTAGATGCAAAGAACCCGATGTGCGTGCAGGTTCTAAGCCTATGGCGCTGGACGAGTTTGATCTGAAGCACAAGGAGCGTGTGGGCATGCGTGGCTTGGCTGTCGCAGTATATATCGCGTCAAGCTAGAAGACCAGAATGTATCCTTGCGCAAATTACCGAAGCGGTCTCAGAAATTCAATTCAAACTCCGGGAGCAAGGCCGAAAGGTTTTTCTGATCTGAGGCATGATGACTCAGTCAGATGGTGGCAAGGAGATCCACAAGTTTGTCAAGGCATGGCTATGGGTCCTTGCGAAACGTGTTCGCTTAGTCTTAGACTGTTGCTGCCATTCTCATGTTCGGTTGGTGCAACCATTTGGTGCTGTTTTGAAGGACTCGTCGGAGGCCTTGAAGGTCTCCAAGGTTGCAGCTAACTGGAAGGCTTATGTGGACTTCGTGTCCTGGCTTGCAGCTGAATCGTGTTGAGTTGTTTGCATGAAGGGAACGAGAGCACTGCCCGTAGCACCGACACGCACCAAAGACCTCGTCTGGCTTGTTCCGAGTTGCGAGAGCGTAAAGGCAGCAGCAGATGCTGCTGTGACCGTGCTCATATTCATCCCCTTCATAGTGGGGCATTGACTGGGAACCAACAGTCTAGCCTAGAATTAGGAGCTTTGTGAGGGGGGCTGGAAGTGGCTGGAAGTGCCTAGAAGCTGGCTGCAAGGTCAACAACATAGTCATAGAAGGCTTCGTGTCATCCATTGCGGTGTCCCTCCAGCACCTCTGCGAGATCCTTGACCCACTGATCATAGCAAAGCATGAAATGCTTCCGCTCTTTGAAGTCAAGGCGTGTATGAAGGGTGAGTGGCAATACAGCAGGTACTAGATCTATCACCCTAGCTTGATTGCTTGTCCTGGCCCTGCCGCAGGTGGAGTTGCAAGACTCGGAGATCATCTTTGATCCACCCTTCCAGTCGCACAAGCCAGGCGACACTTCACTTAGGGCGACCATTGATGGCTGGCTGAAGGACTTTTTCGCCACAGTTACCTGCATGCAGCGTCTGGACACGGGCAGTGGTGATTATCTCAACGAGATTCGCGAACATTTCCAGATGCTTCTTGGGGGCAAGAGGTTTGCAAAGTCTCCCTATCATAGTGCCGACGTGCCTCTGCGCTGTCCAGCCCAAATCGCACCAACAACAATTGAGCCGCCAGCCCCCGTCCCCTCAACTCCCACGACAATGTTTGGACCCGTGGCCTCAACTAAGGCAGTGCCTGCTGGCCTTGGTGTCGGAGCTCATCGACAACACAGAGCTGAAGTGCTTCTTGGCCTCGGATGCGTGTAGTTACAACATGAGTCACGCCATGCCTTGGACCTGACCCGCGACGAATTTGCAGTAAGCCCCTTTCGATGTACAGAATGATCAGAGAACACAATACCACCGTTATCGCGAACGAAGGCATGGATTACCGTGAGACCTTCATGCAGCACTCGCATCTCGACTGGCCGCATCTTTTGGTCGGTGAGCCTTTCAATGGAACATCTCGGAACACCGAGGTATTTGTGGACCGAGTCGATTGACAAGTCGTTTGAGAAGTTCTTGCAGGACGGTGTCGGGATGGCCCATGTGCAGAGATGCGAATTG
Source organism: Symbiodinium sp. CCMP2592 (assembly GCA_905221615.1). Classification (NCBI taxonomy): domain Eukaryota; class Dinophyceae; order Suessiales; family Symbiodiniaceae; genus Symbiodinium; species Symbiodinium sp. CCMP2592. The sequence continues at coordinate 80,722 of CAJNDT010000007.1, forward strand.
CACCCCGTGCCAGGAGGGTGCCCGCGACCTTGTGGAAGGCTTCGAGGAGGAGGGGCAGAAGGGACTGCCCCTTGAATCGGTTGCGCAAGGTATTGGTTTCCAGGATTTGAACGGGTGAGCATGTGTTGTTGTGAGCTTACTTGCCTTCGAATGTCTCTCAGGTCGTTTCGAGACATCATGGAGCGCATAAAGGTTGACATCGGACGGCAGATCCCGCCGCTCGAGCAGTTCGACAAGCAGATCATTAATTTCAAGAACCTGAAGCAGGACCCTTCTCAAAACTAATGGCGGAGAAGGCTGGAGGCGTGCAGGCTCAGTCTAGTCCTGCAAATTATGAAGCATTCGGCTTTGAGTTTGGCTGCTTCATGCTGCTCTTGTAGGATCTGTCCAACATGAAGACGCCGGTGGACATCCACTGGTTACGTGTAGGAGACTGGGTCTGCGATTGATAGCGGTAATCAGGTTGATTCTGCTGAGTGACGCAGGAGCGCAGCCGGTGAAGCTGAAGCTGGTTTCTTTCGCGCGACAGTGGGAGGAGAAGTATGTGGACTTCATCAAGACCTTCACCGAGGAGGGGGGCAGTGCATGAACGCAGAGTGCCTTCGAGAGCGAATTGCGTTTTGGGCGTCGCGTCGCCTTCGAGGAGCGGATTCGCACCCTGGTGAAGTTCATCAACGAGCAGCAGGAAGGTTTGGGCCCGCCGTCTCCGGTGGATGAACCCGAGAACGAGAAGCTGCTGCAACTCGGAGAGATTTAAGTCGCGCGATTCTGCTGTCATAGCGGAGATACACTTGTCACATGAGGTACTCGACCATGACCAACATTCGCGACGTGAAGCTGGCCACCAATGCGGTGAAGAAGCTTTTCCCGCCAATCAGGGACTTATGTCAGCTCCTGAAGAAGCACCACGTGAATCACGATGGTCTCAGTGAGCTTGACCAGGCCGCTTGTGACAAAACTCTTCGTCCTGCCTCCCTGGATGACGTGTGCACCTGGCATGTTCCAGGCACCCAACAAATGGGACGAAGTGATCCGCATGGCCTTCGATGTCAAAGAGCAAATTCTGCCTTTGCAGAGTGTCGCTTGGCTGGAGGAGCAGGTGGCACTGGTGTGCTTGTCTGCTTACCTGGGTGCTCTGTACGTTTGAGTTGAGTTCAGGGGACCGCATAGCCGAATCATGCGCTCATGGGAACTGCGGCATAGCATGTTGTTTGTCCACGTTTTGGAAAAGGAAGAAGTCCTCAAGATCCGCAACAAGATCGATGTTTTTGCGGAAGAGCTTCAGGGTTTCTGCCACGAATTCCGCGAAAAGTGCCCTTTCGACCCCGCGAATGCCATGAATGGGGAATACGACCTGAGCTACGAGACCATGAACGAGCAGCCAGACCTTAGACTAGGGCGGCCGGATCCATGTCCACACACATGCGGCTTGTGCCATGATGCAGCGTTAAGAAAGGTATTACAACAAGACTCTGGCTATTCGGCAGCGTGCCAACGAATTCAACGTGTTTCGGCATGCTCATGCAAAGTTTTCTCTTGACTTCTTGACTTATCCCGCACTTTGGTGATAAAGTGCAGAGCCGGTGTGAGGGAACATAGCTACCATCGCTGAACTTGGCCTTGCTGCTTGTTCTGCTGTGAGTGTGGGAGGATCTGGAGCTGCTGTTCGATATGCAGATGTCCAGCTACCGAGAGCTCAAGGATGCAAGCATGGCATATGCCTGTTCCACCCGCTTTTGCGCTAGTTCAAGTTTGGGACCAGGACTGCCAGGAGGAGTTGATCTTGCTAAAGAACCTCTGGGACGGCGTGACGCTGGTGCGCCGGCCAAAGGGTTCCGGTGTCTGTTTGTGTCACGCATTGTTACCAGAGGATTTCTGGCAGACATTCTGATGTGAATGCTCAAAAAGGCGTCCGTTTATGTAATGCTAATTGTCACGGAAGCTAGCCTCTTTTGGGGCTTGCAGGAGTTGTTGGTTACAGTTTTGTTTTGTGCGGACAAAGGAGTTTAAGGGGGCCCTTGCTCTTGATATTTCAGGTATCTCAGCATCAGCAGGGAGGGGGACCCTTTCCTTTCCCACCTTATTTCCTTTTATATAATGACGGGCTGGGGCCACCCGTCAATGGGGTCTGTACAGCAGAGCAGAGACGCTAGCATTCGGCAACATAACCGCAGCGTACATTTGCACAGCTGAAGGCAGCAGCATTTCCTTAGACTGTTTCACGTTCACCGCAAGCATCTTGTCCGACTCGTTGTTGACAAGCACAAGCATCGACGAGTTTGTATGAGGGTGGGCGATAGCAGGTTACCCACAGATACAAGAAACACTGCATCATACACATTCGCTTACCAGGATCAGCTCGAGTTTGCAATACACTGCTACCCCTTCCGTCCCCCTGGCTTTCGACCAGTTGCAAGTCTTTAGTGTGAAATTGTATGAAGATCCTGAGCGACCGCCGAGGTGAAAGAGACCTTCGAGAGTTGGAACAGCATCCTGTGGGACAAGATCGACACAGACTCGCTGGTCCAACAAGCCCGAGATCTCCAGAACCAGGCCACCAGAGCAAAGTACAGGAAAGGATAGGTGTCCCAGAAGGAGACGTGGCACATTTGGATGTTTTCTTTCGTGCACACCACTTACCATGTAGATCCTGTTGGTTTGCATGGACGTACGTATGTATTTATGTATGCAAGTTTGTATGAGTGTGTGTATGTATGCATGTGTTTCCATGTATGTATGTATGTATGTATGTATGTATACATTCATGTATGTAGACACGGAGGTATATACACATGCTATGTATGCATGTGTGTATGTAGGTATGTACACATGTTACGTATGTATGTATGTATGTATCTATACATGTACAACATGTTTATTCATTTACACTTGTATGTCTCTTTACTGGACTGAAGCACACTTAGATCACACTTGCCGGCGTTTGCAGACAACCGGCATCTTTTGTGCATGTACGTGCAGCAATGCAGAACAAGAACGTCTACGACTTAGTAGTTGGTTCCTGCTTGTGACGGTTTCTTTGTTGTTCGTATTATGATGCATACTTCTGTTGTAAATGTTGTCGTCTGACGTTTGTCAGACGACATCGCTCGACCCGAGCACCTTCTGTCGTCTTACTGAGCAGCACTCCTCACTCAGTGGTGGGCAGCTGCGAAGACGAATCAACAACAATGCCTCAGAGTTTCTGTTTGCTTTTTCTTTCAGCCCACACGTTATGAACGGAGGAAGACACTTAGGTCCTAAGGTCATAAACACATTGCAGCAGGAGAGCCACGGTAGCAGCCACTTTGCGCAACCCGCTGATTCACCTTGCCCATCTGGTATCACCTTAATCTTAGCAGAAGGCTGCATGACGGCAACATCCGCCTCTTTGTGTTTCCGTTGCAGGTCAAGAACATGCCGAAGCAGATCAAGGGCTGGCAGCTCTACCGATGGCTCACTGATGAGGTGAAGAACATGGCAACGGTGCTGCCGCTGGTCCTCCGAGCTGCAGCCAGCGTCTGGGGATTGTTTGCTAGAATCTTGGGAAGTGTTGAAATTGATGGGGCAAGGTCAATGATCTGCATGGCGAAACGATGCGAGATCGCCATTGGACGAGCATCATGACCATTACGCAGAAGACGTTCGAGAAGGGCCCTGAGTTCTGCTTCAAGGATCCTTGATTTCATGGGGCAGCACTACGAGCTTGCATGTCCTTTCAGCACCGCTATGCACCGACTGCATGTGCATTGGCCACGTTCGATCCGACATTTTACAGGATCTTTTGGACTTGAAGCTGCACGAGTTTGCAGACGATGTTTCGGAGGTGGTTGACCAGAGCGTCAAAGAGGTGGAGACTGTTGCTGCTTCCAATTGCAAAGCGAACCAACTAATTAATGATCGTAGTTCCGGAATGCACGATCACGCAGGCCAAAATTGAGAAAAAGCTGTCAGCCATACGGGCGACTTGGTCGAAGATGCCGGTGTCCTTCGACTGCTCCAACCCAGACTGCCCGCTCCTCGGCGAGCTTGGCATCTCGGCCTGCCTTGGAAAGTGCTGCAATTTTAACATCTCTTTTCCTATTTCGTGAGCCTTCAGAGTGCAAAAAGCGTGTCGGGTCAGCTGACATCGATTTGTCATTGGGCAGTTCCTCTAAGCTGTGGGTGGCATCACATACTGTACGTCGCCTCGGCTGCCCCTTGCCATGGCCCAGGCGAGGTGATCGAGAAGTTGGACAGCGACTCGCTTGAGATGATGGGCATGACCTCGCAAGGCCGTTTCATCGAGTTCTGCAGCTTGGCGGCATGTGGTAGAATTCGATGCCAGCCCGATTTTGCTGTTTCCCTCCTCCACAGGCAAGCCCGTGGTGGACGAGTGGAGCGGCAAGCTGCGTGCCATCGATGGAGCTCTCAGCGTCTGGACCAAGGTGCAGGCCAACTGGTGCCGCTTGGAGCCCATCTTCATGCGTCTTGGCTACAGTCTCGAGATGAGGGAACTTTGCAACAGTGTCTCCTCTGTCCGTCACTTGCGCGGAGCAGAAGCCGAGGCAAAGTGCAGACATTCGGTCGCAGCTGCCGGATGATTCCAAGCGCTTCGAGCAGATGGATGCGGCCTGGAAGGACATGCGGTCTGACCGGCTCGGGATGTTCTGACCGCTGTTGGGTCTTCGCCCTTCTGCGCGCTGAATTGAAGGAGCTGATGATGGATGCCTCAAACAGCTCACTGATTGTGGAGATCTGCTGTGCAGAGGGGCGACTCGGCGAAAGACCTCGCAAGACCATGCCACATCAATTTCCGAGTGCGAAGCAGAATCCGACGATTGTCCCTTCCGAGGCGTGAAGCCAACCTGAAGGCAATTTCAGAAGGAATCGACACCTGTGAAAGGGCTCTGAACGAGTGCCCCGGCTATAACAGATGTTTGCAGTGGAGTGTTGACAGTTTTCGTTGGTACTCGGCACTCGGAGTATGAGTATGTTCTTACAATTCCCAGGTGGTTGAACGCAAGCGCACGGGTCTCTCCAGCTTCATGAGGGAAGGCTTAAAACAAAGAGGAACCGAAACACGTCGTCCATTATGTGGGGAGAACCCGCACATGGCTTCGCTGCATGAGCGCCTCGGGGTGGAACCGAAAAAATGCGAGGACACGTAACATGCTTCTCATATTGAAGAAAGATGCTGCAGACGTCTTCGCTCCAAGAGGAAACTGTGACAAAGGGATCGTGACATTGAAGCAATGAGAACATTAAACGTGCTTCGCAGAACGAAAGCACAGTGCAACAAAAGAAAACCACTGCACGCGACTTTGCTTGATGAGCAGCTGAGGCGGGGTGAAATTGAAATTGCGCTTGGGTGGACCCCAACTATGAAAGAGCCCCTAGCTGTCCCTCCCAGGCCATGACAAAGGATGCCACGTGACCACGAGTCAGTCGAAGCCACAAGTCTAGGCGCACTGCTGAGGCTCCCAACGCCCTTGGCCAGCCAACGTGTCAACGCGCATCGAGCACGAAAGTGCCAAAAGGGATTTGCAATTCGGAGCCCGGCCGGGATGCGACGCAACACGACACAACACGGGGTCAAACTGCGCATGTCATCGCTGGGGTGCAAGTGCGGGTGAAGTTAAGCGACTGTAGAAGTCGAAAGTGTCGTCCAGAGCGACCACGACACGCAGCAAAGGAACAACTGCAAGCGTCTTTTCTTTGTGAATAGGTCGAGGCGGTTGAAACCAAAAGAATGAAACACCAAGCAAGCCTCGCATAAAGGATAAGCGCGACAGAAGGAACCACACCATACCGTTTTTCTTAGCAACTCGGGAATGGGGAAAGTAATCGAACAACAACACATATTGTTCTAAACACTGTCCGGAAAGGTTGCAATACAGCCTCAAGAAGGACAACGCAACACAGCCAACGTTAGCACAAAGCAGCCCGGGCCACTGCTTCAAGCTCCCTGTCTCCCTCAGCCTACGTCAGGTATCTGGAGCAGAAGAAGAAGGCCTTCCCGCGTTTCTACTTCGTGGCAAACCAAGCATTGCTGGACATCCTGTCCAACGGAGCAAAGCCGCTGAAGGCGCAGGGAACCTTGAAACCGTGGCGAATTGTAGCCGTTCTCGCAAATGTTCGGAGTTGAAACAACTGCTCTTGCCGGATTCATGATTGCCAGTGGAGGTTGCGGAGTACTTGGGAGACATCTTCGATGGTGTGAAGACTCTGGATTTCTCAAAAGCTCCAGACACTGGCCGAATCTCTGCTGCTATAATGCTGTAAGGTAGGAATTGTGATGGTGACTTGGGCACCAGATGATGGGCCATCGACTCTCAATCGGGGCGCGAGTTGCTACATCAGTGCTTTCGTGAATGCCATCAGGCTTGCATTTCGAACTGCCATCTCGATTTAACATTTAGTGCGACGCAACAGACATCCTCCACGTGTCGGCCTCGATGTCTGAACTAGACTATACTAATTAGAGTCACTAGTTTAGATGGTCCGAGCACATACACGCCATATGTGACATCAGTCCGCAGGCGGTAAGACCTCGTAGCAGTCTGCTGCGGTAATGTCCTGGGGGCGGTAAGACCTCGTAGCAGTCTGCTGCGGTAATGTCCTGGGCTTCAGCATCTTGCATCAGGAATCGCTTGCGGCCACATCTCCAAAGACACGGAGAAAGTGGCTTGGGCAGAGGACATGCACATCGATGGTGCTGTGGAGGCTGTTATGTCGAGCTCATGTGCGAGGCAGTTCTGCAAGGGACCATCAAACCGCTTTTGCAGGGATACCTCTTGCAGCTCGAGGGCCACCTCCGCCTGCAGCTACGCATCGAGCTGGAGCAGGCCAGAGTCCGAAGGGTTCGGGGACCGTCAGTCTGGCAACCTCCACGCGTCCATGCGGCGAGATGCTCTGGTAGACACCGGTGCTGTCACGTGTCGTCATGTCTGCAGCATGTTCATATAGTTCTGCGCGGGCAAGGCAAGGACAACTGCAGACAACTGGGAGCTGGACAACCCCCGAGAGTCCAAGCCTCGGATGTGGGCTCGGTCACTCTTAGGCTCGTGGCGCCTACTTTGCGTTGCAATAAAGACTCGTCGGATCAAGCCTGTCGATGCCGCAAGTACTGCTGCAGTCTTGGTCTGCCAATCAAGGTTCTGGTTGGAAGCCTACTGCTCACAGCTTGCGTTGGTGGCGACCCAGATCATGTGGACAGAAGAAACAAATCGGGTTTTCGAGGAGATTGAGAGCGGAAGCGAGACAGCCATGAAGGATTACAAGCGTGTGAACGACGAGCGTATCGAAAAGCTCATCAAGCGTGTGCAGACTAAATTGAGCAAAGATGTTCGCAACAAGATCATCACGCTGATCACCATTGATGTCCATGGCCGCGATATCGTTGAGCAGATGGCCATTGCAAAGATTTCGGACAACACTAACTTCAAGTGGCTCTCACAATTGCGATTCCACTGGAACTACTGTCCGCAAGGTCAGAACCTGGTTACCTACACCCCAGACGACCTGAAGACATGCGTCATCCGGATCTGCGATTGGACCACCATCTACTGCTACGAGTACGTGGGCAACTGTGGACGCTTGGTGATCACGCCCCTGACAGATCGATGCTACATCACATTGACGCAGGCGTTGGGGTTGACACTTGGAGGAGCACCAGCTGGTCCTGCAGGCACGGGCAAGACAGAGACGACGAAGGATTTGTCCCGAGCACTTGGATTGCAGATCGTGGTCTTCAACTGCAGTGACCAGATGACCTACCAGACAATGGCTCAAATCTTCATGGGCATTGCTCAGACTGGTTGCTGGGGCTGCTTCGACGAGTTCAACCGAATCTCAATCGAGGTTTTGTCCGTCGTGTCAACACAGTACAAGTGCATCCTGGACGCCATTCGTGCACAAGTGCAGGTTTTCCTTTTCGCAGAGGAGGAAACCAAGCTGATCTCAACTTGTGGTGCTTTCATCACGATGAACCCCGGCTATGCTGGGCGAACCGAGTTGCCAGAAAACCTCAAGGCACTTTTCCGGTCTGTGGCGATGATCGTGCCGGACCTGCGTTTCATTTGCGAGAACATGCTCATGTCCGAGGGTTTTATCAAGGCTCGGCCACTGGCCAACAAGTTCGTCCAGCTGTATTCGTTGTGCAAGGAGTTGCTCAGCAAGCAGATGCATTACGACTGGGGTCTTCGGGCAGTGAAGTCGCTGTTGCGACAGGCCGGCACTCTGAAGCGGTTGGAGCCCGAAAGTGACGAGAATCCAGTGCTGTGTCGTGCGCTCCGCGACTTCAACACGCCCAAGATCACAACTCTTGACATGCCCATCTTCCTGCGTTTGATCATGGATTTGTTTCCCGGAGTGTGGCCGGACCCATTCAGTGATCCCGAGTTTGAGAAATTCTGTTGCAACATCGCCAAGCAGCGGGGCCTGCAGGCGGACACCCAGTTCATCATCAAGATCGTGGGTATGTTGGGTATCCTTGGTGTGCGTCACTGCATGTTCATCATTGGTCCATCCGGATGCGGCAAGACGGAGGTGTGGAAGACATTGATGGAGGCCTTGCGTTCGCGGGGCGAGGATGGGTATCTTGTCTAACAGTGCAGCCAGCAATCACTGTATGACCTGTTCACCTGTTGGATCCTGAAATTTGCCAGTTTGTTGTACTTGTGTCCGGTGGCTGAGGCAGTGGGAGCAAGCGAACCCCAAAGCAGTAACCAGTGATGAGCTGTATGGCACAATGTCCAAGACGAAGGACTGGGGGTTTCGAATTGGAAAGTCTGGAGAGAGTTCCTCGGGGATGACTCATTCCCACTCGCTTCTGAGGAGTGGAAAGATGGTCTCATCGCGGTGATTTTCCGAAACATGAGTATCCTGGAAAGCATTTCCTGCGACCTTCATGTCTGTCTTTCAGCAGGCCACAGAGAGCCTTTTTGTCTAAGGCAAAGAGATGAACGGCTACAAGGCATCGCACCAGCACAAGTGGGTGATCTTGGATGGTGACATTGATGCCACGTGGATCGAGTCCATGAACACCGTCATGGATGACAACAAAGTCTTGACGCTGGTGTCAAACGAGCGAATTCCGTTCACACCGACCATGCGCATGATTTTGGAAATTCAAGACATGAAGCATGCGAGTCCAGCAACAGTTTCTCGTGGCGGCGTGCTGTTCATCAACGAGACAGACATCGGTTGGAAACCGTATGTTGAGAGCTGGAGAGAGAAGATGGACCAGATACCACAGGGAGCTTTCTACCTGCACTTCTCCAATTATTTCGAAGCCAACATCGAGGCCATTCGCAAGTCCTTCAACTTTTCTTGTCCCATGCTGGACATGGGCTTCATCAACAGTCTCACTTGCTTCATCGACGCGCTTCTGAACAACAACACCAAAGAAAACATGGAGGCGCTTCGCACGATGAGTCCAGAAGATCAGAAAATGAGCTATGATGCCTTGTTCTGCTATGCCATGATGTGGACCATCGGTGGCTCCATTGCAGATGACAAAACTGTGAACTACCGCAAGAGCTTCAACGCCTACATGAAGGGTCTTTCGAAGGCGGTCCGCTTCCCTGATCAGGGCGACTGCTATGATTTCATTTACGAGCCGAAAGCCAAAGACTGGGTCAGCTGGGAAACGTACATCAAGCCTTACCAGCCGCTTGCGGAGCAAATGTACCAGAATATCGTCATTAGCAACATGGAGTTGGAGCGCATGAAGTACATTCTGGAGCTGCATGTGGCCAGGAAAAAGCCAGTGCTTTTCGTAGGTGTTGCAGGTACTGGCAAGACAACAATTGTGAAGGATTACCTGGCTGACATGAAGGCCAACAATGAGGACATGATTAGCATGTCAATCAACAACAACAACTACACAAGCAGCTTCGCCTTGCAGAACATCATCATGAGTGCATTGGACAAGCGATCTGGCCGAACGTTTGGGCCACCAGCAAACAAGAAGTGCGTCTTCTTCATCGACGACTTGAACATGCCCTACGTCGACACGTACGACACGCAGTCGGCGATCATGCTGTTGACCCAGATGCTGGCCTACAGCCAAGTGTATGATCGGGCAGCGCTGGAGGACAAGCGGGACCTTGTCGACATCCTCTTCACTGCATGCATGAACCCCAAGGCCGGGTGAGTTTGAGCACCTGACCGCGTGACAGCTTAGAGATTTCGTTCAACCTTACATTGCCAATCGATGCCCCAGGCAGGTTCCTTCATGGTGAACCCGCGCTTGCAGAGGCGATTCACCGTGCTTACCACGTGCCTCGGAACCATAACTGGGAAGAGGGGTCGCGGCACGAGCCTAGACACGCATATGAATCAACCAAGAGCCGAGGTTCACTCCGAATGCGCCAACCATTTCCGGAATCTACAGCTCCATTCTGGAGCTGCTTTCGGATGGTAAAACCTTGAGAACTGATCCTGTCCTTCTGATAAATTTAGGGTTGGCCCTGGTGGGACGGAGTGGCGCGAGCCCTCGATTTCGCCATCTTGATTTGCTGCCCTTTGATGCACATGTGTGGCTATTGTATGAATGCACAGGAGAAACACCTGGGCGCTTTCGTGGGGCCAATTCAGAAGCTGTGCGAGCCGATTGTGCAGGCAGGAGGACCTAGGCAAAGTAGATCTAGTTTTGGAAGGCTCATCCTGCTTTTTTTGGGAGGAGTCGTGTGCATGTGCTGTGTATGTTTATGTGCTGCTGACGCGACGTTCCATTTGCTGCTGCCAGGCAACAATTGAAGTTCTGGTTGCGGGCATTCTGAACACGCCGTGCTTCCTGCCATCGGCGGCGAAGTTCCACTACCAGTTCAACCTGAAGGCGAGTGTTGCAGTTTCTTTGCAAATTGCTTTTGTGGCATTTGTTGGCGGCCATGCTGTCCCGTGTTTGTTCTCGATCCAGGATGTCGGCAACATCTTCCAAGGCTTGCTGAACACGAATGCGAATGTCTACAAGGATGGTGCATCCAAGTTCGCCCGGGTGTGGCTCCACGAATGCTACCGTGTTTTCTCAGATCGCCTCGTCAACGCCTCGGATCAGGGTGAATTGCAGGGAATCCTTGAGAAAGCAGCAGGAAAGCACTTCGGGAGCATCCCGAAGGATGATCTGTTTGCTCAGCCACTGATTATGACATCTTTTGTTTCGGCAGCGACGGGCAGCGAGCGCTACTATCTACTGGCAAAGGACATGCCCAGTCTCAAGAAGGTTGTGGAGGACAAGCTGACGGAATACAACGAGACCTACGCAGCCATGAACTTGGTCCTCTTCGATGATGCCATCAACCATGTCTGCCGAATCTGCCGCATCACAGACAACCCTTGCGGGCATGCTCTGTTGGTCGGAGTTGGCGGGTCCGGGAAGCAGTCCTTGGCCAAACTGTCGACCTTCATCAACGGCCAGGACTTGCTGAGCATCCTGGTCAACCAGTCCTACGGCACTGAGGCATTGAAGCTGGACTTGCAGGAGTTCTACAAAAAGGCTGTCATCAAGCCTGGCTCTCCGCATGCTTTCCTGATGACAGACGGGCAAATAGCCGATGAGCGCTTCTTGGTGTTTATCAATGACATGCTCTCAAGCGGAGTCATCCCGGATTTGTTCACTCGGGAAGAATATGATGGTTTGCTGGGCAGTGTTCGCAATGCTGCAAAGGGTGCAGGCTATTCGGACGACCGTGACGGACTCTTCGGCTTCTTTATTGACAAGTTCCGGCGCAACCTGCATTACATTCTTTGCCATTCGCCTGTTGGTGATGACTTCCGCATTCGTGGTCGAAAGTTCCCTGCTCTCATTAGCTGCATGGTGGTCGACGAGTTCATGGCTTGGCCGCGTGATGCTTTGGATGGTGTGGCACGCCGCTTCCTTGTGGAGCTGGTCAACCAGGGCAATCTCCAGGATGAAGAGATTTTGGGCCTGGTGGCTGCCAACATGGCTGAGGTGCATTTGTCTATCGAAGGAGCTAACAAGAGATACCTGGAGGTGGAGCGACGCCACAACTACTGCACTCCCAAGTCCTTCCTGGAGCTGATCAGCTTCTACATTAGGATGCTTTCCGAGAAGCAGTCGTCCGTGAGCGTGAACTGCGAGCGCTTGGAGCGTGGTCTTGCAATCATGGAGCAGGTGCAGTCCAAGGTGGAGGGCCTGAAGGAGGACCTGAAGATCACGATGGTCCAAGTCGAAGAGAAGAAGGCCGCTACTGCTGTGCTTATCGAGCAGGTGACCAAGGCCTCGGCAACAGCGGCAGAGGAAAAAGCTGGCGCAGACATCGAGGCCGAGAAGACCGGCAAGCTGGCGGCCGACGCGGCAGAGCTGCAGGCACAGGCCGATGGCGAGCGCCTCTACTTCTTTACTGTTCTTATATACTCTTTCTCTTTCTTTCCCTTCCGCAATCCCTTCTCTTGCCGTGAGATTGCCCAACCAAGGCTGTCAGAGGCTATGCCGGCGATGGAAGCCGCTGCTTCGGCGGTGGACTGCCTGGACAAAAACTCCATCGGTGAATTGAAGGGCTTCGGCAAGCCTCCTCCGGAGTGCGTCGATGTGTGCGCAGCCGCCGCTTTCTTGCTGAGGAACGAGAAGAAAAAGATTGACTGGAAGGCAGCCCAGAAGATGATGAGCAATCCACAGGCTTTCATTGATGAGGTCAAGACCTTCAATGCCAACGAGATCCCTGAGAACACCCTCAAGGAGGTGGATGCCATCATTGCGCTGCCCTTCTTCAACTACGAGACCATGAAGGCACGGTCCCTGAATCCTGGCTCTGATGCAAAGCCTCCTTAGCCATGCCAGCAGCTTTTCGCTTGATTTGTGCCAGGGCAAGAGTGTCGCGGCCGCGAACTTGGCCAACTGGGCCATCAACTGTGTCAAGTACCACAAGATCTACGTGAAAGTGGCACCGCTCATGGCCAAAGTCAAAGAGGCCACGGACACCAAGAACACTGCTGAGGCCAGCCTCGCCATTGTGCTGCAGAAGGCGGGGGGGGGGGTCGGCTGGCTTCTGACGGTGCATCGCCTGTGCTTGTTACGACGGCCGGCCAGCTGCCTGGACCCTGGTCAGGTTGCAGACATCGAGGCAGAGTGTCAGAGGCTGGAGGAGAAGCTGAACGGTGCAGTGTCAGAGACACTTGGGCTCGGTTTGCATCGGTGTTAAAGTGTTCCTCAACTAGTCCATGTTCTTGAAGCCTCACCATATGCAATAGACTTTAGTCTACCACTGACAGCTTGCCTGAATTGTATCCACCCCAGGAAGGAGCGGGTGGAGGCACAGGCGGCAGTCACCTGGCATAGCGATTTGCATGACCTTGCTTTCGTTTGCGAAGCCATAAGCTGGTCCAGCCACCAGGCGGGGAAATCGCCTCGCCCCATCGTTTCAACCACTTCGAAAGACAGAGGGCCAGCAAGTGTGCACTGAAACGCTGAGGGTGGGGTGATCAGGGTGACCCAGGAGTGCGATTTGTGCGCATGTTCACGTGGGTCGAAAAGGTCTTCAAGTCTCACGCAAAAAGATGCTATAACAACCCATCTTGCAAGTGTAGCAACAGCATCTTGGAAGTCATCCCGCCCTTATGGAAATGCTGGTCTTTGAATAGCGAGACCTTCCAAGAGCTTCCTGTAAAGCCACTGCCAGCCTTACCTCTTTCTCCAAGGCTTGCCTGGAGAAGTTGGGTCTTGCGGAGCGTTTGGTCAACGGCCTGGCAGATGAGTATCAGCGATGGACCGCCACTGTCAAGGACTGGGTCTAACAGCACCAAGAGAGAAAAACAAACGTGTGCGGGGATACTGTTACCATTTTCACAAGAACAGCTCGTGCTGTAAGTGGCAGCGGGCCAGCGTTGTTGCCTTGGCCTGAGAACGTGGCAGTATCGTTGGATATCCTGATGCGAACTTAATCAAGCTTCGCGACGGGCATGCGGCATGTCTGTAATGTCTCGGCAACCTTTTGAGGTAGCAAGAGTTGTAACTCTCACGAGCTGCTCGAAGGGCCCTTTGTCCAAAAAAGCCACCTCACCTCCTACACCATGACGAGTGCATGGATAGATATTGATGGCATGTCAGGACCTGAAAGACTTGCAGCTCAAGTTGATCGGCAACTGCCTGCTGGCCTCAGCCTTTGTCGGCTATATCTCGCCTTTCTCAATGTCGTTCCGCGTGCAGCTGTGGAAAGAAGGATGGACTGGCGATGTCACCAGCCGCGGGATTCCGATCAGTGCAGGCATTGACCCCCTCAAGGTGCTGTGTACCGAGGCGGACATCGCCAGCTGGCAAAACGAGGGGCTGCCGTCTGACCGCATCTCCGTCGAGAATGCTGCAGTGGTCACAAGCTGCTCGCGATGGCCGCTCATGATCGATCCGCAGCTACAAGGTGTGAAGTGGATCAAGCAGCGATTGGGCGAGGACCTTTCCGTGTTGCAGTTCACCATGAACCAATGGTTACAGAAAGTGATTTTTGCGATTCAGATGGGTGGCCAGCTTCTGATTGAAGCAGTCGGCCAGGAGATTGACGCTATCCTAGAGCCTGTCCTATCCAGAGCTGTGATTAAGCGAGGCCGAAGTGCGATGATCATCAAGATTGGAGGTGAAGAGGTGGACTACGATCCCAAGTTCCAGCTCTACCTGCAGTCGAAGCTGCCAAACCCACACTACAGGCCGGAGATTGCTGCTCAGTGTACGATCATCAACTTTATTGTCACACCGGATGGTTTGGAGGACCAGATCTTGGCTATGGTCGTGAATGTCGAGAAGCCAGAGCTGGAGCAGGAGAAGCAGGAGCTGGTGCGTAGACAGAACGATTTCAAGGTCACCCTGTCTCAGCTTGAGAGCGATTTGCTGTCCCAGCTTTCCACCGCAGATCCTGCGACAATTCTTGACAACATTCCTTTGATCGAGGGTCTGGAGAAGACCAAAGCCACCTCCAAGGAGATTGCCATCCAAGTAGAGCAGGCTCAGAAAACAGAGGTAGAAATCAACACGTCGCGAGAGCTCTACCGTCCTGTCGCTGCGGAGGGTTCTATGTTGTTCTTCTTGATCATTCAGTTGTGCTTCATCGAGCACATGTACCAGTTTTCTTTGGATTCCTTCGTGAACTTCCTGTACAAAGCCATCGATCGCACAGAGCCCACTGACGACATCACTGAGCGCGTGAAGCGGCTGATTGCTGTCATCCGTATGACGATCTTCCGCTGGGTGAATCGTGGACTCTTTGAGCGCCACAAGCTGATCTTTTGTTCGATGCTCACCTTCAAGCTGTTCCAGAAGGGGTTCTTGCAAGAAGATTTCAACGTGTCCTATTTCAACTACTTGCTCAAAGCACCGTTTGCTGTAGGCATGGAAAACCCACTGTCGGATTGGCTGCCTTCAAAGAACTGGGGCATGATTCTGAAGCTCAACGACTTGGAGGGTTTCGAGAGCTTCGCGCAGAACATGGAGAAGGATGCCCCCAACCGCTTCAAAGAGTGGTTCAATGAGATTGCGCCAGAAGAGGTGAAGTTGCCATTGGATTGGAAGCGACTGGACTCTGTACCCTTCCAGAAGCTGTTGGTTCTCAGAGCCTTGCGACCCGACCGGTGCTGTGCTGCCATGGCAGAGTGGATTCGCAATGCGTTGCCCAATGGTCGAGACTACATGGACTGCGACGGCTCCCTCTCCTTTGCGGCAGTCCTGAGCAACTCCTTTGAGGATTCTACCAGCACTACGCCCATCTTCTTCATCCTGTCTCCGGGCGCCGACCCTGTCAAAGAGGTGGAATCGATGGGCAAAAAGAGGCCAGAAGGCTTGAGCCTGGGTCAAAACTATTGGAACGTCGCCATGGGTCAAGGACAAGATGTCGTTGCTATGGGCAAGCTGGACATCGGACACCGCGAAGGGCATTGGGTGATGTTGCAGAATATCCACCTCATGCCCAAGTGGTGTGTGGAGCTTGAGAAGAAGCTGGATGTTTTCGCAGTGGAGAACAGCCATCCCAACTTCCGATTATTCCTTTCGGCAGATCCCAACAAGGGGATCCCGATTGGCATACTGGAGCGTTCCATCAAGCTGACCAACGAGCCTCCACAAGGTATGCTGGCCAATTTGCGTCGATCGTTTGCCCTCTTCCCGAAGGAGGACTTCGAGGACAAGGATGCCAAGGTCAAGTCCATCCTCTTTGCCTTGTGCCACTTCCACTCTATCATGTTGGAGCGAAAGAAGTTTGGTCCCATGGGCTACAACATGATGTATCCATTCTCAGCGGGTGACTTGCGGGACTCTGCCCAAGTGCTGTACAACTACCTGGAAGGTTCTTCTGCGGTGAAGATTCCATGGGACGACTTGCGCTACATCTTTGGTGAGATCATGTATGGAGGACATATCGTGGATGATTGGGATCGGCGCATGTCGCAAAAGTACTTGCTGTATTTCATGCGGGACGAGCTGCTGGACGAGATTGACATGATTCCATATGCAGAGGGCAAGCTGTCCTGGCCTTCTCCCCAGCCTGCACCGCACGAGAGATACCTCGAGCACATTGAGACAATGCCACCTGAGTCTCCGCTCATGTTCGGAATGCATCCAAACGCGGAGATCAATTTCCGAACCACCGAATGCGACAAGGTCTTCGACATGCTCCAGATGCTGACGAATGGAGGAGGCGGCGGAGAAGGTGATGACGAAGCTGCCATGACACCAATGACAATCGCCCAGATGACGTGCGACGAGATCTTGGAAGAGGTGAACGAGAAGCGCTTCCCGACCGACGATGTTAACCGTGGCATGACCACGGAAGACAAAGGCCCTTACCAGTTTGTTTTCCTGCAGGAGTGCGAGTACATGAATGCATTGCTGTACGAGATGGTCAAGGGCCTGCAGGAGACCTTGAACAACAACCGAGAACAACAGCGATAGGTACTGTTACTGCCATCGTTCTAGCACTTGCCGAAGAGACGGGACTGCTTTTGAGTTTGAAGTTCCCTGGCACTTTCAAACAGGAGCTCCAGCTTGGTTTCCGTGGTGAGCTGACCATGAGCGAAAGCAGCTTGTCTTCGTACACCAGACCCGCTTCATTTCTGTGTAGATCGCGCTCTGACCCCTGCTCTCACCCTCGCTGTCTTCTTCTTCCTCTGGCTTACAAGCGCAATTTATCCATAGATCGTTTTATTATTACAATCGATTTTTGTACCTCTCGCGCTCTCTTTTTCTGCATCCGCTTTGCGTCACAATGTTCAGTATTGTCATCGCAAGACCCGATCTGCGGCAAAGCACTTTACAGGAGCGTTACTTGTTTTGCCATGTGCACGTTTTGGAAGGCATGGAAGACATGGCCACGTGCCTGTACTCGGAGAAGCATCCCGGAAGCAGACGAGTAATCGTTGCAGACTCCGTGGCATGTAGTTCGAGCCTCACAGATGTGCTGGTTGCAGCGTCCACCGGTGGAGCTGCAAAGTGAGACTAGCAGACCTCCAGTCAACCCTCGCACAATCTTGGACACCTTAGCCACACAGGCTGCCACATTGGTGGATTAAGCTCGGCTTCGCGTCCACCCGCCCTCTGAAGTCCTGGCGTGTGAACTTGCAGGCGACACAGCTTTGCTGGGCTGGGTGGGTATTGAAGTCTGAGACACACGACAGTTGTGAAATTTCAAAAAGGATCAACAGATAGCAAAAGCTTCGGCAAACAAGACCTGTGAAGCATTTCGGCCGCTGCCGGTGGGAGGAGCGATATGTGCAGCTTGATGACTGGATCAACGACCCGCTCAACATTCCGAAGGCAAGCTGCAAGCAGGAGTTAACAGTATCGATACACACTGGTCAGGTTTTCAGCTGACTGGCTCAGCTTTTTGAAGCTTCCTGAGATCCAGTCGTTGTCGTGCCATATCTTCTCGTGCTCTGTGCAGGTTGTAGACATTTCCAAGCTCTTCAATCCGCAGAGTTACCTGACCGCCATCAAACAGATCACCTGTCAGAATGTGGGTTTGGAGCTCGACAAGCTGCAAGTGCCTTGGGCATGCCTTCAACACACACACAAAGATTTCAGAAAGCTTTCGAGAGCTGGGCAGCATTGCTGAAACTAGCAGGCATCCAAGACTGGACTCAAGCCGCCAGGTCTTCACGGATGTTACGAAGAAGGAGCCCAAGCAAATCGAGGCACCTTGCAAGGACGGAGCCTACGTGCCGCTTGCCTGAAGAACACGTCTTGGCGGCCTGTCGGTTTTGCGAAACCCTGCCAATCTAGCCCCGTGGCTTTTAGAGGTCGGGCATGTACTTGGAGGGCGCTCGCTGGGACATGACCTCCAACTCTTTGGAAGACTCCAAGCCGAAGGAGATGTTCACCGGAATGCCGGTGATCACGTGCAAGGCAGGTGTTCCGGCAGCACCGGATAAAAGGAAGTTTTTTCCTTTCACCGGGCAAGGACATCAGGCTTATGGGCCATTTTCTCGCATCGTCTCTCATGTCTTTGGCACTTGACCTGAAGTTAGGCTGTGACGCCCCCACTTCAGGAATGGCGAGCGACAAAGTGGACAAGAACATTTACGTTTGCCCTACGTACTGCGTGCCAACTCGTCGGCCGTACTTCGTGTTCGCAGCACAGCTTCGCACCAAGGCAGGTTCGCATGTTCTTGTGGCGAGAAGATGTAAGACTGTGAGAAAATGCCAGATCTTCCGCCGGAATGCCAAATATATTGTTTTACCCAGGCGCCATCGGACAAGTGGGTTCTCGCCGGCGTAGCTATGATTCTGGACATCGGCCTCTGAGTCGGGCTGCCATGTGGTGACTCTTCTCGATGCGCAGGGCTAAGCCCTTTGTGCGTAGTATCGAGCCGATGCATTCAGTCCTTGATTTCTTGCTTCTGGGGGGTCATGCGCCTTGCATGGCAGTATTCTGCTCGGCAAATGGCATAGAAGCCAATGATGAAAGCACGTCGCATCTAGCAGACACAGTGGTGCTGATCCCCTTGCAACCTGCCGGACTGCAGTGACCAAAATGCTCGGCATACTGGCCGAAGCTTGCACAGTTCATAGGTCAATCGTTCGTGAACGGTGCTCATCCCGATGTTTCTCCACCTCTTGTGGCTGATTCGAGTGTTTCTAAGGATCGATGCCTATGCAAAGCATGGAGATCTGGCTGCGGCAGAGAGACTGCTGCAGCAAATGAATGCCGCAGGCATCCCCAAGCCTAGGGTCTTGCCAGGATGCTGCACCACTGTCTGTCTCCGGGGAGTTTCCACATGCCTTCACCTGCAATGAAAGCAGGAAAACACAGAAGCCGCATAAGGCAATTCTGCAACAATTCAGCAACAGATCTCGACGAGTGGTTTACGTGACAACTCAACACCCGAGCAGAGGAGTCATCAACACTCTGAAGTTCAGTGGCAACCTCACTAGGTCACTAGGTAGAGCTGGAGCTTGTCGTGCTTTGAGGCCATCTCTCCCTCCCCTATCCTCATTTTTTGCGCACATGTTGCAATCTTCATGTCGTCTAGAGCATGTGGCACAAGATTGCATCATCGTTTGCATTTTTTGTGTGCGTGTGTATGTGTGCGTTGTTCTTCGCATGTCAGTGTGCCCAAAAAATGCCCCTTTGTTCATCGATGAGTATGAAGAACAGAACAGAACGCAAAGCGCCTCCCTTCATCGTTCGAGCTGTTTCGCAGGTATCGCCGAGTCGAGGTGTGATGTATGGAAGTGTTCTGCCTAGGTCCTGTTTGCTAGCAGGCGGCCCGACCTGCACATGTTGGATCATGTTGGATTGGACTCATTTTGAGCTTCCTGATGTCGACGAGGTAGATAGGCCCCATGGCGTACGGGGTGAAGTCTGATGCCGGTCAGGTAGCTTGGTTGTTGTGGTTTGGCTTTTTGTTGCTGTAGCTCAAGCATAGCCAGCCGTCGTATGATGGATGGGCTCTATGGTGAAACAGCTTCTGACCTGCCTTCTTCCCGCACAGACAGCTCGCTTCTAAGTGGGGACGACAGCTTTGCAAGGTCTGTCGACAGTTCGAGGAATGTTGCTGCAGGCTCCCTGATCCCAATTTCGACTCTCTGCCCCGTTCCCCCGTGATCTGAATCAGCCGGGTTCGCTCCGATTCTCCGAGGGGAGATGCTGCTGACCCTGGCAGATCGCCACACCACTGCTGTGAAAACATGGCTCTTGGCTCGCTGCTGAACGCATCGGGCAGCGCCCTGCGACGAAAGTTGAAGTTCTCAACCCAATTGCTCCCACATCCACTCTTGTCCACCGTTGCCTCAGCCTTAACCGATTCTCTTCACGCGTCGGAGCCTGTTTCGCCTTTCTGATCTCTCACAATCTCTCGGAAGCTGTGCCCTGCGCAGAACATCGCAAACGGCAACGCTGTGATGCTTTGCGTTAAGATCAATGAGACAAGAGATCAATGAGACAAGGCCATTGAGGACCCGAAGAGCCAGACACGACTGGCGACTACCGAAACACACGCGACAGAACTGTCGCTGTTCGCTCTCCTCATTGCAGCGGCCCTTCCTCATCAACAGCCGATTGTGCTACTACCGCGCACCAAGAACGGCTGGCGGGACCGGAAAGGTGAGCAAATCCGACCGTACCTGACATTCAACGGCCATCTCAGCCTAAATGGGAGCCTCAATGTGAATGCTCTGCCCCCTCCAACAACTCCTCAACTTAGCGCCTTGAAAGCCTCCTACAAGACCTAAGACCTGTGTAACACCGCAAGGTCCCTGGAATCTGAGGACAGCAACTTTCCGTTGGGAAAGATTCTCGATGAGCTGAGAATGAGTTTGGCGATAATGCGATGTGTGGATTGTCTGCGGTAAGCCATCCCTGCAAGGATTCTCGGGTATGTCGGACCCCTGTCAGTCCGTCCACGTGCTTCCTCTTGAAACTGCCCTGTGTCACCATGTTTAATTGCTTCGACATTTTGTCAAAGTCAGCTATTCGTGTTGAACCCCTGTGCCGTGGGCTGCGATGTGGGAGCCGAGATTTGTTCTACTACTGGGCCAGGTTGCTCTCAGCTTGATTTGGCGCGTTTTTCTCTGTGGTCTTCGACATGCGCCCCTTGGTACAGGCATATCGCCCGACACCATCACGTTTACCTCGCTCATCAAGTGTTGTGCCAAGCTTGGCGATGTGTCAGGATTCTTTGCTGCAGAAGGGTAGTTAGTGTTCGAGGCACCCTTGAGGGCGGTCTTGCTTAAAGGCATCCTCGAATCTTGAGCCTTCAGCAGGCAAGTGTACAGTCGAACGCCAGTTGCCCAAATGAAGTCTGTACGTGTCCTGGTGCAACCAAGGCGCTTCCAAGTGGCTATCAGAGATGCAGCGGCGTGGTCTTGATGCCGATGTGGTCACCTACACGGTGGGTGGCGGGGAGGGGTGCAAGAATGAGTCGGCCCAGCCAGCATGCCATTTGGAAGGTGTTGCTGTGGAAGTTTGGTGACGCCAGGCCATTATCCATGCCTGTGCAAAAAAAGGGAAGGTTGAGGAGGCGATGCTTGGCAGATGTTACTTTGACTCGCTGGCTTCTTCGTTGAGTGACCCAGAAGCAGGGAAAGCCTTGGGTTGCTCAGGATGCAGTGGATGGAGCACATGCAGAGTTCCGGCCTCAAGGCTGAAGCACTGACTTGGTCGGGAAGTCAGGTGATCCTCCTTACACGTGATACAAACGCATACAAACGCAGGTGTTTGCGAGCCAGGCATTGCACATGGCAGTAATGTGACCTGTAGCAGACTGTAGCAGTAGACCTGCAACGAGCGGTCTCGGAGTTTGCCGAAACATGGAATTGCGTTTGGCATGAAACGATGGAATGGACAGGCGGACTGCGTAGCCTGGGCAGCGCTGATCAATGCGTATGCAAAGCGAAGCGATGCCACTGGGGCGCTGGCTTTGCTTCGTGAGTTGGCCGCCTCTGGACTGCAGCAATCCGTGCCTCCCATTCAGATGCCGACACCATTGCGAAGAAACCATGTCCCTGTCCTGGTCGGATTTTGACCTGTGCCGCCCCCCAGAGGCAGTGGCAGCAGTCCCCCTTTCCGTTTCTTCCGCGGTCATTCGACGTCGTTTCGGAAAGGGCGTCGTGTCCCAGCAAAGTTGATGTTTTTGGACCTCCTGTGTCCTTGTGGCTGAGGCCCAAGCGTCGGAGCCAAATGTGGTTGCTTATTCTGCTGTCCTGAAGGCACGAGGGCAGCGCAATTCACAATCGCAGGCTGCTGGCAGTAGCCATTTTCCAGATTTTATCCTTTCATTTATTCATGTGGCGCGGCATGCACGCCAACTTCATTCAACTTGCTCGTGCTAGCGTCGTTTGTTATTTTGGGAATGCGTCCACAGGTGGGCGGCGCACGCAGTAGCCCGGAGCAGGCCCAATACCGTGCCACTGATGCTCGCGATGCATGCCCCAACGTGCGAAGGGGAAAGGCTGATGCTCATGATGTACGCCCCTGCCTCGCTACCGGCCCCGTCTCCAAAACACGCACGACACGGCAGCCGGGCGCGCTACCAGAAACGCACGTTTTCCGCGCGTGCCGGGCCGCTCGCCAAAATTGTTAGCAGATGCCAGGGGCCGTGTAGGCTTCTTTTTCTGCCACGTGACATCTGACAAGCAATCTGCTTACGATGCTGGGCGTCCCACGGTCCAGGCATCGCAACAAAAAAGATGAAGTCAAGGACGCGGCCTCTGGCTCCCTTCGACGCGGCCGGGCCCGCCAAGGACCCCCGGCTGATGCTCATGATGCACTCCGTCCCAAGGCTCAGATCAGCACTCTCGCGCCATCACATCCGTAAAACGTGCAGCCAGAGAGTGGCCATAGGCGAGCGGGGCGTTGCGACCCGCGTGGGTCCAGCTTGGTTCAGCTTCGGATCACAAGGCTCACAGTGTGACAGAGCATTAAGCTCTCACCTTCGTACCTTCGAGACTCTTAGCGTTCTCAAAGCATGAACAGTGTTCCCAGATGTTTTTGAGCGCATTTTAGCAACCGGAGCGGCTTGCCCAGGCCGGCCCGAACTCACGAATGCTTTTTGTGAGGCATTGCTGGAAGCCTCTCTTTAATTCTACTATAATTTCGGATTTTTCAATCGGAAAAGTGTTCGGAGCATATTCCGAAAACGTTCCGACAGTGTTCTCTGCTTTTCAGAGCACTCGTGGGATCATGTTTGGAACGCTTGCCAAGGCTTTCGCGAGATCACTCGCCGGAAAAAGTTAAGCCGCCAAAAAGGCTTGGCAGACTGGCCAAGGGGGGGCAGAAACTTCGGAGATCGGCGACTGCCAGGGTCCATCGGTCGTCCATGGGTCCACGTGGTCCTCAGCAGTTTCCAGCTTGGGTCAGGCTTGTTTGGACCTCGGATCACTTGTGGAAGGCTCTTGGAACTCGCCACTTTTGCAGAGTTTTGGTGTCCTCGATTTTGCCGCCTTTCGATCTTGTAACTTGCATAACCTGAAGAAGCCTAACATGATTGACCATCAAGTTCCAAGCCTAGGCTTGTGCATCCTCCCATCCTCGTTCAGGCCTTCGCCCGCACTGCTCAAGCTGATCGTGTTGGGTCGCTGCTTCAGGACCTTAGTGCTTACAAGCAGGTCTCGTCGAGTTGTGACCTGTTGCGACCACCCTCCCTTGCCTGGCTTCAGGAAATGCAGGGCTTAGCCGTGACTCCGAACCTCATCACTTGGACCTCAGCCATCGAGGCGTGTGCGAAGAGCCAGCCAAGGTGGGGAGATTCGAGCGCAGACGGCCGGGGGGGGCCTGCGTTCCAGAGACGGTCTTTGCAGGCGCCGCGAAGAGGCAGAGGATCTTCTGCGCCAAGCGATCAAATCTGGGCTGAAGCCTGATGCAAAGCTCATCCGCCCCTCGCCCGTTTGGCATCACCGACGAGTGGGCTAAGACAATGCAGGTGGAGGCCACAAGTTGCGTTTGAGCCTTCTGAGGCACTATGATGCGCGCCGTCGGTGCACCTCGCTGCATGAGCCTGTGCCGGGAGTTGGGCGCACCTCGGCTAACCTGCGGCTACCGTGCAGCCCGTGCGATTGCGTGCCAGTTGCACGCCAGTTGGGTGCCAGTTCGCGGTCTTGTGTCTTCTCTTGGAGGCCACCGAAGCTGCAATGGACGTTTTTGCATCATCGCTGCTGTCTGGTTTGCCTGAAAGTGGTGAGCACACGGAAAACGGGCGTGAACACTGGCTTTCTGCCATGCAGTCTTTCTTGCCTGCAGCAATAAAGCGTAACGTGAGGAACAGGAAGCAACCACAGCTATAATTATACATATCCAACACGTGTGGAACCGCCAAAGCATCATCACTCCAGGTTCACTCTGCAGGCCATCTCGGCTCGCAAGAAGCGTGCCGATGAGTCCAAGGAAATGCGGGTGTCCTTGAGGGCCGAACGGTCGGGGCCTCGCGGCCTCGTGCTGCATGAGAAACAAAGCCACTGCTCGGATCAAGTGTTGTTTGGCAGCCAGCTCCTGGCTCAAGTTTCTGTGGCTTCAGATCTTGTTTCCTTGTTTCGCGGCGATGTGGTCATGGAGCGTGGTGGAGAGGGACTTGAAAGTCACGTGTATTTCGGCAGGACTAGTGCTAGAATCACGAGCGCCATGCCGACGTCCAACGAGTAAATTCTGTTGGAACTCTTCAGATCTGAGTTTGCAGTCGTCGCTGAACCTATCCCCGGAAGGATAGTTCGCTGAATGCAACTTAAATCGTGCATCCAAAAGAAGCGTCTAAACTTTGTTCTGAACGGAAACTGTTTTACACACCCAGCTTGAGGATGCACTGTGTTGTGTGCAAGTAGCAAGGTTCAGATTCAAGCTGTCCAACTGGCTCGTGGCTGCTTTGTCGGCCGTGTTTTGAGATGTTGCTGTTGCTCTTTGACTGTATCTGCACATAAGCATATCGGCATAGACAGGGTTGACTTCGCTGGCCTGAGGCGCAGCAAGTTGAACAAGTTGTGCTGGGAGAATGTCGGGCTGACAACAGACGGCCTGGTGCGGGTGGAGGCAGGTCAACGTTGATTCGACTGATGGGCTAAAATTCGGACGCGCTTCCATGTGCGTGCAGCGCAGTGTAGGTTCAAAATGCTGACGATCTGCAGCAAATTGTCACGCTGCTGATTCGCAAAGTGCTGGCAGAGCCTTACTTCAGCCACTACGTTTGCACACTAGTCTCTTCTTTTCTCTCCCACGCATGGGACGTGGGTGGTGTCTCTCTTTGATCTAACAGCTCCAGACTCCAGACTCGCAGTGTTGGTTCTTTGTTCGGTGTGCAAGATGAGGCGATCTGTACGCAGAGCTGGTCTCTTGGCTTTGGAACAAATACCAGGTCTTCCCAGCTGAAGGCGACATGAAGCCCCACAGTTTTGCCCGAATTTTTCTGAACACTGTCCAGGCCGAGTTTGAAGATTTGTTGGCAAAGCTGGAGTCTGGTCAAACAGGTCTCTTCACGCACAACACCGAGTTGGAGCTGGGGGTTGAGACGAAAAGGATAAGTGAGACGCTGCGGGCTCTCATGATGTTTATGGGGCATCTTTTTCTGAAGCAGCTACTGGCATTACGAGTTCTGGATCACGTTGTTGAAGAGCTCATTGGCCTGGACGATGCGGCGCGGCCCTGGCCGGAAGGGTATCGCATTGAATGTGTCTGCGAACTGTTTCGCATTGTCGGGTGCAAGCTGGATGAGACCGCGCGTGGGACGGAGATGTTTAGCACGCTTGCTTGTAGGTTGCGGGAGATTAACGCCAAGTACCAAAGCCTGGCACAACCAGTTTGCAGCAAGCGAATCGATTTTCTCATTGACAGCTTGTTGCGGATACGTGAGAATTCCTGACAGCCTGGCAGATTGACTATGGCAGATGCACGTACGAGCAGTCAAGCACGTACCCGTTCAGCAACTCGTATATTTCGAGCATTCGGGAGCATTCAGTCTTAATTCGCGGGAGGTGTACATGAAATTCTCACAAGGGCATTCATGCGGAGGGTCCAAGTCCGGAGTCCTGCCCGAAGCTGTACATAGTGACAAAGAGGCCGTTGCACCCGAGTCCCTACTGGGACTGAGCGGCTCAGTTTCGCATCTGATGGGACTGTGGCTTCGAAGCTGTCTCAGCTCATGGTCATGTGGTGATGAGAATCGAAACCGCCGGCCTGCAAGGCGGTTTGCCCAAGCATCGATGGTTTCTTCCAGACAGTTGAAGCGATTCAGAGTTTGCAGGATGGATTGACTGCCACAGCCGTCCAAAGCATGCCGTTTGCAGCTGAGGCCCTGGCTTGAAAGCCATGGGATGCGGCTGTTCTGTTTCGGCCGTTGGCCCGGCTCCATTGACCGGGTGATTTTGGGGCATATGAGCTCAGCTGTGTTTCAGCGTTCCAGTGTCTTTTTTGCTGGTGTTTGGAGCCGGCTAGACTTAGGCTGACCGAAATTCTCAACTTCGTTGCTGATTCTGCTCTAGCTGAAGGGAGCCCATTTTGCGTGATTGATTACAAGGTGCGTGTGTGTGTGTGTGTGTGTGTGTGTGTGCGTGTGCGTGCATGTCCTTTGTTGGATCTCCGTTCGTCGGATGTATTTGGGACTGGGACTTTGAGCAAGTCGCTACAACTCGACACTACACTGGAACAATGCTGCGCTCAGAGTGCAAGGTACGGTTCATGCAACAGCCCCTCGAGGAATTCAGCAGTGCAAAAAGAGCCAGCTTGGGCAAAGCTGCGGGGAGTCATGCTGTACACTGCCAAATCTATGTTGATGGCATGCCAGGCGGTTGAGCCTGTAGAGCTAGCGCCAACCACAGGGCAGCCCGGGGCCCAGTTCGTCTTTCGTCTTGTAGGCTGTGTTTTCAAACAAAATCAAGGAAGTGTAGGCCCTAGGCCAAGCAGATCCTGCACAGCATAGGAAGAAAACTCGGGAGAGTTAAGGGGATTTGTCTGCCGCATGGCTGCTAAGGTTTTTTCAGACCTTCAAGCTGGGGAGAAAGCTTGGCGAGGGCGCGTTTGGACAAGTTCGCCTCACAACTCGGCCCGCGGTGCCGGGAAACGGATGCCGCTTTAGCATTGAGAAGCAAAGATCAATCGGAGCCTGAAGCAAAGCCGCAGCAGATCGGTACTGTGGATTTTCATGTCTGGCAGCCCTTGCCGAGCTCCTAGGATCAGCTAAATCCAAACTCCCCATGCTGGGGCCTTTTCCGTTGCAGGATCAACACCGGTGAAATGTACGCTGTGAAGATCATGGACGTGCGCCGGTCTGGGGATGAGCCTCAGCACTGCAAAGCACTAAATGATTTGACACTTGAAATTGTTCACTCGTGCGGCCTCGGAGTGCCAGATGTTGATTGTGTTGGGAATGCTCTAGTTGAGTTGCTTGCCCTGCCCGGCCGAGGATGCGACTATGGACGTGCAAATTCTGAAGCCCGGGCCCTGTTAGTATCCTGGTGCGTGCTGGGAGGCTGCAGAGAGGCAGTGTCTTTGCAAGTCTGAATCATGGACCGGATGTGTGGAGACACGTGAACGGTAGGTTCTGCCGTTTGCCTTTGCAGCTTTCGTGGTCGGTTTGGCCGTACTGCTAACCTCCCCAAAAGGCCTTGCAGAAGTTGACTTCTGCCGCTTGTTGCGCTGGCAGGGAGGCACGGACGGAGTCGCAGCTGCTGGGCCAAGTTTCCGGGCATCCGCATGTTGTGGCCCTGCGTCCTGGCAGCAAAGCAGGGTCTGTGAACTTGCGATTCAGCTGGCAGAAGTTCAGTTCTAGCCTTGCTCTGGCAAGATGGAGACCACTTTTGTTCTTGTCGAGCACACTTCGGGTGGTTCCTGAGGTATGAAACATACCTGGAAACTCCCGGCCTGTTCTACATGATCATGGAAAGGCACCGGGGCAGCTCATCAAACTGCAAGCATGCTGTGGAGCTTCCAAGTTGAAAGCAGAGGCTCGCAATTTGGACACGAGCGAAAGACGCAAGTAAGAGCTGAAACTTAGTTGGCTCTCAGTCTGTTTGCAATTGGAAAGGTGCTACGGCTCGCTGATGGACAGTCTGTGTGACATGCCGAAACTCACGGAGACAAATCTCCGGCGCATGTTTCGACTCTCGGACACAAGACGGCCGCAGGGGATGCGGGGGTGTCTGTAAACATGCTTTTTGGACTCTCATTCCGCAACCAAATGGGACAGCTTCGTCAGCTTCCCGAAACTTGCGCATCGCTTCTCTTCTTCAGGTCAGATGCTGCTTGGCATCGGTGCATGTCACGCCGCCCAGATTGTTCATCGCGCTTCGGCTGCCAAAGGTACACCTGTGCCTGGAGAACAGCTCTTTGTTGCGGGGGGTTACGAAGTGTGAACAGGCAGTTTATGGTAATTAATCGGCTTGCGAATGACTGCTACGTCCGTACAGCCAAGGAGACATCAAGTTGGACAACTTCCTTTACGGGGGTGAGAGGCATCATCTGTTGCAGCCGGTTTGCATGTCACAGACCTACGGAGGCCACGCAGGCAAGGAATGCCTCTTGTGCGACTATCTCACAACTGCGAAAACAAGCTGCAAGATAATGGACTTCGAGACAGCACCACGGAGTGTACACGGAACGTCCATGGGAGACTCTGAGGGGCTTCAGGAGAGCCAGGAGGCCCCTTGTGATCGACGAGAACTTCAACAAGCCTCAGTCTCATATCCATGCAGCGAAGGGCTTCCAGTGTCAACGAGAGAGTTGTCAGGACTGGTTGCATTCCCGAAAACTCAAAAAGCCAGGCACTGCAGCGCTGAATAGTGGCTAGGGCTCGGGTTGACTCCGCAGGTGCCGCACGATCAAGCTCTCGGACTTCGGTTTGGCAGTAAGACTCCCGAGACGAGGAGCTGTTAAAGGCGCCAGCTTGCCCGGGTTACGGCTCCCGGGGTTCCTCCTGCACTCCGCGGCATTGCGGACCTGTTGTCTCTAGCTTGCGGTTCTGTCTCCCTCCTCTCCGTCCATCGCGTGGACTCTTTTGCATTTTGCCACGCTTGGGGCCGATACTGTAGTGTGCCCCTCACATAAACTACAAGGCCTGTACATCCGTCATCGATGTTGCCGCGTAGTAGACGAGTCATGCCTAAGCGTCGGTGCCCGCATCCCTCGACCATGGCTCCTGACATCTCGTGAGGCACCTGTCAGCCTGTGGCTTGTCCGGTGTGGCCCGTACAGGTGTGTCTGGAACCGCGCCCTACATGTCGCCGGAGATGCTGGGCAGAAAGAAGTATGACACCAAGACAGACGTGTGGTCCTTTGCTTCCACAGCGCAGCTTCGGATGAATTAGCATTCCTACAATGCGTTCCGTGATACACATTGTGCCAGACTTTCGGACCAGTTCTGCAGTTCAGCTCATGGCCATGTGGTTCCAGACACTGTTTCGTCAAGTATCGGGTTTGTGCCAGAGCTACTTAGCTTTCTGCGCATGAGTTGCATTGCTCACGGCTTGGTGGCTTAAGGTGGCTTTCAGAATGCACTGCCATGGTATTCCAGCTCCGATGTTTCGCGAGAGAATTAGTAGCAATCAGTGACTGACTATCTCCAAAAGCTGAGCCTGGCTGCGTGTCTGAGGTATGTGATCTTGTATGGCGATGTGCCTTACTCACCGGCTCAGCCTTCTGCTCCTGCGGTGAAGAAGGACTGGCTGCCACGACGAGCATGCCGCAGGTTAGAAGCTGTCCGATGAGTGCAGTCTGGAAGTGAATGTTGAGTGTACCGCAGTGTGCGGTATGCGGATGAAATGTTGCAACCCCTCGATAGCGAGCAGGTAGATACATTTGTCAGTTCCAGCAGCGCAGCTTACCAACTCTGCCTTCAAAAAAGGCGATAGTCCTTGCATATCCACCGCCCACTTGGGCGGCTTGGCGGCCAGCTCGGCAGAGCACGGATGTTGCAAAGCCTGTCATGTCTGACAGGTTGATACAGGTTGCATTTTGTGGTTATCTCCGTTAAGCCTCGCTTTGCTCGCCTGTTGTGCCAGGCCTGTTGTTCACTGCATATCGCTGCATTGCTGTCCCTCCTGAGGACACTGTAACTGTATGCCAGCTCAGGCAAGGAATGAGAAGTTGGCCAAGCGTTACAGCCAGCCGAGCGAAGGTCCGGGAAGGGCTGTTGACAGTTGACAGTGAAACGGAGCGCCAAGCCGCTAAGCTATAGCCTGCGACCTTAAGAAATCCGCAATCCTGGTCTCGTCTACGACGAGGTGCCGAGCACTTCTGCCGCTTCTTGTTGCTGGGCCGGCGCATATGCTTTGCTGCAACCTGCGCTCACGTTCTGTGCATGTGCCCTGTCGCCAGCGGCGCTAGCGTCGCTAGCGTGTTCACAGGTTAGTTCGAGATCCGTCGCTTCGGCCTACCGTCCAACAGGCTTTAAACCATGGCTTCTTGCAGGCAGGGGTTTCTCTGCTCTGCCCTGTGCCCGTTTCTAGACAAGCAGCCAGGACGTTGGCGACGAGGACATTTCAGAAGCTGACGAGGCTCGCACAAAGCATTTTAGCCTGCCGTTGTATTGTGGCATGGCCGAGTCGCATCGAACCACCCAAGGACGAAGCCGAGGAGTCGTTGATCGAGAACCCGGGCGAACAAATACGAACGATCACCAATTTGCTCCTTCATCTGAAATTGCTTATGCATTAGTACTTGCTGGTCTGTTGCTGCTTGTGGCTTGAAGTGTGCTTCTTTCTTCCTTTGAAGATTATGGTGCAGCTGACTTGACTGCACCAGCATTCTGATCTTGGCTCAACGGTTCCTTGCTACTCGGTTTTCTTCTCGCACGCCAGGGTAGCAGCAAAACAGGATGGTCTGGCGAAACAACGGTGTACCACCAACAACCCGGCCCCCGACAACACATGATGGCGGGCAGCACCAGCGAGTATAAGACATGTGAGTACAGCTACAGGGAGGAACACCATGAAACCTCGTCAGCTGGACGAAGGGCGATGCGAGGAAGCACCCACGAAGAGACGACCAGACTTTCCTCAGCCCCAGTTCCGTACCGGCCTGGCAGCCTGATTCGCTCAGCATCGGCGCCGGGAACGCAAAACACGTTCTTTGCTGGCATCGTTCCCAATCTGCCAGGCTTATGGCTAGGAGCTTTGGCGTCCTAACCTTTTGAAAGCTGAAGAGGAACACACGGCAGCCTGATTGGCGTGCCGCATGGCCGACCGGCGGCCAATCTGCCCCTTCATCTTGAGCGTCGATGCACTCCTCGTTTGAGCCAGTGCCGCGCAAATACAGCGGCATGCTGCTCCAGTGTGAACAATGGTTAGCTAGATATGTGGAGCCTGGCTAGGTGTGGAATTATGTCGCGGAGGCGTGGCTGGTGCTGCCAGTTGTGCTCAATGAATAGTAGTTAAGTTATGTTCTTCTCGTATATTGGCAAGCACTATCCATTCATGATTCTTGGCGAGTGTCCTATGGTGAATCTTCATCTACATCTCAAGGGTCCTGGCTCATTTCGTCGGCATCGCGGCTCTTGTCAAAACCCTTTCTTCGGCACATACAGTCACATACATGATTGTCACGCCTGGTGGGCTCCGTGCAGCCCAGTGCGCCAAGTTGTTGACGGTGCTTCTGTCCGAAGAAGATCCATTTGAATCCTGATTTCCGTCTTGCCGAGTGCATTGCTTGCATGCTGGGTTCTGCTGCGTTCGCTGACTCAGCCCATGCATCTTCTCAGGTTTGCTTCGAAAAAGAAGCCCCGGATTATCAGCCGGGGGCTGGACGAGGCCGCGAAGCAGCTCCTGTGGGTTAGCTACGGTTGGCAAGAGAGGTTTCAAGATCCCAAGAAGGGGACCGGGGACACGGTTTGCCCAAGTGCCAGGTCCTTGCTCGCCTCGAAGAGGCCGGCGGGCTGCCATGTGCCACCTGCCCCAGAATCACACTCGGCTCGAAGCGAAGGCAGGGCCTCCTTTACCACACGCAGATTTGGAGGGACTTGGTGGAGGCCCGCATCGAAATTCTGGTGTATTGTTCAAGACATGGCCTGCATTTGCGTGCCAAGGACATGTCTTCACCGAGGAGATCCCACAGCTGCCGCAGAATTTCAGCGACGAGGACTCAGCACATGAGGGATGCAAGTGTGACTGGCATCCCGGCCGCGAGTCTTCGGCCTTAACAAACTTAACATCCTTGCACATGTGAGCAAACATCTCCCATTTTCTCTGGACCCGGTCGTGCCAGCGAGGAGGAAGCAGGTGGTCAGAGTCAGAGGATGACCTTCGCCACCTCTATGAGCCGGGCCCCTCGTAACACTCCAAGTGGCTGTCGGAGTAGAGCCGAGAGCCGAGCCAAGGGCGGAAGCTGAGCACCGAGTCGCGGATTGTTCGACACAGTGCGGGACCCAGCGAGCAGCGAGCAGAGCAGAAGGGCTTCTGTCTGGGCATGGCATTGCGGCATGGCTGTAGCTCAAGGAACTGCGCGTCTAAGGCAACCGCAGAACCAACACGCACTCTGGTGTTACAGCTTCACAGACTACGGAGGCCAACGTAACCCGTGAGGGGCAGGTTTTCGGGAGGTAGACGGGGGATCAAGTAAAAGAAGCGGCACAGGCAATTTACAGACTGAGTTGCAGATCGGGCGAAAACCGTGCTTTCAGCAACAATACCTGACAGCCATCAGGCACAGCAAACATTGTCCCGTCTGGTGCCTCGGAGGCCGCCAGGCAGCTGCAGAAAGCGCTTTCGGCGCTGCCGGACTGCGGGAAGGGTTGAGTTTCGAGGTGGAAGTGGAATAGAAGTGGTTCTGTGCTCTTTTGTGCAGGACGTGCTGGCTTGAGAATGAAGGTAAATGAGCCGGGATTCCAGGACCACCTCGGCGACAGCGAGCGTGGCATCAATGGGACGATCGCGTGACGAGCGCGCGTCTTGGCCTTAAATCTGGTTTCACCACAACGTGCCCCGTAGATTCAGGCAAGTTCTCAGCCCCTGAGGACTGCGTGTCGTTTGGCTTAGACGCTTAGACATGGCGGATTCCGGACGTGACACCACCTGGCAACTGTCACGGCGTCTGCCTTCGATTGTCAAGGTCATGCGCTGGTCTGTCGTTTCTCTGCTGATAGCCGCGCAGCAGTTTATACACGGTCATGAACCCCCAAGCCGAAAACGCTCTTTCGACCCCACATCTGGAAGCCTGGATATGCCATGACCGAAGTGCCAAAAGCGGCCACAAGGCCGTGCAATTTTCTGCTTGTCCTGATTCGGGGGTCCAGTGGTCCAGCTCATCTCCGGATCTACGGTCTCACATATTCACGGATCATATCAAGCCACGTTCAGCACACGGCCTTGGATCGGGACCTGTTCCAGGGTTCAAAGCGCTAGGAAGCGTTCTCTGCCCCCGAGCTGGCTTCGCCGGGAGCTGTTCGCCGTTGCGCTGTCTGAAATGCATTTGGACTGTACAGTAGGTAACCGTCCGTCGAATCGCACACAGTGCCCGGTGACCCCACGTTCCGTAAGAGTCTTCGGCTCAGATTGCGGAGCGACTGAGCCCGTCTCCGCAAAGACATCCGTGGCACTAGTCCCAAACTGTCGCAAGGCCTTCCTTCGTTTAATGCTAGGGCCTGTTTCATTACGCCACGACATGCCGAGTCTGTGCGGGTTGCAGTTTCAGCACGCTGACTATGCCCATGCTGTTTCAACAAAAGTTGACAGCTTATAGCGTCTCACCTGCGAGGCAGAGTTTCCCCAACATACAATGAACTGTGGTATCAAACTTTGCATCGAAATGTTTGGTTTGGATTCGTTAGTGTACGGTAAGGAACGCCTAAGGATCTGACAATCCCAAGTATCTAATCGGCTTTCCAGTTTGGGGTTGCAAACCTTGAGCCAGTGTGAAGTCGGCACGAGTCATAGAGTCAATTTTTTGCTTTGACCTTGCAGTGCATGGACAGCCAATTCATCGGTAGCTGCATGGAGGTGACGGTGTGGAAGCGGAAGCCCTTCGTGTTTAGTCAGACAGTCAACACTAGTTGTCGGGCAAGTTCTGCCCCGACCACACCTCCTGATCGGAGTGCATCTTCGTCTAAGTTTGAGGTCGCACGGCCGCCAGCTTGGAAGCCACTCAGGCTCACTCAGGGTGCCCAGGTTCGGACTTTAAGCCCACCAAGTCCAGGCACCGGACAGGAGGAAGCAACTGCAACATCCAAGAAGCAGTTTACATGCAACTGACAATTGACGAAATGTTTGGGATGTTCCTGATAATTGGAAACCCCGCTCGGGTGCTTTTGCTACAATTGAAGCCAGGGAACCGATACTGACACGAGTGTAGCTGTGGCCCCAAGATGTGCCAGGCGGCACACTAACTCTTCAAGAGTTTGTCCACTAGAGCTTTTTCAAGTGAGGCCTCGGACAACCGGCATGCAGTCGGATATCGTGAATGTCAATAAGGCTCATCTCATCCCGCGATACCCAAGTCCATACACTCTT
Organism: Symbiodinium sp. CCMP2592; assembly: GCA_905221615.1. Classification (NCBI taxonomy): domain Eukaryota; class Dinophyceae; order Suessiales; family Symbiodiniaceae; genus Symbiodinium; species Symbiodinium sp. CCMP2592. The sequence goes on from CAJNDT010000007.1 coordinate 115,052, forward strand.
CTCGGCCCCGACGCCAGCTTGTCGCCTGTTTGCAAACATGGCGCGACCGGTGATTAGCCGTGAAAAACTTGGTTTGGTGTGATGCTGCATGTTCCATTGTTGAAACGTAATGAACGAACAACAGCCTAGCACAAGGTCCTGGCAAAACTGACTCAAGTTTTAGTTGCTCGTGCTCTCAGCATCCTGGCTCGCAGTACAGCTGGGGATCTGGGCCTTCGAGGGCTCTTCTCCTGTTCCTGCGCGCAGACTGCATCCCACACTCCACTCATACAGATACCACAGCTGCAACACACCGACCCTGAACGATCAATATGACGTGCCAGCAGCCACTCTTCGTTGCTGACTCTAGTGAGTCTCTGTTGCATACTTCGTACAAGCGAGGAGCAGCTGGTGAATGCAAACTCGGAAGTCCAAGTCGACACAGACTTGACACTTGAGCACGACCTGTAGCAGCCCTTTGAACCTGCTCCAGCTCAGCATTGCGGCCAGTTTCGCAAAGTGACCTGGATGCAGCCTTGGCTCAGTGCACAGGCACGCGGTCTGGTCTTGGTGCTGGCATGGGGAACACGTGCAGCAACTGCCAAGGTTCTGACAATGACTGTCATGGATGCCACGAAGGAGGTGGAAACGGGGTGCCGATGGCCTTGGGCATTTGTGTAATCACCCCGCAATGACCCTAAACCCTACTCGTTATCGGAACTAGCCAAACTATGCAGAAAGAGGAGCTGGGACAGTAAGCTTGTCTACATGAAATTCGTGGGCCAGCTGTGCAGAAAGGAGACTCGTGTATGCCATCGCAGGAGGGGGACTTCACCAACCTGTACGTGAAGTGCTTTCCCCCGCACTTCAAAGAGCATCCCAGCTGAACTTTGCAGCGGGCTGCTTTCCAGTTCATGCCGTGGCACCGCTACTGCATCGAGCCATCGCTAAAAGTATTTGTATTTCAGGTCTCGCAGGTGTTTTGGGTCCTTTCTGCTCTGAGCCTGCAAGGTCCGCTCCGGCGCTCTCGTCATGGTCATAGTAGAAGTAGACAGTGTGCGTCATACGGGCTTCGTCGTCATCAACGGAGATGATCCAAACCTCGAGAGGGAATTGTGGGGCTAGCATGCCCGTCCTTCGATGACTTAGGACAAAAAAGTATGACATACTCTCCGCTTCGCCCAAAGCATGTGCAGTGGTCTTGCATGTGTGCAGCTGCAACCGACTTCGGACGGTAGATTGCAGCTGAGCAGCTGGTCGCCGGTCGGGCCATAAGGTCGTGCTGTATGTTTGCTTCGAGTGTTATGCTACGCCTTGGAGCAATGCTATGCGTTCGCCTGTCTAAGCTGAGCACCTCTTGACGGTTGCAAGGCAGGACCTCTGTGAACTCTTCAGTGGCTTTGGGCCCATCCAGGCGGCCAAGGCAAGGAGGACAAGTGATCATGACTGGGCCCTGCTACGCGCCCGCATGTCTCCAGGTCATGACAGACAATCGCGGCCGAAGTTTTGGCTTCGTAAATTTCGAGCAGTCGAAGGACGCCAAAGAGTCAGCCGCCTCAGCCCCGCTGTGACAGTGGCCAATACCTGCTTCAAGGGAGACGCGTCTGACAGTGGCCAGTTCACAGGCGAGTTCAGGTTCTTTAATTGCGTATCTTACCCCCATCGAGCGATATCGTAATTTGAATGGATATGAGTCGAGCTCAAGGTGCAGCACCAGTCGTTTACAACTTGGCAAAGCCATAAGCCTTAAGAAATATACAAGGGCTTCCATGTTGGGTATGCGTGAGAGAAGAAAATGGAAGAAAGGAATAACTTCGTATCGTGGCATCAGCTCCAGAATTTTTACCGAGGAAGTACTACGAACATTCCCGCAGCGCATGATAGCCCAGGTGCGTGCGGCTCATGCACTGCAAAGACTTGCGGACGCGGAAGGAGCTCAAAGAGGCATTCAGCCTTGTGTTTGCGCGGTTGAACGGGAATGCCGCTGGCCGACACGCTTCGACGATGGCAGGAAGGAGTTCTTAGTGTCTTAGCAAACTGTCAAGCTGTACAAATTGCAATTAATTAGTGACATGTGAGACAGCGGGGTCCATTCCCGCCCGTGTTACGGTGTTACTTGCCAGAAACGTTGACGAGGTGAGTTGTACCATGATCAGACCATAAATGACAGAGCTGCACGGTTCGGCGCGGCTTGACTGCCAGTGAGATCCGACCAACCCGTGCTTTGGTATGTGACAGTGCCAGAAGGGCGCAAGTCGTTGCTCGCTCGGCACGAAGAAGAAGACGATGACAAAGACAGGGCCTCCGGAAACAGGTGTTTGAATACGTGTGTTGCTCGTGCGAGGCACAGGACATGTCACGGTGGGACTTCGTCGGGTAACGGCTTGTTTGCCCACTATGCCATCACTATACCCACGAGCAAACCAAGATGTTCCAAATAGATTCCTCAAAGGAAGAAGCTGATTCACGAACTGCCTTGCCGCTCTGCCATCAGGCCAAAAAGCTGGAAGCAGAGGGGAAAGCTCCCCCTATAAGGAGGGACGTGGATGGTGCCTCGGTTCCACGAGTCGTTCATGTCTTGCGTTTGCTTGTCAACTTCTGTCACTCGAACTCTCGATGTGCGGAGAACCTGCTGCTTGCACAACAACAGTCCCGGGTTTTTGCACTCCGAAAGTCTCAGGTCACCCAGAGCACCTCCTCTACGTCAGCCGTGCGCAGAAGCGCGAAGAGAGGGAAGCCATGTTCCAGAAGCAGCGCCTCGGTGCAGACCTTTCCCATCCATGCGTGTACATGGGGCCACCCCTTCCCCCGGGAGCCAAAGATCCAGCGATGTTGAAGGAATATGCCGGACTTGATTCTTTGCCGGACATCTCTGCACCCTTCTTAGACATCGGTTCTTTGCATAGTCTCAGCAACAAGTTTCCTGCAAACTGCAGGTTTGCGGACAAAGGACTGGGGCTCCTTCGCACAATTAGTTTCGGATGCGGGTGTTCGGGATGTCGAGCTTCAGAATGTCCGACATCACTGCGCGAGCATGCTCTCGCGGATTCTCGGTCATTGGCTGCCGAACCTTATTGGTAGTTGGACTTGCCATGTCGGGATGCCGTAGCCTCCATGTTGGGAAAGCCCGCGGTTCTTGACCTGCAGCTGTGTGTACATGTGGCGGATGCTTTGCTAAACTTAGGCGCGGAAATGGAGGAATTTCCAAAGGGAAAGGTAAAGCTGATGGCAAAGGCACAGCCACTTCACTTCTTTCTTGTTGACGCAGATGGTCTGGAAATCGTTATCCGTACTTCTACGCTGCCATGAGCTTGGTGTGGTCGCCAGGTGACCTCTTCAACGACGGTGGCGCTTTGAATCAGCTCCTTGGATTGAAAGCTTCATAATGTCGGGTTCATAATGTTGGACTTGTGACAGGAGGGTCAAGAGCACAGAATTGAGCAGAGTTCCAAATGGCCGAGCTGCACAGGTCTCTGGGCAACGATCCCTTCGAGGATTCCCGAGCTTTTCGTCCTGTGGCAGCTCCCTCTTCAACATAAGTAGCGCAACGACTAGCTGACCAGCCCGTCTTAGTATTCTCACCGGCTGGTATTCCCGCGGCATAGAGGGGGTTAAGCTTCCGGGTGTATTGCGGATGATGGACCTAGACTTGAGCCCTGTCAGGATCTGACGAGTGGGGATGCTGCCGAGGGCATTTCCATCCCGTTTCCTTCCTCGAATCCTGCGTGGCAGCAGCCGCCGCAGTTCTGTGTCAGATTTATGCGTGGGAGATGCAGGGGGAGGGCGAAAACCAATGTTCGGGTTTGTGCAGCGGACAGTGGCAAGCAGCCGAAATCTTCATTGTGCCGGTCAAGATGCTCAGGTATGCTTACGGGAGTGGCAACTGCCAAGAATCGCACAGCCAGAGCTTCCGCACCTCGACCGGCCTATGTCATACTCGTGCGGACTTGAATATACTTTGCTGGAGCCAAATTGGTATTACCTTGCTGAACTCAGGCTACACGAACGGTCACGACCACGACGGGTTTTCAGGCTCCGCAGGCCATGTTCAGGGACTTGGCGAATGCGTGAAACAGTTAGAGCACAGGGGGGCTGCAGCATTCTGCCAGCTCTAGCCTTCGCCGTCTTCTGCAATCGTCGGGCATGCAATACGTGTTCAACATGCCATTTTTCAGGAGGCGGCTGGTCGGCACCGGAAGCGGGGTCCACGAACTGGCAGGCACTTGAAGACTGATTTCTGCCCTGCTCCAAGCTGTGCGGGAGCGCTAGCCGCTAGACGCAATCTGAAAGTTCTGCTTGGCAGGGCCCGAACTGGCCTGCGGGCAGCTCGTGGGAACAAGGGTCGTGGTCTGGTTGGAGTCTCTTGGCAGCAACCGGACATTTGAAGGGAAGCTGGGCCGCCTGAAGTTGCTGCCTTGTCGTGAAAGGAGCCGACAATCTCGCGATGTCGGATAGTGACTTGGCGAAACAAAAGCCGGGTTAGCTCCCCAAGTTTCGGCCCACGGTAAGGTGGCAGTGGCTCATACTGTGGAGCTGCTTACAGCGGATGCGATGGATACGAGAGCCCTTATAGCATCTTGGCTTCTGTAACTGAGTGCACCAGGGGGTACGTCTGCATGCATTGTGAGATTGAGCTGTGACCTGCCACTTCGTCGCCGTCTTACCCCTGGTTTGAGGCGGAAATGGGCTGTCATACCCGGGTCCGCTACCCCCTCAGTTTTGATTGGGGTTGTCGCGCAGTGAACTAGAGGATTGCCGGCATCGGCAGCAACATGTCACCATGCAGCGGTAGACTGCGAGTGTAAAGACGGAAGGATGGGTTTACCGGATTCGAGGTCGAGCTTTGGCCAGGCCTCGGCCTCGTTGCGCCGCGGCTGGCACGTCTGAGCTCGCAACTTTCCCAATTCGATTTCTGTAGCGCCGAAGGAAGGTTCTGGTTTTTGCCACCGCGAAGAACACCAAAACACACCCCATGAATTTCCGCAGCCTGCCACAGAAAATGGAGCGCAGATGTCACTTCGTTTGGCTACTCGCGGTCCAGCCTTCTCCATCGGCCCCTCGCACTCGGAAAGGGCGCATAGCCGAAGCGAGGTAGCGCGATCATGACTGTCACAAGGCTGAGTAAGTAAACGCAGATAAATAAAGAAACAGTATAAGTATCTGCATACTCACATAAGAAATGCTTCATATGTTTGTTTTCTTCCGCTCGTGATGAATCCTTAGGTCCTTGATTTGTCAGATTTAGCAAGCAAGCACACTTCTTTATGAGTGGAAATTGGCGCAGAAGTTCTCTGAATGGCGTGGCCAGACATGGCCAGCCATGGCCCAGTGGGGGCCCAGCGGACCTCAGAAGGCCAAAGTCGGCTAAAGAATCTATGACGGATGTGTAGCCACGGAGCCTTCAGGTTCGACTTGAAGCCCCCCTGGGCTTGCAAAGGAGGCCTGTTTTGGTGCACTGTGCCGTATAGACGTAGCCGCTTTTTGAGGCCCCAGTGTCCTGCCGAACGAAGCCTCAGTGCAAGGATGTGCTGGGCGTTGTAGGGCCTCTTTATGCTGGCACGTTCGTCGATGGCTCCAGCCGACTTCACGCACCGTGGGCACAAAGTTGTGCCTGCTTCAGACGCGGCTGGCGAAGATCACGCAGTTGCTGGAGTAAAGTGGTTCAAGGAGCGAGTATCTTCATCGCCGGCTGCGCAATTCTGGTACATTAATTGCTTGAGGGCCCTCCCCTTCTCACAATTGTGGGCATCTTTGCAGTCCAGGCTTCAGTGACGCGGCAGCGGGTCGTCGGTATTGCGGCATCAGCATCCGAGTAAGTCACATGCCTGCGTTTGTGAGAAGGTCCTGGAATTGCATCTCGGCCGGTCCGGTAGCACATTGTTTCAGGTGGCATGAACTGGTTACAATCTCTGAAAGAATTGTTGGTACACTTGGCAAGGGCCTAGCAGGCCTAGCAGTGGCTTCAGAATGTTACCGCGCGGATGTGTGCTGAGGGTGCTTCATATTTGCTTAGCTTGGAAGCTCGGTCGCAGTCAAAGACAACTGCGTGCAGGTGACTTCTTGGAAGGCAGACTCACTTGAGTTGAATATGATATAGATTTCGATGGTAACTCTTCGGAACGCAAGCTGTTCCCAAAAGTGATTTGATTTCCAGCTTGGCACCTGCCTTCTATAGGACCACCCGTAGATGCTCCCTGAGAAGATGCAAGTGCACGTGCAGAATAGCGGAGGCCACAACCACGACAAAGTCTTTGGCTTTTGATGTCTAGCCAAAGCGACGGTCCACAAGCATCAGGTTAGTCGCCTGGTCAGAACATGCGATTTCATGGCGAAGAACTCTAACATGCTAGCTGCTTATTTACAGGCGTTGCTGCCTCTGCTGGCATTGCGTGTCTGGTGCCACACATATCTGTCCAGAAGAGGGCTAGCCTTGACGCCAGCGATATGTTTGAGTTCCAGCGTGCAAAGAGGAACTGCGTCTCTGAGCCTCGAGCTTGACCTCTTCCACAGGCTGACCCAATGTTTCACAGGTCCAAGGGTCCAAATGCAAACTGTAGCAGCGTGGAAAATCCTCCAACAGCCATGCCAACATCACAACAGACAGCCGGGAAGTATAAGGAACGGGGTTAGGGTCTCCGGGTGCCCGCCTGAACGTCGTGTAGGGAGATGCTGATAGATGCTGGCATCTGAGAGGGCCAATGCTTGATATTCATAAGCGCCACACTTTTCGCCACTCAGTGCTTCGTTTCCAGTTCACAGCCTCGATAAGCACAGGGCAAGGTCAAAATTCATGACATCAAGATGACCGGAGGAGTTCTGGCATCTTGCATGGTAGCTAGATGCACAGTCTGGATGGCCCGCAACTTCGGACGCTGCGCGACGTTGACTCTGAATCCCTAGAGCCCGACAGTTCTGCAAAAGTTCTGCGCCCTGCGACGAGGGCCAATGGAGCGTGGCTGGAAAAGTGCTGAGAACACTTCCCAGGCTTTCAACATATTTCGTTTTCATGGCGAATCGGCATTCAGAATGTGGCGAGCATGCATACCAGGACTTCATGCAGCATGAGCTGGCAATTCGGCCTTGTTCTTCGGGACAGGCTTCGAGACTGGCCTGGATGCTGATACTTCCTTCGTCTCTAGGTGACGGTCCGCGGCATATTATGCCGGTTCTACCACCACTCAATCTGGCGTCAACTGTCGGCTGACAGCAACTCACTGCCAGTCTTGGTTTCAACTGCCAGTATCTTACAGAATCAGCCTTGTATCACACCTTATTTGCTGCCATGCTCTTTTGCCTGTTCCTGGGGTCGTTTTGAGGGTTTAGGGGTTGAGGGCGCCTGGTTTTGTCAAGCTCTTTTGGTCGCTGCGCCGCCATGCCTTCCCTTCGCTGTGTCCTCGTTTGCATCCTCACCGCACAGGCGGCCTCGCTTTTCCATTTCTTCAAGCGGGTTTTGGCTGTGTTTTTCAACGCAGTGGGATGGAACGGCTGAGCACAAGTAGTTGAACAGTAATTAGGTTGTTGCCGGACTGTTATTGAGACACTGTCGCTAGTTTTCAGGGATCGGTTCAAAACCCTGGTGGTTGGAATCTCGGCAGAAAGCTTTGGAGATACGTTTGCTAGCATGTGGACACAGCGGGATTTCTGACTGAAAGTCTGGCCTGGCGAATCAGGTCCAACCCCGCCCACTTTTGAGATATATTCCCTATCGCGTCCGTGCTTTTCGGAACGCGCCTTTTGACAGATGTAGTCGCAAGGGGGAGGAAGGCTTGTTACGGGAACTTTGGTTTGCTTTGGGTTTGCAGCAGAGTGCGCATCTGAAAATGATGATTCTGATTCGAGCGTTATAGCAGAGCTAGATCAGCTCGTTCCTGACAACCTGTCGTCGCCGGCAGCTGCTTGTTGCAGTCGAGTGCCTTGTCAGGTGGCGGTCGCCCGCAATTGCTCCGAGCGGTCGGGTGGCGCCTTCGTTACAATCCGGGTAGGGGCACCATGGCTGCACGGAGGCAGATGACTGGATAGCTCCAGGGACGACGACGGGCTGACAGTGCTAGTAAGGAAAAGTCGTGCTGCATTGAGGTTGTTGATGTCTGTGGTGTGGATGCCAGTCCGGCTACAAGTAGTGCTCATCCGAACCGGACCAGCTTGCACCCTTGCCAGCCTCTGCAAACAAATCGGGTGACTTCCTGCATTCTTGCGAGTGTCATCGGGTGAGCAAACGGTGCCGCAGGGATGTCAGTCGGATGGAAGTAGCGATCTGTAAACTTCTCTCTACATCCAACATAGAGGGCACGATAAGTTCATTTCATGGCCCTCACCGAGTTAGGACCCGCTGTGTGGCGCCGGCAACCTGGGGATTTCAAAAGCACCAAACGGCCTCTGCAAAATGGGAAGAAAGTAATTTCAGTCACACGGTGTGACTCATGAGGTTGAGACCGCATGTTCAACTTTCGGTCCTGTTGGCCCAAGGAGAACGAGTCTGTTTCTCCTTGGGTGGAGGACCAAACTTTGCCTGCAGCAGTTCAAGCTCAGAACTTGCTCACAGGTGTAGCCCCCCGAGTGTTCTGCAGCTGCAAGCCAGCACTGCTAGGACGAGGACTTCATAGAGGCAGCCATTGCCCATGCAGTTCGCCCACCAGGCGCCACCACAGCAGATGCTCAGTTGTGCTAACACCAGCGGCTACATTGGTGCGGGGTTTTTGGTTTGAGCAAATGTTCGCAATAGGCCTGGATGCACATTCATTTCTGTCATAAAAACCGTATATCCTGGCACTTTGGGGTTGTAGCCTGCTCAGTTAAGAACTGACGTGAACAAGGCATTTGCAGGGACACAGTTGCCCTAAGTCTACGGTCAGGTCTTGGATGGGAACGAGGTCACGTTGCCATCGAATCTTTCGGGGGTGTTGCGCCGCCATCAGTTGATACAGCGGTCGCGGACGCCGTGTGCCCTGTGCGATCCTTCACGGCGTGCGATCCTTCCCGGCTGCGGGTTGCATCCTGTTGTCTCGTCTTGGATTCATGGTACCAATGGTACCGTACCAGATCTCCGAAACTAGGGCCGCATTTCCCGATGTCGCGGGCTCGACGCCCCGAAGCCGCAAAGAGCGCGGAGGTTCGAGTCGGGGAGACTGCTCAGCGGAACAGGCTAGGTTTGGATCGAAGGCACCTAAGCATCTATTTCTCCGCACCAATTCTGGCAGTGCTTGTCGCCAGGCGCGCTGACTGCTGACAAGTCATCCAAAGCGGTGGGAAGGATCCCTGTGTTCCATCAGAGCCTTGCCTGGAACCTGTGCCATCGAAGCCTTGGGAGTGGTGGAAGTGCCGGGACGTGCAGCAATGCAGCAGGATGCACAGATGGCGGGGAATCTACCTCAAACCAGCACGACACCGCTCAACCTACATGATGAGTTGAGTGAGAGTCCATTGGATCGTAGTGGAGCTTGCCTGGCCCTGTGCAGCTGTCCAAGCTTTAACCTTTCTCTTTGCTTGGCAGGAGCATTCAGCAGCTTGGTAGCTACCCTCGTAGGGTCAGTGTATGCACCGCATGGCATCGACTTCTTGCACATGCATACCATGTACTTGGAGGAGACTTTCTTAGGAGTGGTCTTGGCCCACATAAAGTTGGTTGCTGCAGGCATGTGCTAGATTCTAGATACCTCAATCTGAAAAAAACTGAGCCCGTACGTCCAGGATTCTATCTGGCAGCGACTGCGACGGGTGGTCCTGGCACGTGGACCCGAAGAATGTTGGTTGGGCAGAACTGGCAGTCGAGGTAAACTGACTGGTGCAAGAGACTGTACCGAGAAGACTAATGTGTTTTGGCATGTTTGGGCACGTTGCAATGAAAGCTCGGATGGAATGCAATGAAAGCTCGGATGGAAGAGACAGGAGGGGAAGAAGGTGGTTGTTGCGCAGGTTTGTGACGCCTCTCCGCGCTACATCGAGGAGCACTCAGAGGCGTCTGCGACATTGGCTAAGCTGCTCATTTTCAGAGGTCGTCCAACGGCGACACCATGCAGCAAGATCTCAATTAACAGTTTTCGGGATATGTAGGGCCTGCACCCACGATCCATGCTCTTGCTGTAGGCATGGCGTACATCACCTGGCCGCTGGTGCCCATGGAAAGTCCAGGTGGCACAAGAACCGAATCCGAGGATGCAAAGTGCTACGCATTTCGTCATGCATTGCTGCATTGTTAGTTTTGGACCGCAAATGTCTGAGGCAAATGCGCTTAAAGCAGTCTTTGAAAGGTCCATATTGCGGACCAGAGCCGGCAAGCATTCGTGCTGTTTGCAGGTGCTCAAAGTTGAGGATCGGAGAGGCAAGCGCCCAGAGTTCATCAGCAAGCCTGCGTTGCGAGGTGGGCTGAAGCGATGAATTGCTTTTAAGCGTACTCTCCGAATACTAGTTGCATGCTCTTCAGGCACTGACACTAAGCGCACGTGCTCTAATTCAAGACCTTTACCTTTGTATCCCGAAGCTTGGAAGGCTTGAAGAAGCGAGCCGGGAGCTTCATATGTACAGTGTTTACGAGCTTTAGCACTTTAGCATGTTTAAGCCTATGCGAGCCTTGACCAGCAGCCGGACAGACGGCACTTATATACTGCCAGCAGAGAGATCCATCGCGAAGAAACATTCGGAGTCTGTGGAGATCTCTGGAGTTGGCCTTGCGTGCTGACGCGGTGCTGTGCCACAGACAGCACTACAGCAACTCTCCATTCCGTTTCAGCTGACGGGACCCCTGCGCAGGGAGCCCGGGCGGCAGTGCAGCTGCCGAAGAGGCGAAGAGCCTTCCTAAAATTGTGAGCTCAGGCTTTGTTGTTCTTGGGCTGGCGATGGCTGTAGCCCCTGGAGTCGAAGCGCTTTCCTTTCGCCCGTACTCCCGTTTGAGCGACCCCCCCCCCCCAGTGGCAGAGCTTCTGACATGAGAAAGCCAATGACTGCTAATGACATGTCACTGATGACAGAGAAAGCTTCTATCCGCTTGAGAGATGTGGAATGGCATCTTATTCCAGTGGACGCGTTTGCGCAGGCCGCACTCCATGCAGTCTCACTCCAGATCGCTAGGACGTTCTCGGGGTTGGCTTGGTCCAATAGCAGAGAAACGTCACGGGACTGGCGCTACCTTCATGTCATCGCGCCGATGCCTGCTATTGCGCAGGAGAGTCCGGCACCGTGTCTAACTTTGGCTCCACGCTTGGGTCGACCTTCGGGAAGCCTGATGCCGCTCAGCTCGAGCCTAGCCAGGGATCTGCAGCTAAGCACTGCCTGCGTCGCCGAACTGCAGTCGATTGAAAGCTTCAATCAGCTTCACGCACACTCTTGCACAAAGGTCACGTCATCTCCGCGAGGACCGACCCATTGAGGGCTGCATGCAGTATCTTGAGGTGGAGTAAAGTACTCAGTAATATATTCAGCCAGCGAGTGAGAGCGAGATTGCAACTCGTGTTCTTTCGCTTCCCCGAATGAGTCCCACACTTTGCATGTGTTGAGCTGTACTGAGCTATGACGACAGGCGGAATCCCGAGGATAGTCCTTACCTCGCGCTGTGCTAATCCTGTGTTTGTTATCCATATCTGGTTAGAATCTAGTCGGTCTCTGAGCAGCTTGCACCTTGTCACCTGTCACCGCGCAGCCTTTTCGTCCCCGCCCGAACAAGTGTAGGGAGCGCTGCCATGTCCTTTTAATACTGTCCCGCGTCGCCTCGAACCTTTGTTTGATAGGGGCCGTGTGCCTGTGCTTGCATCGTTTGCTGTAGTGAGGTTGCAGGGGACTTGCCCCAACAGAGATTGATCTCCCACCCGAGCTTGACCAAGTGTTAAAAACCGTATCTCTGCAGGTGCAAGTGAACCACTGTAGCTTTAACCTTGGACATGACGTGACGGATGGGGCTTTCTTCTTCTGGACCAAAGCTATGATGACCGTGTAATCAAGCGAACGATACTTTAATAAGATTTAATCACGTTCTCCGCGCTTCAATGATAATTGAGCTGCTTGCCTATTGCCGAGCCACCATTCATGCTGTGATTGCCGCATTTCTGCATGCCCTCTCTGCCTTCTCCCCTTCCTTCGTCGCGATTGCTGACCTATTTTACCTCGGCGTCATCGTCATGCTGCACCAGCACACCGTCATTTGTATCTTCCCTACACATCCGTGGACTTCACCCGATCACGGACAATCATGGCAGTTCTAACGCTGACGGAAACGAGCCGCATCGAATGCCACAATGACCGGACGACGGAAGCCCCGACAAAGCTCCAGAGACAGCGAAGTTCTCACCATCGACGACCGGGTAGCCGTTGAGTGCAGGGCTCCACAACCGAAAGGCGGAGCTGCAGATCGCCAGCCGTGTCGGCACCCCATGTCCGCCGGCTCGACTCTCCCCACCCCACCCCAACCCAACCCAACCTCCCCCTACGACAAAATCAGCAACCTAGCTAAGCAGCACATTGCGTTCGTCATGTGCACCCAGTGTTTTTGTGGTAGTTTCCGACAAGTGCCACTCAGGACCTCTGGAGCCACCCGGGCGTATTTGTGCGGGTCTTTTGAACATGGCGCTCATGCGATGCAACTGAGTTGAGAATAGCGAGGGTTGCATTGGCGAGTTCGACTGTCCTCTGCCGCCAGGCGCCAGATTTCAAAACAGGCTCACCGTTGCAATGCAATTGCGATGGCGGAGGGTTGGAACCAGTCCCTGAGATGGCAAACGGCAGTCGAGTGCTCGCGAGTCTGCTGGCTGCTTCTTCTTGACAGCAACGGCCGTCGGAGGATCCGAAATCGATGGCGCAGGGAGGGTTGAGTGGAACTGCTGAGCTCCCAGCCAGATGTCGTTCTTGTAGGGCGGAGCTTGCAGGCTTTGCTTGTTTGCCGGGGCGTGGGAGTGCGAGTCGTGGTTGAAAACCGCAAAGGCTCAGCTGTCCCAGTCTGGGACGAGCACAGCAACCGGTCACAGCCTCGAGGAGCACCGTTCAGACCTCTCATGCCTTGGCGCAGGCGCAATCCAGTCTGGGAACAAACACTGCCATAGCCCTCGCTCCGCAAATGCTTCACAGATGCGTTGCCAATCCAAGGTGCAAACTTTGTGCCATGGACGAAGGCACTTGGGTCAGTCATTGCGAGCCCGGGCAAGCTGGCAAGCTCGGGACTCACTTTCTGTGCTCCAACGTCTTGTGGTTTCGTTTTTTCATGTCGTTATGGGAAAGGGTTGCTATTTGTGGCCAGGTCCGAAGACGAAAGCCTCTAAGCTTGCAGGCAAGGTCTGAATTTTGAACAAATTCTCTTAGTGTGTTGAGTGTTGATAACTCTTCCCACATTTCCCACCTTACCGGCTTTCGCAGTCAGGCCGCCCAGGAATGCAGGCCGCCCTCCTCGGTGCTGTTTTCGGGCATTCCCTGCAGTGCGGCCTCGTCGTCCTCGGGCCTCAATATTCTTTGAAAGCCAGGATAAGCTTCCTGCGAACTTGGCCCTGCGCCGCTTCCCGAGCCATGTGCAAATGAGTTTGAGTTGGTATTTCCATGGATTGATTTGGGTTTGTCGGGACCAAGGTGCACAGAACATCGAGGCAATGTACCTTGCTCGTTGTCGGCTGTCGGGCAGTCTTGAAATTGCACACTCGACGAGTAGGGGCTTTGATGCCAAACTGTCCCCTTGCCAATTCCATCCAGGCGAAGTGCTCGCCAGATGTACGGCGGGCGTTTCGGTCGAAGCCGGTGTGGTGCCCGGAACTGCACAGTTCGTGCGGGCTGTGTGAGGATGGCGGCGCTCATTGTTAAGGCCTGGATGCACACATATGCTGCATATGCTTGGTAAGACTGGTAAGACAGCTTTGTAGGTTGTATGGCCTGCATGAACAAGACTGGCTGCCAGTTTTGCAAGCTAACCCTTGGGCCTCGTTTTCCCGAATCTAGTCTAAGTGCTTGAGGCAAGAAGGGTGTTTCTTGCATGAGTGAAGCGTGTCGTCAGTTTAACTGTCAACAGATTTGGCCAGGGAAGGGCGGGCAGTGTTGGAAACAAAGTCGGTGCAAAACGATAGTAACGATTTTTGTGCAGATGCCAATTGACATTGACAAGCCTTCGCCTACATGCCTTGAAAGATTTGGCTTGCTGCTGTCACCCAGGTGGAGAAGTGTAGCTGTGCAACGATTACGGCAGGGCCCCCAAGCGCACATGAGTCGCCAGGAGTTGAACGCACATGTCACATGTCTTCCGCGTTCTGCAGATGGTTATCAGTGTCCTTCGGCATGCTTGCCAGCTGGCACCAGGCCGTGTGGTCTGCCTGCGACACCTTCTGGGAGATAGACACAACACACTCTGGCGCGATTACCCGACAGGTGGGCTGCATGCTTAAGTGAATTTTTTGTGGTACTTCTGCTCTTCAAAAGTTAACATGCGCGTGATGGAATTCCCCAGCACTCGCACTTGAAACATGGCAGGTGTACATGGACTTCTTGAAGTACATATGTCCCACAGCCGCGAATCCAGCAAAAAGAGGCATGCTTAGGGCTCGGTGGCCTTATGCTTGCTGAGGTCAACACGCTCCGCATGCTCCGCAGAGCAAGGCCTTTCTTTGCTGCGCATGATCCGTTTCGGAAAGCACAAGAACACTGTGTAGTTGCAGAGCGCATGTCACGTTCGTATAGGCTGCATTGCCAGCTGCTCGCTGCACCAAAGAAAGGTGAAGCTTATCGACATCTACTTCCGAGTATAAGGAGGTTCAACGTCTCCATCTTTTCGATCGTCTGTCCGTCCATATGTTTGTGTGCTGACCTGTTCTTTGATTTCTCTGCCTTGTCCCTTGCTGTGGAAGCCTGAATCGCATGCGGGTAGTGCTTCTTGAGTGCCTGTGTCTAGCTACCACTTCTACCTCCACCGGCTCCACAGCTTTATATCTGGGTGTCGCTCCGGTTCTTCGACGGTGTGACAATGTGCAAATCTAGCCATCCGTTTATCTGTTTGCCCCTACCTCTATGACTACCGCTCTGTTTGGTCTCTGCCCGAAAAATGTGCAGCAGAATGCTGCTGCCTACACGATAAGCAACCAACAATGTGCTAGCTATTCTCCAGAACTTCTACAGTATAGAGAGTATAGTATAGACTTTGCCCTACTACGACATGTACATGAACTACATGTGTGACGCGTAAATAGACACATTTACCGGTAAATGCATGCACACATATCACACGCTGCGCATTTACACATACTGCTGTGTACTGACAAGCAGTAACCTCGCCTGATACGCCGAGAGCGAGTGACAAAAAATACGCACTGCTGTCATGTGCACTTGCTACCTAGATGTTCTCGCCCACGTGCACAGATACATACTAGTACATACACACGCAACCGAAGGTGGGCGTTGACTCGCACGCATGCACATGGACAGAGAGAGAGAGAGAGAGAGAGAGCTGTCGGCAGCGTGGGGAACCTTACCTGCTAGTACAGCCGAGCCTTCAAAGGCGAAACCTTTGAGGGGTAAGACCACCCGTGGCAGGCGGGTGTGCGTGCGCTCACGGGGTGATCGGCCTGGATGCTGCCGTGATCCCCAAGCCCGGAAGAGAGAGAGAGAGAGAGAGATAGCCATTTTGGCTCAAGTGTCCGCACCTTGCCTTGGGGGGGCTGTAAACCCTCCTTGGTACGGGGGGGGGGCACGCGGTTGGCCTGTGGCTGTTCACTACAGGAGAGCCGTGCTGCCTTTCCCTGCGGCGCTTGAGTCCCACGCCGCAGCTCATTTTGCTTAAGAGGCCCTAAGGGTTTTGCGCATCACGGGACCCCTTGACCACGGCCCTCCTCCGGGAGGTGGGCCGTCAGTAGGGGGGGATCGCCATACTACATCCTCGCGGAACCCACGGCAAACTTCCTGGGGGGATGCAGTGTCGCATCTGCCGCGAAGCAGGGGGAATATGCCAGCCGGGCATGAGGAAGGTGCACGTGAGGAGCGATCCGGCATGTCGGCTACATGGAGTTGCAAGCTTAGCCAGTGGACCTGTAGCCAGCCCAAAAGCAAAACCGAAAGCACAAGGCCAGGAGGAGGGGGAGGCCAACTCCAGACGTGCCACCAGTCTCGAACGCATGGTGCAGCACGAAACACGTGGGGGAATGCACCTCCTATTCCACCCAAGCCCGCTCGATGCATGGATCGGGCGCAGCATACAGTGCGACGAGGACACCGGGGAGCTCTACGACGAGAAGGGGAAGATGCTGGGGGAGAGCGACCGGGAGGCCTATGCTAGCTACAGGGGGAGACTCTCCCAACGTCAAGCTTTGGGAGCAGCCGCCGACAAGTTGGTGAAAATCACGGATGAGTACATGCCCCGGATCACCAATGAGACGCACGCCTTCATAATGCGCTTTCCGCACCGCATCCCCAAGCTCCTCAAAGAAGCCCGCAAAGTGAAGAAGAGGAAGCAAGCGCGGAGGGGGACGGGAACAACACACCGCCGAGCCACGAGAGGGGACCCACAACGGGAGCCCGACGAGATGACCGTGCCAACCACAGCCAGACCGACCGAGGCAGCCAGCAGCTCGAGGGGGGAAGCAACGACCAGTGCGAAAAAGGAAGACAGTACCCCAGATACGCCACCAGACTGGGGAAGCGAAACCAGCCAAGCAGAGGAAGACGGGGGGGCACCGGACGACCATGGTGCAGCCCCGGGGGGACACAACGAGATGGACTACCACAGCTACCAGGACGAGGACCCACAATGGCCGTGGGGAGCACACGGCAGACCTTCAGACCGAGAAGCTCACCAAACAAAGCCAGCGGAGCCGTCGGGGGAACCCAGCGGGAACATGGCCGACCGCAGGAGACCCGCAGAACCAGAAGGAGTGCCCAGGACAACGGAAGGGCAGAGGAAAAGACCGCACCAGCCTGCTGACCCACGTGCTGCCACACAGAGGGGGAGAGCGACCGTGAACCTGGTGCCGAGTATAGGCTGGCAAGTGAGGGAGGTACAAGAACACATGGCCCGACGCAGAGTTGGGGGAAACAACGCAGAGGAGTACATGGCCGACGCAGAGAGGGGAACACGACAGCGATGAGTACTGAACAGAAGTGAATGTGAGCGTGGCAAAAAATTTTCCGAGTCTCGCACACGTGGGAGGGGGGGATGTTGTTTGGTTCTTGCGTTTTGGTTGCCGCTTCCCAGCGTTGTGCTTTGGTTTCGGCCCTCCTCTTTCCCTACTGTGCCCTGCTGCGAGCCCCGCCCCACTTCGTGGGGAATCTTTTGCAAAACCAACCCTGCCGGGGAATGCACGTACTTTGTACCATACGTGTTACATACCACAATCTTTCAGCCACTTTTGCCGATATGGCCGATATGGCAGAGTCCTTCCGTCCTTTTGCAATTCGCTGCAACGCCGTCACTTTTGTGACGAAGTCTGATCCGCCTCTTTGCCACAATTCAATGCTCCCTCCCGCTTCGAGCTGGGGGGAGCTGCAATTCGACCGGCACTTTTCAGGCCCCCCCGAACCAGCTCACAACTAAGGATATAGCCATAGGGGCGCGGTGACGAGGCGGGGGTTGTGTCGTGTTTAGAGTTCGGGGGGTTTTCCTGTTTACACCTCGGGGCCTATTTTGTTTTTCCTTGCCTAATCTGGACTACCCCAAAGCCGTCCACTCACTAAAACAGTGTGAGGGACGGGCGGGCGCAACGCCTGAGGGTCGGTCGACCGACCCGTAAGCCCGGCAGAAAAAACAAAAAGAGAGAGATACAGGGGGTGGACGGGCGGGCTGAAAGCCTGAGGGTCACGACAGTGACCCCTAAGCCCGGCAGAAGAGAGAGATAGAAATGTGAGTGTGTGTGTGTGCATATACATATGATATACATATACATGTATCTACATATACATATACACATATATGTACCGTATGCATATACTTTTTTACATGTTTAAACTAACTGCTTCATGCATGCATACATACATGTCTCCTAATTATCGGTCTGGTGGGTAGGAATTAGGAGATCAGTTTCGCGATCGTTGGAACAGACTTGATCTATCTTCTCCGTGGCCATTTTGGCGATAGCCGATCGGGCCATACCGAAAAATTCGGCGTGGGAGGTGGAAGTGAATAGGCTCGCTCGATTGCAGCCATGTCGTTCCCTCCCGCTGGCTTCCATCAAGGTCGGCAGATGGCGGCTCCGATGGCCCCACAGTTCGGGTTGCCTCGCCGGCTTGGTCACCCTGAGAATCCGGGTAACTGGGGACACTACGTTCCAGGCGAGGCAGAGGCTCCCGAGAATCCCGCGGCTCCAGCTGCCGCATCCGGCGATTGGGGCTCTGGAGGCTGGGGTCGCGACGATCGTCGTGGACGTCGTGACCGTGGGGCTCCTGCTGCCCACAACCCCTTCGCTGTTCAGCGGCCTGAGTTCGTTCGCCAGCTCGTGGTCGAGGAAGAGGACGAGACCCAGAACTCGCTCCTCGTCATCGACAACCGCGATGACCGGGTGATCTCCCCGTTCCAGAACTGGCTGGCCGAGGAGATCATCTCGAATGCCGCCAGCTCGATCAATGTGCTGACGGAGCGGGACTCGGTCATGCCCCCGAACTCGGGCTACCACTGTTCGCTGTTCGCGAACTATACGCTCGATGGCATCAAGGCCGTTCTGCTCTTTTCGATGTCTTCGAAAACAGGGGGACCATGTGCTCAGTGGGACTCCTACGCGAGTCGGGCGCTATCGCACCCGGCTTTCCAGCCCTTCACTTGGCCGGTGATGTTCGATACCTCGGCCACCTATGTGGATGTGAAGGTCTTCAATGGAAACGAGGTCCTGTTCCATTGGGTCTTCAGGGGCTACCGCTCGGACTCGGATCTTTCTGTCCAGCAGCAGTTCTGCGACGAGGTGTTGATCCGGTCAGCCAACGAAGGATGGTTCCGACCCTCGATCGTCATCTCGGTCTTCGTTGGATGGAAGGTCTCCGTGACCTCGTTCGAGGTTGGAGCCCGAGTCTACACGATCGGCCCGAGAGGAGCAGTGATGGCGAGCGACCATGCCATGAGCACTTGTGAGCTCAGGGTGACAGAACGCTCGTCCCGAGAAGGCTATGGGAACGACGCCGATCGTGTTGAGTTTCGGTTCCGGGACGCCAATAACCGGATCGATCTCAAGTGCGGGAGGACTTCGGTGCCTGGCACGTGGCTCACAGTCAGCCACATCTCGGGCCCCGCTCTGATCAGCACGATCCAGGCCTGTCGGACCCAGCGTGCTCGCGTGGAAGGTCCAGACCACATCCAGCAGTTCGCGCAGCTGTCTGCGGTGATCGCCCCCTGGTACCACAGTGCGTTCGCCAACGAACAGGTGCAAGTGGGAACTGCGACAGACGAGTTCCCGATGGATCATGGGAACTTCCACGTACGGGCTAGATCTAAGCTCAGGGTCTGCCCACTGGTGTTCGTCCGGCAGGAGGCGCTCGCCCACCGGTCGCACGATGAGAACAACGCCGTTCGAGCTCGGAATGGCCCCCCAGCTCTCATGGAAGAGGCGGCTCGGCAGGCGGTTCAGCAGCTGGGCTCCTCGGTCACTTCGGCGATCACCAACATGCCCACCTCGGCTCAGCAGGTGTTCGACCAGAGGGTGAGCACTGTTCCGGTGCCGGAGGAGGGCCAGCTCGGCCAGGAGCAGATCGCCGAGGAGGTCGTCACCGATGCCCGCGATCGCATGAGGGCCGACATGCGATTCTCGCGCACGTCGGCTGCGATCACGCCTCAGGTTTTCACCGACGTGCTCCAGCACCGTGAGCAGGCGGAGTACGAGCGGATCAGCACGGTCAGGGTGGAGGAGACGGGCCAAGAGATCACGGCTTCCCCCTCCACTACGACCACGGTGCCGAAGGCGTTCGCCCCGGCTTACCCGCCGGCCAGATCGTCAACGGGGCCCTACACGATGGACAATACGGAGTAGTTGTCGATCGAAGCCTAGGTGATGGTCGGTTTTTGTGCACGCTCCTAAGAGAGTGGTGCGCCGCGCGACCGAAGCCTCCTGGCGGATCAGCCGGGCTCTTCCGCGGAACAAACATGCCGAGCGATCCTCTCGGCGCGCTAGATCCCAGCGCATGTTCTGCCGGAAGTGAGATTGATCAATACCTGTCTCAGGCACGGCGCTCGGTTACCATTAGCAGGCACGTGCGATCGTTCGTGCAGCTGTTCAGGCCCAGCATGGATAGGTCCGTTCGGAAGATCCTATCCCTCCCCCTGTTCGGGGATGAATTTTGCCAATGGTTGGTGGATCTTCGGATGGCTCAGTTCGAGAAGCTCACGGCTGTTTCGGACGGGACGATCGCTGAGTGTGTGCAAGCATTCATTGATCTTGTCCCTGCCCTCGAGGAACTCCACACGCCAGATCGGCGGAAGAACGAGGAGGAGCTCGGCAGGTGGGTTCCGTCGATCGAGCTGTTGTTTGTGCTGGTTCGTAGCACGGCAGCAGCGGGCTGGGCTGATCTGGCCACTGATCTGGGATTCGGCTTGGCTGAAGCTCCGGTCGTCTTCGGGCGATCGCCACTGAAGTCGAAGGGGACTGGCAAGGAGCCTCCTATGCCATTGCCGCTCGCCAAGAGGCCGCGGGCGATCGAGCCGAGGCCTGAAGATCCGCAGGCATCGCTCAAAACCCGTGAGCTCGGCGAGGCCCGAAAGTGGGGCATGAGGCTGAAAGCGATCGTGGAGAGGTGCGGCGAGCACGCCGCGATCGCGGGCAACCCGAAGCCGGGATCACCCCTGTCTCAAGATGAGATGAATGCATTGAGGTTGATCGTCTTCGAGAGTGGCGGTTTCCGCACTATCCAGCAGTGCGTTCGTCACTGGGAGAGGATTGAGACTTGGGCGAGGTCGCAGAACCTAGTGGTGATCCCGCTGACTACCGACGTGCTCGTCAAGTACCTCTTAGATCTCTCCGACCGAGGTTGCGGCCCCACCGTGATACCTTCGGTACGTGGGGCGGTCAAATGGATCTGCAAGCGGATCGGCTTGTCGTTGCCCGACCTCCTCGATCCCCGGATCATGGCCTTGCAGAAGAAGGTCTATGGCGATCGCGGGAAAGAGACGAGGGAAGCGGTTCCCATCCCTCTGATCTTGGTGGCGGCGCTCGAGCGGTTCGTGTGCGCTCGTTTTAAGTCGAGCCAATTCCCCATGGCGTTCTTCGCATGGTGGGTTCTCGTGATGATCTACTCGTCCCTCAGGTTCGACGACGCGCTCCACGTCGTGCCCGAGGCGCTCGCCCTGAAGGACGAGGCTCTCTATGGGGTGGTTTGGCAGACTAAGGTCGAGCGACAAAAGAAGGGAACGCGGTTCGCGGCGGCCAGAGTCTCCGTCTCCGGATCCGACTGGATGGAAGACGGATGGCACGCAGCTGCGTTCGAAATGGACGATCGCGACTACTTCATGAAAGAGCTCGAATCGGCTGAGCGATTCGCCGATCGGCCTGCCAGCTACCAACGGAGCATCCTGTGGCTGCGGTACGTGCTCACTACTGCAGCTTCGGACGATCTGAAGCGCGGGCACATCTCGCCCGAGCGGCTCAAGGAGCTCCTGAAGATCGTGCCGGAGATCACCTGGCACTCCTGCCGGGTCACGCTGCTCTCGGCGGCGGTCCAGGCGCAGGAGCCCGATAAAGAGATCGGGCTCCAAGCGAACTGGAAGGATCCAAGCCAGCTGGTCCTGAAGTACGCTCGGAGCCGCAAAGAGATCTCGATCGAGATGGTCAAGCGGCTCACGAAGAGGATAGCATCCGACTGGAAATCTCCACCGGAGTTCGAGGCCGACGATACCAATCTGGTCGACTTCGGTGATCTCGCTCTGACCTATGTCACCAAGGCTAGATCGGCTGCGGGGTCCTCAAGGGATCTGAGTCTTAAATATCATGCCATGTATATAGATGGTACGGGCACGGAGCGAACGCTCTGCGGCCGGTACGCGATCACCGAGTGCGAGGATCTCGGCGAGATTCCGCCGAGTACTCAGATGTGCTCGTTGTGTTCCGGTAAGATCTTTACGTTTACGGAGCCGTGAACACAGCTGTTCGCAGTCACGATGGCCACTCGAGCTGAGCCTCTCCCTGACCGTAGCTTTTCTTTTCAGACAGCTCGTTAGGCAGCCATGGTCGATCGCACCGCATACGCGAATGAGGCGGCGACCCCGAAGCTGAACCTGCGCCAGATCTTCGGGAGACAGGGGCTAGATCCGGCCCTCTGCAGGCTCTCGGCCGACAAAGGTCTCCTCACAGTCGAGATGTTCGCAATGCTGGGGCAGGATCTCACCTCGGCGAAGGCGACAATCCGTCGGCTGTGGCAAGATGACTTGGCCCAGCTCGGGGCTGATGCGGCAGCACAGGAGCTCTCCGTGATGTCCTTGGCAGCGGTGTGGCAAGCTGCTCAAGCGCTGCAAACGCAATACGCCTCTCGGCGAGCTCGTATGGAGGAAGACCCGAACAAGATCCCGGAGCTCTCCCAAGAGGACCACGCGGAGTTTCGCGATCGCTTCGTGAGGGTTCACCCCGACGTCATCCTGATCGACGCCAAAGAGCCGCATAAGAAGTTCGTCGAACGGCTGTCCCGCGATTTCCTGATCCATGGGATAGTTCCATTCTACGAGCCGGCCGAGATCAGGACCCGCTCGGATGTTATAGTGGTCAAGTCTGGACTTTCTCGGAACGCCGAAGATCTCCTGTCCATCTCTAAGGCTGATCAACCCGAGCCGGTCACCGATGTCACGACTCTGTTCAACCGTCTGCATGCTTTCTTCATGGCGCTCGAATACCTCAACATTTGCGCGTTCTCACGCGCCGAAGGCCCGCTGAAGTACTTGCAGGAATTGGAGCAGTTCCGCTCGGAATGTCCCGGCTTGCCATTCCTCATGGCGGCGGACCGAGCTATCCGGAAGAAGATCTTTCGCCTGCTGTCTGAACAGAGGGCGACGTACATCTCGTTCTCGCAGGCCCTGGTCGAGGTGCTCACTAACCACAAATATTTGTGGAACGATGCTCGCACTTCAGCGACTCTCTCGAAGATGGAACAGAACCGCCAGCAGCTCGCGAATAACCCTGATCAGGTCAAGGAGGATGAAGTTCCTCCTCCTCCCCACACCCCGTTCAAAAGGCCTCGGGGCGGAGGGAAGAAGAAGAAGCGACTGCAGACTCCTTCGAAGGACGATCCGCCGAAGAAGGTCGTTAAGGAAGATCCCAACAAGAAGCTCAAGCGGGACAATCGGATCCCAGAGAAGGAGTGGAAGCTCATCGCCGATGCGGCCAAGAAGGTGCAGGGCGCTCGCCGGTGCCACTACTTCAACTCCTCGCTCGGGTGCGTGTCCGGCGACAACTGTCGTTTCAAGCACCTGTGCATGGTCTGTGGGGAGCCGCATGCCATGATCAGCAACCACTGATCGGTTCCCAGCGAATCTGATAGTGCTCCTCACCTTGCCTTACTTTGTCCGGCGCGCGTGGGGGCTGTGATCTGGAATCCCGCGCACAAGATCTCCTGAAAAAGCGAGCTCCGCTTCTGCGTGAGGAGATCCTCGACTTGGCTACAGAGCTCCCTGTTCAGGGTCAGCGTAAGGCTGCCGACGAACGAGGCGGGGCTTTCTTCGCGGGAGCCTATCGCCATGGAGGCATTACAAGACTGCGATCGTCCTGTCACTCATGGCCGTGGTCGATCAAGGCGATCACCACGTACATCGCTCAACAGGCTCCTGAGGCGCTCTTCACGTCGTTCGCCGTCCTCTACGATCAGGAGGCCGAACCTCACCGTGACTCGGGCAATGAGCCGATCCCGAACATTGTCTTCAAGCTCGGGTCGTTTGAAGGAGGCGGGCTCTGGATCGAAGACCCGCTCGGGCCCGATGTGAGAGAAATCGAGGGACGCTCCATCCCCGGTTTCCTCACCGACTTCGTCGACAATAAGATCCTCTTCAACGCTAAGGAAGCTCTGCACGCGACTCTGCCCTGGATCGGAACTCGGGTGGTCGTCGCCGTGTACTCGGTGCAGGGGGTCGATCGGATCCCTGCCGACGAGTTCGAACAACTCCTTCAGTTGGGCTTCAAGCCGGCGCCGGTGAACACAGGTGATCACGTGGATCAGTCCTGGCAAACTCTCACTTTTGCGCTCGAGACCCCGGACTCCGATAGGAAGCGGCCCCATGGCGCCCCGGTCAAAGCCGCGGAACATCGTCAACGATCGGCCGGCAAGAAGGCCGTCGCCGCGGGTTACCAGATGAAGAAGTCTGTCGTGGCTCCGCTGATCGGCACGGAGATGCACCCGGGTGAAGCGATCGCTTTCGCCTTGGAAGCTACGCACCCGTTCACAAAGGACGCGGATATCGACCCAGACCTCCTTGATGTTCTGGAGCAAATTGTTCGTGATCCTGCTCAAGTGCGCGATCGTCGAGCCTCTCTTCTGCAGCATTGGGAACGGCGAGCTCAAGATCTGCTCCCGTCCTCTGACTCCTTGCTCAAGCAGATACCAGATCGGCATTTGCGCCGTCTTCTTCGCGGCGGCCCAGACGATCGTCCACTGGAAATGGGTCAGTTTTTCCACGTCGCCCTTTGGCGGGAGCTCATGAATGAGGCCAAATGCAGTGACACTGACCTGGTAGATCAGATCATGGCGGGCATGCCGATCGTCGGCGATATTGCCTCCTCCCACCGATGGAAGCCCGATCGCAAACCTCATGCGGAGCATCTCTCGGTTGATGCCCTTCGCTCGAGGGCCTGGGAATTTCGATCGAAGGTGTTAGGCGCGATTCGGAAATCTCCGATCACCGAGCACTCTCCCAAGGTCTGGGAAGGGACCATGGAAGATGTTCGAGAAGGGTCGGCGATCGGTCCCTTCTTCGACGAGGCCGAAGTCTCGGAGTTCGTCGGCGATGATCGTTGGATCCCTACTCAGCGCTTTGAAGTGGTTCAAAAGAACAAAGTCAGGGGAGTTGACAGTGCTACCTCAAATGGGATCAACATGGCGACGATCGTCACCGAGAAACTCGAACTCCCCTCGACGGACGCGAACGTGGCGGTGATCAAGTGGCTGCGCTCGCGGCTGCCGAAGTCCCCGCTACGTGGTTGGGTCCTGGACGAGCGGCGAGCCTATCGGCAGGTGCCGATCTCTCCGGCCCATCGCAAGTGGAGTGTGGTCGCTCTGAAGGATCCGGCCACGGGAAAGGTGGCGTTCTTCGTGATGGTCGGCCACTCCTTCGGCTTGGTCTCGGCCGTCTATAACTACAACCGCCGCTCGGCTGCGATTACCGACATTCTAAGGCGCGTGTTCATCGTGGCCGGCTTCAACTTCTATGACGACAAGTACGGCTTCGAGCCGGAGGCCACGGCAGATAGTGCGTTCGCGCTGGCCGAGAAGGTCCATTGGTGGCTCGGGGCCCGGTTCGATCAGCAGAAGCTCCAGCTCTGCTCGGATCCCACGATCCTGGGCGTGACCTATGACCTCGATCAGTACTTGCTCAAGATCAAGAAGTCCAGGAAGCAGGAGCTCTTCGACGAGATCTCGTCGATCCTGGAACACGAAGAGATGTCTCCCGGCCAAGCCGGGAAGCTCAGAGGAAAGCTGATGTTCGGCGCTTCGCAGCTCTGGGGGAAGATCGGCCGAGCCTTCCTGAGATCTCTGTCGGAGAGGCAATACTCCCGGAAGACGGTCAGTACGAGCCTATCGCCTGCTCTCCTCTACTCCCTCTACAAGTGGCGGACGCTCGTGATGCATGGGCCTCCGAGGCCTATCCCCAGTTCGGGGCCGCGGAAGTCCGACGTGGTGATTTTCACGGATGGATCGGCGCCGAGCTCGAACCCCAAGGATCCCTCTTCTGAGATGATTGGAGGAGTGATGTTCACTAGGGACGATCAGCCTAGGCAATTCGCCTCGGGGGTGTCACGGCAGATCATGTCGAGGTGGTTCCCCCGGAAAACCCAAATTTGCATGATCGAACTTTTGGCCGCGGTCGCTGCGATACAGACTTTCAGGGAAGAGATCCGTGGAAAGCTGGTCCTCCTCTTTATCGATTCCGAGCCTGTAGAGGCAGCTTTGATCAAAGGCTACTCTGCAAAAGAGGACGTCTGCGAGCTCGTAGGAATTTTCTGGGAGCTTGTTCTGGAGCTTAGGTGCTCTGTTTATATCGATCGGGTACCGACCGATTCGAACCCGGCGGATAATCCCTCTCGTGGTGATGTCGCTACAGGTCTGATGTGTCATTTCTGCCGAAAGACCCCCTGGGTCACGCCGCCGGCTCATCGTGATCGCGATCGTCACCAGCCGGCCGGCTACGATCACGGGGCAGATCCTCCCCTCAACTGGGATCAAGTGATGGGCCTGCCCTCTGTTCAGCGGCCGGTGCCCAAAGCGCCCCCGGCCAGAGCTCATCGAAACAGAGGCATGGATCAGCCGGTCTACTATGTGGATCCCAAGGCTGGTCTGCCGCGCCAAGGCCGAGCGGCTCCGAAAGGGCGTTCTCCTTTGTTCGCCGAGCCTGCTCAGTACATAGTTCCAGGGCAGCCCCCTAGATCGCTCGACGCCGTGCCCGATGACGTTCGCATCAGCGGACCGGCTCACTATGTCATTCCGGGGCAGCCCCCGCGGCGGCTGGATCAGCTCCCGCCCGGTACGCAGCTCCCTCCCGGCACCGAGATCATGGTGCCTACGAGGAGCTCGAGTCCGCCGACCAAAGCGCCGCCGACTCCCGCCCAGATCGCGGCGTACCAGGCTTCTCGCGCTACTCCCGCTCGGACGAAAGCCAAAGCTACTCCTGATGCAGCTTTTCGTGCTGCCGAGCGGCAGTTGATCGACTTGCTCGGCGCGGCCCCCCTCGACGACGATCCGATCGAGGAGCCGTCGCCGGAGCCCGATGATCCGATCGAAGACTTTTAATTTTGTTCGCGGGGAATATCGCTTGTCTGATGTGTCCGATCGGATGATGTTGCGGTCTGTGGCGAATGCCATGGCGCACCCCTCGGCGATCGGGGGTCCGATCGGACTTGTGAAGATCAAGTGAAATTTTGATGATCCGACTGTGGCCGACTCCCACGTTGCGGTCGCATGAAAAAGGTGCGATCGCCGATAGTCTGTTCAGTGAGGGCACCGAACGTCTGCGATCGTAGTAACTGACATACATATACACACACACACAAATGCACACATGCATTCGTTCATGCATACACGTTCATACATACGTACAACACATGCACACATGCGTAATATGTGTACGTACATACATACATGCATACATGCCTACCTACCTACTGACATCCCTACATACCTACATGCCTACCTACCTGCGTACATACGCACTGCATGCTCGTCTGCATATCTTTTTTGCTTCGGAGCTCCCCTGGATCTGCCCGGAGCATAGCCGCCACGCAGCCATGCATGTGGCACCGCTTGTGCGTCTGTATGTCTGGATGTTTGTGTCTCTCTGCGTGCCGACCTGTTAATCTGTCAAGCAACAAATGTACTTTTCCACCCAGCTTCAGATCAACGTAAATCAAATTGTCTAGCTATTCATCGGCCCATCTGTTATCTGTCTGCCTTTCGCCTGCCTTATGATAATAACGCACGTATGACCTATGTCTTCAGTGAATTTGATGTGAGTCCGGCCTGAAATCCTGCTTGAGGCTCGAGTGCCGCTTCCGCTGCTCGGCGGTTCCTGTGAGACTGGAGGTGTGGGGAGGTTTGCATCCGCGCTTCGCGGAGCGGCGCGTTTCCTGGCAGGATTTCCTTGCGATGGTGTGGCCGACTGCTACGATCGAGGACGCCGCTGCCATGTTCAAGTCGCGGCTTCAAGTCGCACTCAAGTCCAATGCAGCGCCGGCCAAAGGATCGTGCAAAGATGCTGAGATGGGCCGAGCTTCGCGAGGCGTTGGCTGCAGTTTGCCTCAAGTTTGCGCTTTGGGTTGGCCGCCATTGCAGCTGCTGGTCGGAAGTTGATTCGCATGTGACAACGTGCCACTGGCCTCACCGCAAAGATCCGATGCGAATGGCCGCTCCTGCTCGCAGCTGGGCATGTCAAATCCTGTCAGTCGCACTCGAATGCCTTAAGTCCTTCAGTACCGTCCATGAACCTCGAGACAATGAAGACGAGATGATGGAACCCAGCACGTCATGGCCATGCGCCCCTACTCACAAGCCAATCTGGGACCAGACTTCACTCAAAGTACTCTACAGAAGCCGTGCTTGCACAACTTGCGCCCCCATCGGGCGACTCACAGTCTCCGGGTCTCGGCCTTTGCAGCCATGGCGGATCGTCTCAACAGAAGTCGACGGGTGTCCTGACTTAAAGATACAGTTCCTCAAAGTTCAGTCAGCAGTCATGGGCTTCATGGCGGGATTTTAGAGCTAGAGCCACTAAGGACAAGCTCGACTGGGCCGCCAAGTTAGGCCACGGGACAAGCAGGAATTCAGTGGTATGAGTGGTGCAACGGCTTTTCCCGCACCAGAAGCACGGAGGCTTGGGGCCACTGGCAGGCGGCGAAGCAGTGCCCGGGCAAGGTTGGGTGGCCAAGCGTGGGTGGAAGCGTGTCGAAGCGAGTGCAGACACAGCAAGCTGCGATGCTTTCCAGACTCAGACTCAGACACTCGGCTGGCTTCATTTTGCAGGCCCCGTGCCGGGCAATGCCCGGGAGGCGCAAACCCAACGAAAACAGGCGGCTTTAGAGTTTCTAGATGTGACGTCTGACAAGATGAACGAGTTCGCACAATGACGGGAATCCTTGGTGCGGTTGCATCCGGAGTCCCGGAGCAGGCCGAGGAGATGGCGGAGCTGCGCCGGCGCATCGCAGCTTGCTTTCAATTCGTTCGACTAGTTCTTCTCCAACCAGTTCTGCCCCGAAGCAATTTTCCATTCTGCCCCCCCCCCCCAGTCAAGGTTAGATTGACCATGTATTCACTCAGAGGCAGGATACTTACTCTTCTCAGGAGGTACCAGGTAGATCCTGCTTCGCAGGCCTTCAACTGTCGACTCGACCAGCTGGAACTTCTTGCAAATCCACAACCCCGCCCGGGGGACAAAAGGGGTGGGAAGCATTTGCAGTTGGAACAGCAACTGGCCCCCTAGTCAAAGCCCACTAGCAACTACTAGAGCACGGGTGCGACAAGCTTTCGAAATCCGGGCTGTCGTTGTTTTTCCGGGCCTCGGCATCGTTCTGCTGTTTGAACAGGCCTTCACCGTAATGCCATCATTTGCCCCTTCTCACGTGTCGCTCAGGATGAGAAGCAGGCCGAGGTGGCCGCGTCGAAGCCGCCGCAGCCAGAGGAGGAGGTGGATGCACGGGACCTGGCCCGGAGTCAAGCTCGCTTCGACCCCTTGGCATTTCATGGTCGTGTTTATTGACCAAGGCTTCCGGCTTCTTGAATCCGAACGCTTTGACCTCAGCTTTCTTGCTGCTGCGTGTCGAAATCGAGGTTTGATTTGGTCAGTTGTCGCATGTGCGTGATGACTGCTGCTTGACGGTCGCGTTTCAAGGCCAAGGCCAGTGGGAAGAAAAAGGTGGCGCCCAAAAGTGCGTCTTGGATTGCAGCTGGAATGGACTGCTGAGAGTTCAGGGGTGGTCTATGCCCTGGATTTTGCAATCCTTTGGTCCTCAATGATAGTCAGTGGCCGCAGACGGCCGCAGGTCCTCGAGCTACGGATTGGCCAGAAGCCAACTGTGGTTGTCACCTCGCGACCGGACGACGAGCCGCCACAAGGGTGCGTAGCTTGGGGCCACCATCATGTCACATTGCCTTGGCCCTGCGCTGGCAGGCCTGCGGACCAAGAGCCAGAGGAAGAAAAGGACCCCGAAGACAAGAAACCTTTCAAGCCACTCGGGGAGCAGAAAACAATATTTTTGCAAGGATGAGAAGAACCTGAAGGCAGAGCGGCGGGCCAAGCAGAAGGCTGCGACAAGATTCCAGGCACGACAGCGCTTTGCCCTTAAACAGTTCGGGGCCCCATCATGTCTTCGATGCGATGCACTGATACAGGATGTCGAGGAGGAGTATTCCCTTGATAGCCAGGGCCGCGAAAATCGGCGGGGTAGAAAGAAAAAGAGAGCCTTGTCAGCAACGAGATGCGAAGGCGCAGCTACTGTCCCTGCTGGCTAGCTGTCTGGATGTGCGGCTGAGGAAGAGCAGGGAGATGCGATGAGGAGATTCGGAGAGCAGAGAGCGGGAGCGGATAGTTGTGGGATTCGGGTCCGAGCCCGGTTTTTTTTTTTTTTTGTGGCGTCTTTGAGGACTCGGAGGAGGACAGGCGCTACCGAAGCCGTTCGGGTGCGGGCGGGCGCCTTTCGGAGGCCATCTGCCCTCGCCTGAGAGTCGTGCACTCGTTGTCTCCTTTGTCTGTGTGTAAAGGATCCATATGCACGGGGTCGCGGAGACCGAAGTCGTTCATACGATCGCCTCTTGACACCATAGCAAGGAATTGTGCACGGAAGCTTGCCCTGCAAACGGTTCCCAGTCACGGCAGCAAGGATACTACGACGATGATGACGACTCTTCGGAAATAAGAAGACGAAAAAGGCAAAAGGAGAAGAGGTTGCGGGAGGAGCATGGTTGGTGCCTGTCAGACTGGAGCAGCATCATGGCCGACACGTGGGGTGAATATCGGTCGTCGTATGATGCGCTCTAAGTCACACTGGAGAGGGAGCTCCTAGCATTGCCAAACCTTGCGGCATGATGACACGCATGTTGAGCTGATGTGCTTGGAGGGTGACTAGTTACTGACGCGCCCGTCTGATTCCTGCAATGAGGAGTGGAGAAAAGAGTGGAAGAAAAAGAAGGAGATGGATAAACGCAGGGCAGGCATTTCTCGCCAGTTCGACGGTGTGTTGTTTTTCGAGCGGGGTTGAGATCGACTTCGACGGGCAGGTGGACGCTCATCAGACGAAGAGAGCGCCATGGCGGCATACGGGCTTTCGTGTCCAATACTTGGCCTCCTCCTCGTCTTGCATCCACCCTTAGTTGTGACAGGGACGGCACAGCTTCAGTTTTGACTGTGCCCCCTTGTGTAGGCCGAGTAGCTAACAGCTGGGTCCTAGACTTTGGAGGATGGCTGTGGTCAGAGTCAGAGCAAGTCTGCAGCTGCAGGTGAGCCTTGTGATCTCGAAAAGCGTGCAGATGGGAGCGCCGAAAGGACATGATGCCGACATGCAGTTCCGGGTTGCCGCTGGGGTCTGTCACACAGCCTGTGTTATGATCAGATGGACACGGCGGAACCTACCAGAGTTGTCGTACGTGGGAGTATGG
Organism: Symbiodinium sp. CCMP2592; assembly: GCA_905221615.1. Taxonomy (NCBI): domain Eukaryota; class Dinophyceae; order Suessiales; family Symbiodiniaceae; genus Symbiodinium; species Symbiodinium sp. CCMP2592. The sequence continues at coordinate 146,225 of CAJNDT010000007.1, forward strand.
ACAGGAGTCCCGGCCGCCAGCTCCTGTCAAAGAAGGTGCTGTAGGGATCAGCAAAGATTGACCGAGTGCCTGTTTAAAGTTTAGATCCATCTGGAACGATGCGAGGGTGCCTTCGTCTAAGACCTCAGATCGAGCCAGGAGATCGGCGTTCCCGAGGCTCAGGTTGACCATGTTGGAGGCGAGAACCGTGGCCTTGAGTCCTAGCTCTGAAGCCTCTGCCCAACATTAAGTATTCATGACTTCCCAGCTTGTCAGGTGTGCAGAGAAAATATGCCGAACGCCCAGACCAGACTGGCGTCAATTGTCTTGCATGTCACAGTGCTTTTTGCACGCCAGCCACTGCCTTGATCCACATCTTCCTCTTGTAATTCGTGTGTTGCAAGGTCGGGCAGCTACGTTGGTGCCTCAGTTTCTATTGGAGAGAGGACGGTTCTTCCCATTCTCTGGATGAGGAGACTCGGAGCTCGACGAACGGCTGCGCCGGGCCGAACTGGCTCTCTACGGCGGGTCGAGGACGGGGAGGGCCGTTTTTTGCCCAAAGCCCAGGGCCGAAGTGGGGCTGAGACTTACAGGAAGCTGCTGACAGAGGCCGAGGCCATCGCTCTCCTGCAAGGAGGTCCTTGGGCTTCTTCCCAATTTCTGATAGTAGCCACTTGTATCGGAAGCTCTGCAAGGAAACAAGCGCCGGCGATGACACCTGAGCCATTCTGAGCCCATCTGGGACTGCACAGAGCGACTCTGTCATCGATCCACCGCATCACCCACGGCACTGTTGATCGCAACCTTTCCAATCTATGCACGAAGTTTTTTTCAGGAAAAACTTGCGTCGAAGTGCATGAGGTGGCAACCCGCCTGGCTTCGTGCCTGCAGACGGTGGCAAAGTGAACCCGCCACATCATCAGCCAGCAATAGTGCATGTGTTCATTTAGGCCGGAGCTCGAAATTTGAAGCCAACGGCAATCGGCCTCATCATTACTGCCTCATCTGCAAAACTCCAATCACGCCATGGACAGGTTGACCGCCCACTCGGAACTTCGAAGCGCCAGAAGCAACAAACCAGTGGCCCCACGCAACGTGCCAGACAAACCTCAAGCGTCACGTGCAGTTGGCTTGGGTGACAACGTTGGTCGTAACCGAGACATGATCTACATTCTTGAACACTCGTGGTGTTTGCCCTTCGAGCCCCGATGTCTTGAGATGCTTGTGACTGTTTGCTGCTTTGACAAAGAAGCGGGGTTTCTGTTGTAATCGGCCCTGTTTTGAAGCATGTCTATCTCCAACATTCGCCAATGTCTGAAACTCCATGGACAAATTTCGCAGCCCCAGTCATAAATTATAATGAAGCAGATTCGTCCGTCTGTGCGCTGCGATGAGGACAGCAACGGCCAGCCCTAACCTCCTGCCCGAGGTAATGTAGTAAGTAAGATCCACGGTAATCTAAGGGCGAGCTGCCAACTATTGGGTTCATGCTGCGACCAGAGCTTTGTGCAAGGGCCATTTGTCTCACAATGCGCCTCCGTGTTGGCATCGACGAGTCCACACTGACATGTCAAACCCCTCAAACACAAGCGTAGGGAGCCTCTTGACCAAGTCGCAATCCACGACAAGAGGTTCTTTGAGTCGTGACAGCTGAGGCACATTTTAGGATGTAGCCAGCACCGGGCCGACAGTCGCCTTGCCTGACACAAAACACTTTTGCTGCTTGTGCGCTTCTTTGTTGCTGCCCCCCCGTCGGAGATCACGGCAGATGAGATGTCAACAACAAATGTTTGAATGACCAACTGTGCACTTTGTGCGTGTTGCTCCAGCTGCTTGCCAGTGCTACGACATCATCTCCCATAGGTTTACAGCAACGGATCAAGCCGCGACCTCGGTTTGGCTCCCCACCATGGAACAAGACGGTCCCTTCGTCTGGTGATGTCTGCACATGCAAGGACCTGGAGAAGCTCTTCACGCTTCTATGCGGACCTGCGATGTGACGTGCCGGAAATCACCTGCCGCACCTCACGTCGCTGGCAGTAGCTGGAGCTGCCCGAGGAAGCCCGGCGAACCGCCGAAAGTTCTTGCGAGTGAGCTGGGCCGCTCGTTGGGGCCATACGGGATGTTGGGAAATGCAATGTACAGTGTTGTACGGCTTTGGGACTTCATTGTCGGGAATGCTGATTTCGCGCGGACCTAGGCGGATTTTGCCTCGAGAGGTTGTTCTTGGCTTTGCAAAAGAGCCACTTGGACTTTGCAGTCGCACAAACACGAATGCCTGTGACAGCCAGCAGCAGTGCAAGCGGCAAGCCCGATCTCACCAAGGAGGCATCTAAAAGAGCCCGCACCCGAGTCGACCGCACGTCCGGCAGACACAGTTCGCTACGGCACAATTCGCCGTCTGACTCGGAATCAGGGTGGCTTTCGACTACGAGGCCGCTGGTGACTTGCGCTGTTGCCGTTCTGAGTCGAGGGGTCTTCATGCGTTGGCAGGAATTCAAGTCCATCGCATGGCCGAAGCTCAAAGAGCGATGGGTCTGTGCCTGAACTTGTGATGACATGTGCTTGCGGCTTGCACCATTTTGCATCTTGCGAAATGAGCTTTCTTGCTCGCAGGCGCTAATAAAAAGCGAGCTTCTCCGATCCCTTGTCAAACCCTACCTGGTTGTACAGGAAAATCTGTCGTGGTAATGGTTACGAAGGTCGTAATGATACGTCGTTAGACTGTAATGCCAGTTGGTTCATGAGACCGTGTAAGTGTGATTATCGATGATTTCTTGCCGTAAACCTGCTTTGCCCAGATGACCAAAGACAGCTTCAACAAGCAGAAAGCCGTTGAGGACGGAGATTCCGGCACTGAGCATACGATTGAACATTTAGACTCGACTTGCTCTTGCAGGAGAAAGAGCAGCCTCTGCGAGGAAGGGCACAGCAAATGCAACCCGAACCTTTGCCCTCCAATTCATCCTCCGGTAAACGTCATGGAGACTTAAGGCAGGAGCCTGCTAGTCAGCGTACATCCCAGAGCCCAGAGCCGCAATTCGAGACTGCCTTGACGGACATGGACCGCCGGTGGACTCTGGAAGGCGCCTGGCCAGGCCGCACCATGCGCGACGACCAAGGCCAGCACTCAGCAGCAGTGGCTAAACTGGGGTGAAACGCATGGTCGAAGACACTCGATCATGCAGAGGTGTGCAGCAACATGCATGAGTGGTTGTGACGCAGGTGCTGGTGTCCAGCTAGCTTAGCCTGACTCGCACATGTGCTAGATTGCGCAAAGAAACCCGTCGAGAGCCAGCCCCTACCGAGTCATGTTCTGCCGAACCACCAGGAAACAAATTCTCTCCGCCCGAAGGCTGACGATCTGCTGCGGCGCGGCTGCTGCAAGCTCAGCGGCATTCCAGCCGGAGTTCCACGAGAACGATTGGGTCTAGTGTTTGTGTTGGACTTCTCTGCCGTGCGTGGCTTTCAAGTCTTGCTCAGACGACACGCCCATGCAAACGCAAAGTGGTACCAGGATACTGGCCGGCTTGGAATGCTCGGGATGCAAGGTGCTACAAGTTGTGATGGGGCATGAGGGGCCTTGTTGTGAGTACCGTCAGCTGCCAGAGGCTACGCAACAGTCCTGTTCGTGTAGCGAGACAGCGTAGAAGCAGTATTTCCTGAAAGTGCACACGCACAATACGCACAACACTTCCATGCACGCACAATTCCATGCAAGACCACAATTTCCCAGCCATCCCATGGACGTTGATGCCTCGGCTTCTGCTGGGCATCCTGCAGGACCTGGCCAGGCAGTAGCCGAAGATTGAGAGGTTTGGGATAGACGCGGAGACTCATTTGGGAACTTCGGGTTCAAGTTCAACACGGATTGTGTGCTCTGAGGCTTCGAGGGCAAATATGTGTACACACATATATGTATATATATATATATGTATAAATATAATAATGTATACGGACAAAATCTCTCTTTGTTTTTATCTCTCTCTCTCTCTCTCCCTCTCTCTCTCTCTGTCTCTCTATCTTCCTTCGTGTTCTACCTACCTTCCTACATGCCACCACACATACCTGGGTTCCTACTTGCCTGCCTGCCTGCCTACCTAGCTATCTCTATGTATGTATATATATATATATACATATCTGTGTGTGCACACCTGAACATGGTGACCGCTTGAGCCTTTTTTCTGAGTAGCTCAGTGCCGACGTGAAGTTTCAGGCAAGTGTCTCGAATCGCTCAGTGCTGATATGAAGTTTCCAGCAGGGGGTGCAAGCAGCTCGTTCAGTCTTGCACCAACGAAGACACTGACCAACAGCTGGTGATGTCCAACGGGACGCCGTTGGACGTACCTGCATAAAGGCCGCCCAAACTACCCCAAAAGAAAGCTGTTGGTACCATAATTGGCCTCCAGTGAAACTGCATGTGTTACTGCAATCTGTCTTGTCTTGTTTGGTCCTGTCTGTCTTTCGCAGCATCAGTTCGTGCCGAGCCAATGTGTGTGTGTGTGTGTGTGTGTTTGTGTGTTTGTGTGTGTTTGTGTGTGTTTGTGTGTGTTTGTGTGTGTTTGTGTGTGTTTGTGTGTGTGTGTGTGTGGGGAGATGCCCTGTTAGCGCGTGTGGCCGCACGGGCAAGCGTTTTGTATTGTAAATACCGCCACAAACGCAACATGTTTGTTGATTTTTCTGGGTGTGGAAATGACACGTTTCTGCGGCAAAACGCGACACAACTTCAAAAATGGCTGTGGCACACGTGCAAGCAAGAGTATTTTGAAGCCACGAAGATGCCAACACAGTGTGTTTTGTTCGGTCTGTTCATGGACGGAGCTTTGTCAGGAAGTGTCAAAAACTCGAGGAATTTGTGCTTTGTACGTTGCTAGAACAATAAGAAATCGAGACAGTGACAAGAAGCTGGAAATATGCAGGAGCATTTCGCCTCGGAAAAACCAGGACGCGGAGGTCTTTGAGCACATGGGGAGGTCATATATGTCGTGCGTAGTGACAAAAACCGGGGAATTTGTGATTTTGCTTTGATTGCAAGCCGTCTCAGCAGGCACGGCACGCAGACGGCTTAACGCAGGCGCGAACGCAAGACACAAATGTATGTTTTAAGTTGTTCTTGAGTGGCATCGACGGTATTATCTTCTAAAGCCGTGGCAAGCGCGGCATGTTCTGATGTCGATGTGTTTGTGTGCATTTTGCGGGGTATACAGTTTTTTTTTTTTTTTATTTTTTTTTGTCTGGGTTGCGTTTCATGCGTTTTGTGGAAGCGCTTCAGCGCGTGAGAGGAGCTTTCGACGCGGAAACGCTGTGTTATACACGGCATTCGGAGCAGAATCTAAGACTTATTTTCAGAGCCGAAGTATCAGTCATGTGTCAGTATCTAGGGACTTTGCAGGGCTGAGGGTGCAGGGTTCTAGGAGTTTACTTGTTGACCTTCCTCCAGGCATTCCGGTCCTCCGGCGCTTGAAACTTCTTCGCGAGGATCTTCACCATGACAGCGACAGTTATGTATGTATGTATGGATGTATGAGGTATGTATGCATCTTTGGACGCCTCGGACTCCACAACCTAAATTCAATGGCACAATAACAAGTTGAAGAAGTCTAATGCGAAGTTCCTCAAACACAACAGTTTCAGTCCATACTTGCAGTCCTACCATCTGCCCACCTTCACGGCGCAAGCCTAAATCCGCGACCGTGCACGTGGAAGCTTTTCATGAAGCGAACAACAAGTGAAGCTGACATCACGGAATTAGCCGCCCCGCTCCCCCAACCCCTTCCCTCCAAATCCGTCGAAGTGCAAACAACCCTGCATGCACCGGTAAATCCGAATCCCGAAATCAGAGAACCTTGTACATACCGACCGAAGCGAAAGGGTTTTAAAAACTGGTGCCAAATGCGCATGAACAGAGCTTCGGAAGGCAAAATAAGGATCCTACTATTGAGGGTGCTAAATTAGGCTGCCTTGTTTTCGGAAACTCCCATAAGTAAAGTTTGAGAGGGCGTGTGTGTGTTGTTTTGTTTGTGCGGGTTCGAAGGCTTTCCGCTGGCTTCAGGCGAGTGTTGCTTTGTCTTGCAAGACTGCTTCGGTAGGCTTGGGCCCTGGTCGTCAGGCAGCCCCGGATCTTCGGCGCTTGCTGAAGCGACGAGTCCCCTGTTGAGAACCTGCGTGGTGCCGAGAGGCTTTTGAACCCGGCATCTACTAGAGCTACTGGAGTTATCGTGTGGTCCGAGATCATCCGGGCAGAAATTTAGTTAGCAGTTCGTCAAGCTTCCTGTGCTCCGAGATTGCGAAAAGAGCCCAGAGCATTTTCATTCCAGAGCTATTGATGTACAGCACCGCAAATCGAGGTGCCCATTCCAGATCATGTGGCAGCGGCTGAGCACCCATTAGATGCACTTGTGACTTGTGGCCGTGTGGCCCGTGATGTGGTTCACATGATTCAGGCTTTGTAGGTCACCACGTCCTGAGCTTCAGTGCATGGACTCATTACCCAACTTCTTCAGCTGCCGTGCCCCTTAGGTGGCTGATTCCAGATGCTTATTCTGTGCTTCGCGCCAGATCCGTGCAGTCTTATCCAGCTTTGTATGCATTCGTTTGAAATTTGCTTCTTGGCAGCTGATTGCAAGGATGCACGGGCCGTTTCTAGTTTGATCCGACGGGTCAGCGACTGCGTGCTGCTGGGCTTAGGAAGTACCCGAGCCGGTGGAGAGGGCCGGCACGGCCGCTGTGGTGCAGCGCCGGGTGCAGAGCTCCTGGACTGTTCTAGGAGTCTAGGAATGCTTGGTCCAACTGGCGACATCAGACGAGGGCTTCAGCAGTTACACGTGGGCCAGCGAACATGCCTGGCACATCCTGGCACCGCTTCTCCATTTACCTGCCAAGGAGCCCGCATCAGAGTGCTGCAGGCCACGTCCCCGTCGTGCACAGGAAAGAGTGAGGGCGGAGGGTCGCGCAGCACTCCAGCCAACATCTGTTTTGTGTCTGCCTCCTCCTCCGTCTATTGCCCTCACATCTTTTCAGCGCACACCCGTGTAGCACATCTGCACAAGTGAGGAGTCGACAGAGGGCTTGGACTTGGAAAATCTCATGTGTTGCGCTGATGTCGAAGCATTGATGTGTGCAGAGGCTCCGGTGAGCGGGCCTCTGCCGATATATTGTCGGTGCCCCTTACGCGTCTTGGCCTCCAGACTTGTGCTTGCGCGCTCCCTGACGTTTAGAAGCTTTTCGGTCACGGTTTTGGAAGGCGCGACACCCTTGGAGAAGGTGTGGCTTTTCCGGCTGCTCATAAAGACACCTTGCTGCAAAAAGTGTTCGTTCTTGAATCGCTTGAACCCATGGCACAAAGTTCAGGCTTGCACCGATGGTCAAGTGGGACGAATGTGAAAAGGCTGTGGATGCTGATCTTCTGAGCCTTTTGTGCGATTCCCGGAAGTGCCCTGTTTTGGGCAGATTCAGTGCGTGTGCTCCGCGGCGCATCTGGATTTCCTTGAGTTGCCACTGCGAATCTGCACAACAAAGCTGCGTGGCTGCTGCTTGGCATCAGATCACGAAGTTTAGAAGAGTATGCGAACTGCAGGAAACGTCCGACGCACGAAATGTCTTCGATCTGGGGCTAATGCGTGTTTGTTTCACTAGGCCAACCACTTCCCACATCATCTCCGAGTCATTTTTGAAGCTCGGAGATGCTCCCACATCATCTGTGACTTGAGGCATGCCTTGGATTCTGCTGGAAAGGGCCGAGCAGCTCTGCGATGCGGCTTGCCGTGTTTCGGCACTTTGCTAGCCAGGTCCGGTGCTATCGGGCTAGTGCGGGAACCTGTAGTCTCGGTTTGAGGTTGTGGCTATAGAGATGAAACTGCAGCAGAATCTTGGTTGCGATCGAGGCAACCACACGGCTCTGCCTTTCCGAGCGCACTGGAGCGTACTGATACCCAGGATTTGTGGATTCCCGACAGGGCTGACGCTCCCGAAAGTCACCAGAGTCAAAGTATTCTGCTGCCTCCTGGCTTGCGAGAAATATCGAGAACGCTTCTCCAGCGGCGCACCATCCCACTGTCAGCTCCAAGCACGATCGATTTAGGTAAGACTCGGACTTACCCGGTTGGTTTTCAAGCAGATTCAAACCAGCCCCTCTGCAATCCAGGGGAGCCTGCAGCGGCGCTATCTGAGAACGCATTTTGCGAGTGGCTTGGCTTTCGTTCTACATCTCTCCAGTTTTCCAGCCTATGGTTGCAACAGCTTGCTGTTCCCATCAGAGTAAACATGATTTCTGCATGCCCCGCCAAGCCCTGGTACTCACACTTCAACTAAGGATTTACAGAGTTTTTCCGAACCTTGAGCGGCTGCATCTGGACATGCTCCCAAGCCTGCTGCCTCCACTGTGCCTCTCGAAATTTGTCACTTTGCCGCCAATTTCATGGTTATGTTATCGCCTCTGGAGAAGGCCGCTCCTCAGGAAATCAAGAGCAAGAACAGAAAGGCAGAAGTTGCCTAGGGGTTCGGTCCCTCTCAACTTTCATGCTAGTCCGTTCCAGTGATGACTTGTTCAAGGTGGCTTTGCCTGATTTTCGCATCAGCTTTCACGAAGTTCCAGGCCAGGTAGCACCATTTTCGCGTACCTAAAGCAGTGACTGATGCTGCGGCATCTTTCGTGAAGTGACGGCCGTGAGAGCACCATGTATGCAGCCAGGCACAGCTCATGGAGAGGGGGTGGAGGGTAGTTACTTTCTTGAGCCTCAGCTGCAGCCCAGCCTGCCCGAACCAAGTGTTGGGTTAGGTGTTCGCCGGCCGGAACTGCTCAAGCGTTTGAGAGTCTGCGTGAATGTTTCTGTCGCGGCGATCCGAATGGCAGATGTTTTGGTTTTGTTCTTGGAGATTTCCACTCTTCTTGGAAGTGTTTGGGCGACCAACCCCGCCCGTCGTCCGTCGTGCATTGGGGCAGCTCCCCCTTCCGAAGCCGGAAGAGGCTCTCAGAGCTCTGAGGCCGCCAACCTGCTGACGATGCCCTTCGCCGGCGAAGGCCTCTTAGGTCGCGATGAGCGGAGTGCCCAAAAGCTCATTCCCAAAAGCCGCACCCATCTTCACGTGCGAGCATCGTCATGCTGCACATAAACACCATTGGGGAAGGAAGCAAGAAGGAAGGGACTAAGCACCCTGCTGTGCTTACTCGTGATCGAATCTCTGCAGGCGGCGTCTTCCAAAGGCTCGTTCGCCTCCAGATGGATGCTCTCGCCGGATTGTCCGGAGGCAAAACCGCGCGGGTTATCGGGTGTTCGCATTAGCATTGAACTCATGATGCACATCACTGCCCTCACATGCAGGGCCGTACGTTGCCACTTTGAGGTAGTGTCTCTTCCAAGGGTTTGGAACCGAGCAGGTGCGCTCCTGCACATGGCCACTGCCCTGCGCGGAGCACGCGCCTTGAGGCGCCTGGGTACCATCTCGGCACCGTGCCCTGGTCGGCATGGCTGTGAGCTTGATGAGCACCAGCCCATTCTGTGTTCGCACCATACTGCACAGCATCAGTGACGACATTGGGTGGGAGCACGATGCAAGACAAAACACGAAAGAGAAAGATACAGAGATACACTCGCCCTGGCTCCCTCCTACATACATGCAGAGCTCTACTCGCCCTGGCTCCCTCTTCCAGGAAACGGACCGCACACCTCGCCCTAGCACCGAACTAACTGGAGGTTTGGACATGTCATGGCACAGACTGCAGGGTCCCACGGGAGCTATAGAGTGCCAGGGTGCAGTGCGTGCTGGTAGGCACAGGCGTTTCGCCATCGTTTCCAACAGGATGTGTGCACAGGGAAGCGCAACACCACGCAGTTTAGCCCCTGAGAAGGGACAGGCAGAGAACAACCAGGTATTACAGACCAGAGTGCATGCTCAAATTGGGAAAGGGGGAGGACAGTTTGCTGTGGGGGGCTGCCGAGCGGCGCGTGGGTTCCTGCCACTGAATTTATGATCCACTCAGTGATCCATGCAGCCATGATATAGTTTACATTGCAGAAGCCCCGCGCGGAATGAGCACAACCAGAAACCAAGCAATCAAGACAGCAAACAAGTCCAGGCTGCAAGGGAGGTAGTCCTCAAGCGGGCACGTTGTCACTCCCGGTCCCCTGCCACAGGGAGACGAAGAGACCTCCGTAATTCCAAAAGGCACCTTAAGCGGGGCCTGGCGGTCAATTGGGAGTGCTCTATCTCTCTGAGGTCAAGTTGCAACAGTTGTCTCTGCTAGGTCACGTTTTCAGACGACCTTTGACCCATCCAGCCAGGGTTCTCTCTTACGATCGTATTCTACAGCCGCAAGCATGAGGAGGCCCGTATAGACAAGAAGATATAAAGGGAACGCCAAAGTTCTAAAGTTAGCTATGATCATCACTCACGACCATTACTTCGGGGCGAGAGCAGGTGTGGGGAACGTGAAATCAAATCTAAGCTGTTAGAGGTGTAGCAAAACAGGCTATTCAGTGTGTCCGTAGTTGTTGGCGTCGCCCACGGGATGCCGGTGCCCCACGGCAGTAAAAAAGGGGCCTGGTGGTGCCCTACCGCCTGCCAGGAAAACAAGCTGGCAGCGGGCTGCACGCATATTTCTTGCCGGCAGACCAAGTTATCGACCGCTTTTCAGAGCTTCTGCGCATTTGCCAAAGACGCACCTATCCAATTTCAAGCGAATTGGCTTCAGAAAATCGTTGCAGCTCTCCAGAACACTGACTCCTAAGCAGTGTAGGACATGGACCAGAGTTTTTGTTTGTTTCTTGTGTGAGTGTATGTGTGAGCATATGCATGTGTGGGTTGAGGGCCCCCACCCCAAACCCAAGACATGCTTCAGGCCCACAGAACGACAGAGAAGTCTTACACTTACACGCACAAGCGACAGGCGAATGCATTGAGTATTTTCCTGACGTTTGAACTTTTCTGTCCCAATCATGCAGTGAGGATGCTTCGTTTGCTGGATCCAGCCGCTCGACGGCGGGAACGAAGGAACAGTGAGACTAAAGGACAGCTCGGAAAGTGCCAAAGCAAGTGTTGCAAGGGATGAGGAACCTCGCGTGCGTTTGCTGGGAACTGCTTCTGCAGCAAAGGCGAGCGAAGCTTTCCAGCTGGAGGAGGTGGTAATAGCCATGGGTCTGGAGGATGCTCCCGACTTCTGCTCGCATCACAATCGGGGTGCACGAAGTTCGACCGAAACTTGCATTCCAACTGTAACTGGGAAGGATTCCCTCGGCCTGTTCACCTTCATGCTGCCACTGACCCAGTTGGAGAAGAGATGCAGTATCCGGAGGCCTTGGGCGGAAGCTCACACGGATTCGCTTCTGGCTTGGAGTCGCCAGGTTGGGCATACACTTGCAAGCTCCGGATGCCCTGATCAAGCCACCAGAGGCATGTCTTTGCTTGCGTGCTTCGTCGACTTTCAGTCGCAACCTGCCTAGTTTCTGGAAACAGAACCCGTGGGGCCAGGAAGTTGAAAACTTCCTGTGCGCTGGCTTCTACAGCTTGGCCAAGGACTTGCCATGCTTTCTCATCAGGCCGCGTCTAACGAGATATAGATGACAGGACTGTCTCGCACCGGATGCTTTCCTGAACTTCTCGCAAAGCCAGGACTGTGTTTTCCCCCTTTGGCCTTTGGACAATTGTCTTCAGATTAGGTAAATCGCCGAAGCCTTTGGTCTGACCACCCAAGACTCCGTGTGCAAAGGTGCAGTAAGGTCGACCCTGCAAAAAGCACGGCGAGGTTATAACAGCCAAGTGAACCGTGAAAGTTCCGTCCTCGTGCGTGGGCAGGAGCAGCTGGTTGAGACGGTGGCATCGCTGCATTGGCTGATTCCAACACTGCCGCACCCGTGATCTAGTTTTCGGTTGCGCAGTGTTAATTGCTGTGGACGTGTTCGGTGACGGCGCTGCATCAGACCACTCCGGACAAATGCGCCTCGCATTGGACCAGCTCCCCTAGAGCCGCCACAGAGGTTCAACCAGCATGGCGAAATGTCTGCAAACATTGTTGATGGTAGCTGGCAGCCGCTCTCGGAGGAGAGGTCAACGACCTTACAATTCACAAGCTGTGCCGATAGATCCGCAACAATCGAAGCTTTCCAGATGCAGGTTATCTTCCAGCTTCCCTACCTGGACGAGCACTTCTTCGGCAAATTTCCTGCAGTTCATCACTTGTCCTGGAGCTCGGAGATGGCCCGTCTTGGGAACTCTTGGGCTCAAGATGGGGAAAGCCCAAGCCCAGTCATCTTTGCTTCCGTGTATCCTGGATTCCCGTGCCACGTCCTTTCATCCTGACAAGGTCTGGACATGGCCAACTACGGTCCAGATAAGGTGGCAGGCACTACCCCCATGGATCAGCCCCTGAGACTGAGACTGGCATGTGTTATGTCTGCGCGGAGCACGGAAGCGCTTCATGTTGACAGAACGTGGGTTGCGCCGAGGCCAATGAAAAAGATGGAGGCGCAGCCCATTGTTCCAACATGACACTGCAAAAAACTGTGTGAGCCAATAGCTATAGCAGTGCTTCTGGTATCAGAATTACTTTAGTATGGCGGCCTACAGCTGCAGGCCTTAGCAGAACTCCGGCCGATGGGCACGCTCATCTCGGGCCCGCTGCGTCGGAAGCATTTCAGTGCTTGTCAGAATTAAGGTTTTGGTCGTAGCAGCGGTAGTTTTGTTGCACGGGATACGCGGGGATGAAGGCTGTCCTTTCTGCATTCTTTTTGAACTCTGTTGCCATCTCGACGGGCTTGGCATTTCGGATCATGGAGGAGTCTCCGTGTGGGCCATGGCATTGTTGGCTGTGGACATGCCTCACATATCTGTCAACCTCGCGGCCCTCATCCCCAATTCCTGTTCCCGCCATCGTAGAATCTGCATGCAATCCCTTTTTGTGCTGAGTGATGGCCTCCCTTTGTGCGCTCTCAGTGCAGCTGGTCGGGCACTGCGAGGAGCCGACGACACAGTACGGCTTCCTAAGCTCGAGCCAAAGGTGCACATCCGACTTGCCGTGCACACCCGGGCCGGCCTATTACGGAAGGAGGGAGCCGGAGCCCGCTTACCGCGTGGCCCTCGGTGATGCGAGCTTCAGGTCGGGTTTGAGTCGCTTGGAGGGACTGAAAACGGCCGCCGAAGGACCGGGCCCCGGAAGTTACGACACGCCGCGGCCGCAACGGCGCTCATTGCCATTGAGGTCGGCTGCTCGAACGAGGTCTCTTCGAGAACGCACGAGTCGCCAAGAAGAGACCGCCCTAGCCGTAGTCGACCTTTGTGCTTGCGGACGCAAGGCGGGGCAGGGCCATGGCGCCATCACAGCCAGCCTGGCTGTCCCGAAAGGCTCTGGAAAGCACGTGGTGCCACGAAAACGAATGAAAAGCCTCCTTGGCAATGAAACAGTGGCCTTCAGAGACAAGGCGGATGAAGTCTTTATGTGGATCGGCAGCAACTCACAAGAAGTACCTTCACCAAGGCGTCGTCTTCCGGGCAAAGTATCCGGACGCACTTCTGCTTTCGCTTCAGGCACGGAGCGCCAGACCTCCACGCCGAGGGAGCGACAGGGTACGCCAAGTCCAGGTGACTATGCCACAGTGGGTTTTGCGGAGAAGCTCGCAGCACGCATGTGCGGACCAGGATCGAAAGTGCCCTTCGACAGCTCGCAGGACTCTGGGCGAGGTTCTCGGCATATCACTCGGAAGGGTGCCCCGCCCGGCCCGGGCAGCTACGAGTCAGGGCTGCAGAACTCCATGTCAATTCGATCTCCATCGCCTGATTTCTGCCGTGCGAAGCGCTTTGCAGGGCGGATGGCATGCAGTACGCCCGGGCCTGGCGATTACGAGGAGGCAGCGCATTCTGCTTGGCTGGATGAGGTCGCGACGCAGCCGCCTCTCTCAGTCGGCTCCACCCCTCCGCCCTTCGGAAGTCGCCAAGAGCGTTTCTGTGCTATCTCTACTACGCCCGATACGCCCGGAGAGGTGGAGGTAATCCCTCCCGATCCACTTCGGCGGCTCGATGTTATGACCAGGAGAGCACTTCGCCGGGCATATGAGGGAGTGGTGCGACGAGGTTCTCCCTCTCCTTGTGACTACGATCCTGTGATGCCATGGGAGCTGCCGATGTGGCGCATGCAACCTTACGACGAGGTCTTTGGCAGTACCGAGTCAAGGTGGCAAAGGAAGTCTGCTCCGAGCAGTCCAAGCCCAGGGCCCGGGTTCTACTCGCCTGCACCCTCTAGCCCGACGCCGCCAGTGCATGACTTTGGCTTGCCAGTCGCCAGGTTTCTTGATTCTCCTTGCGACATGATCAAGGAAGAGGCTTCCGATGATGCCCCGGATTTCCTCGTGGAAGGAGCCAGCCCAAGACGAAGACTGCGGGATGTTTTGAGACACCTGTAGCTTGAATGTTTGATGCTGAAGGCCTAAAGGCCTTGGACGCTGTTTCGGGCTTCTGGGTGCACGCATTCAGAGTTGCGTAATGTTGCGTAGCTGCTGGCCACTCTGTCGGGCTGAAGCCGAAGATGTAGCAATCATGAATTGGGCATCACCAACAAAATCGCACAGGGCTGAGCCCGCAAGCCCGAAACAATCTGATTCCGATTACTTGGCCTTATGTACACCTAGCAGCCTCAACACGAGCGGCTGGGTCACGGGCTGAAGTACTGGCAAAAAGGATGTTCACCCTCTGGCCGAGCAGGCTGTGGTTTGCGCGTAGATGACGTTATAGCAGAGATTGTGATGAGTCAGAGGTTTGTCACTTCACCCTTGCCCGGTGGAGTCCGAGTGTAAGAGTAGACATACCGCGAACAATCTGCCTTCAGTGTCTCTGGGGATCAAGATGAGTTCCAACTTGAGTACGTGCCTGTCTGATGCGTAGTCTGCCGTTCACTGTATTCCGCTGGACTGATGTTTGTGCATCTTGTGTGAGCTTTCCACCCAAGCCGTCGAAGAGCAGGTGGCCGCAGAATCACAGGCAGTTAGGCTGAAGGACACAAGAACTCACCAGCTCAGGTAAGCGGAAATTCTGCGGAAGCAGCTGCTGATTGTTTTTGGTGCTTTGCTTCCTGAGATGGATCAAGGCTGCGCCCCGTCTCTTTGGGTACTTGGCCAGGGCATGCAAGGGCCTCGGTACCCGCGTTGAGTTTGGCACGGGGACCTTGTGAAAGCGATGATATGTATCCCTTTGCTATTCATCCATGGCCCTCGGTGCTGCATCCATGCAGGGGATGTCTGTCGAGAAAGCATGCACGCATGAAAGGAAACTTCGGCGACGCGATCGGTGACTTTGCCTTGGCTTCGCGTCTGCATGTCACCTGAGCTGAGCTTCGTGGTGCCCACCATGGTCTGTTGGATAATTTGAGCCGTCCCTGCCCTCTGTGCAAAACCAAGTCGTTCCTATGTAATTACGTAGACCGGCATGATTTCCTGTCACCAGGCATATGTTCCAGTCGCCGGGCGTCACCATGAAGATGACTCTTGGCATCCCTTGGCTGAGCTTCGAGAGAGTGCTTGCCGGATTAGTTCTTCCACGCGAGGTTTGTGTGTAGGAATAGGAGTCCTTCGTACATAGATTCTTGGCTCGTGCAGCAGCAGTGATGAGGGCTGGCAGCGGTTTTCGTTCGAGACTTGCCGAACTCGAGATCAGAAGCATGAAGATCTGCTGACTGCCTGCTTGCATGTGGTGGAGGCTTTGGACCAACCTCCTCATTGCACATGCTCCTCTGTGTTGCAACCCAAGGCTACACGTCGTTGAAGGCTTGTCGAACTGGAGACGTGAGATGGGTTTTCATGCTTTCTGACAGCCAGCCCTTCGCGCCTTTTCCCTGAGCTTGGGTATGGACGTGGTAAAGGCGGCTGTGTCGGTTCGTGCGAACAGAGCTAGTCGATGCAGATTCCTTGCCCAAGCCGTATCTTGTTGGCCGTCGCGAGGCCTTTCAAAACGAAGGGCCATTCAATGGAAAGTGGTGAACAGGGGAGATGGCGGTGCCTCCCGAATACCCAGCAGTTTAGTGTCGTCAGCCGACTCGGCGCCTCCGAGCAGGCAGAGTGCATGATAGTAGAGTGCACCATTGACTGCTCCGAAGGTGCAGTTTTTCAGGGTGCAAGCACTACCCACACCTACGTGCGCCTTATGCTGCCGCTGGTGCTGTCCTTCGGCATCTGCACTAGAAAGCATGCAAGCGGGGTTACCCTTCTTTTGCCTTAGCATGAACCATGCAGAGTTCAAACTGCACCATGGAGTTGAGAGCACAGGCATTGTTTTCGAGGAAGCGTGTTCATGCGTGTGCAACTGCATAGTGTAGCTGCCGATTAAGCCCAGCACAGACGACTCGTCGGGCAAGGAGGAACAGAGCAAAATGCCGTGTGAAGCCATGGCAGGAATGGACCTGGGCGACGTTTAAGTGCTTGTGGTCTTCCCTTTCCATGTCTGGGCCCCTGCACAGCAAAGGCTCGAACCAAAAACGGCCAGCTTGGCAAGTCTTAAACTGCTTGTGAATGATGTAAGAGATGGTTGACCTGTGTTGAGGTCGTCGAATGCCTGGCAGTGCCTCAGTGAACAGCCGTGTGTTCGTATGTGTACATGCATATATGCATTCGCACGAAGGCAAAACATTGCCCGGTCCCGAACTCTTGCCCTAGCCACGAGGCTTCCGTCTACTTTTCTCTGCAAATTGGAAGATCGATTCGCCGATGAAGCTGGGGCTAGTCTTTGCTTGTAGGTTTAGTGTGCATGTTGCTGAGGCGAAACATGTCTCAGGGAATACAGCAGCCACGGGTTGCAGACAAAGCCGCAGGCGCCGTGCATTTCCACATCGTGTTATGTTTCGTCCATCCGCGGTTCCAATCGCCCTTTGCAAGTTGACTGCATAGCTCGCAAACGCTCGTGCCGGCCTGGCATTCAACACAAGCGAGGTGAAAGTGATTTGCAGACATCTCGTACGCTATTTGGCGATTGCCGTGCCTAGCATCCATGCAAATTGGAGAAAGTGCGCTGTCACCACATGTCTGCTGTCGGCAGACCGCAACGCGATGCACCATCTGTATAGGAAGATACGAGCAGCTTTGCTTTCCGCGTTTCTGCGGTCGCAATGTTCCGGTCGTGCTAAAGCATGACCTTGTTGCGAAGCAGTCGGGAAAGGCTGTGAAGCCGAGCAGGTCAATGCGGCCAAGATGCCTTTGCATGGCTCGGCGGCTGCAGGCGTTCAGCCGTCTCTCCAATCTAGAGAGCAGAGGTCTGACATGGCGTAGATCCTGGAGGCAGACCGTCTAGCACCGCCCAGTCCTTCCTGGAGTTACAAGTAGCATCCCGCACTCCAGGAGCCTTTGGCGCTAACAAGGATGCAAACAAGGGCACCAGCTCGAAACTTGGAGCTGTGGTGCTACTGTGGAAGGACGAAATGACGAAATCTTGCATCACTTTCAGCAGCGTCGTTTAATGATTCCCCGCCCCCCCTTTTTAGCATTGGCTCTGTCAGGCTCGAGACCAGATTTGTTCCAATGGCCGAAATCTTGCACCGGTCATGTAGTCCCAGCTGCCAATGTTCAGTTCGGGATGAGGGGCTTGATGCCTTATTCGTTTGAAGTATGCATGTGCGGGTGGTGCAAGATTTCGTCCATCCACCGTATGTCATGTGATCGACGGGGCTGAGTTTATGTATGTGCTTGAGATGGATATGATATGCGGAAGCCTGAGCCTAGTAGTCGAGTAGGTAACCTTTAACCTTCTTTGGGTGGTATAGTCCCATATAGCCCCTATATAATCCCTATATAACCAAAAGGTTAACCTTTAGTTCCCAATGATACCCGACAAGTAGGTGAAGGTGCTTTGCCTAGCTCATGATGTGCTCTTACTTCTGCTCAAGGCTTCAAGCTGGCGCGGTGGAAAGGACGCAAAACAGTATAGTCTGGCTTCATGGTTACACAGCAGGACGCAATGTATGAAGGTTTTTGACCCCATGTGAACAAACATCAATCAGCGATCTTGCTTCGATAAAAATTGATTTCTGGCAAGTTCGCCTTCGACCGATGGCAAGGGTGACTTCGCGGCGTCAAAATTCTACGCGCAGCCTGAGTGTCACTCGGATGCATTCACCAATGATTTCCCTTATGTTGTGGTCTCGACGCATCTCGTTAGCAAACTGTGGCCTCGCCCCTGTCCTTCCGAGGAGTCTGCCAATCTCCCGAAACACTCTCGGAAGTTGTTTGACCGATCTTTTCCGTGTGCTTGGGATGGTGCTCGGCGTCCAGGGTGTGCTGCGGAGTGCGCTTGTGGCTGGACAGAGCGGTGCCATCCGAGCTTTGTGTTTGTCCTAGACAACACTACCGGCAGCGGTAGACACGGGCAATTGGTGGATGTCGGCGTATGCGGCATGGACTTTCGAGTTCCGGTGCTTGTGTCGCTGCTGCTGCCGGTCCTGCTTCTGACCTGCCTGATCTCCGTGCGCCGAATCATGACGGATGCCGTGTACTCTGAGCTGAAGCTCTTTGATCGGGAAAGCCGTCGGATGGATGATCTCTGCAACAAAAAGCTCTTTAAGTTCTTTTGAGGAAAATCGGCAGGATTTTTCTTATCTGCTGACATGTAGTGCAATGGTTTTGGTGGATGTAAGTTTTCCCCTTGTCCAGGGAGCAACAGGTGGCAGGCTTGGTCAGGACTCTGAGGACTGGCTAGGTCAAATGTCTAGGCCCAGGCTCCATGCAGGTGACAGCTGATGCATTTTTTCTTTGTCACGAGAAAAACGCATTGGGGTCCTTATCGGGATTCTTAGCCAGGGTTAAGGTGCGGACGGGGTGCCTCCCCGACCCGCACACCTTGCAATGATTGGTTTACCGGATGCGACACGGGCTGCTGAGCTCAGGAGGAAGGGCGAGGAGACCCAATGAAGCCAGGTCTGCGAGCAGGTCTGAGTTGCGGATCAGCCGCAGGCCCCTAGCCTGACAGTTCGGACGGATTTCCACATACGGGATTTCCATGCCGGGACATCCCACGAGCTTGGGGATAAAAGCGCAGGAGCTGCAGCTGTGGCTTTCACCGAAGCTTGCCCAGACACCTGCCGACGTTTCAGCGACCATGGCAGCTAGCAACGACTGGCTCACAGCTCTAAAGAGCCATGGCCGAAGGGCAAAGAGCACCCGTGAACTCTTCCGGGCACAATTCCACAACACTCAATGAGATGTAGCATCATGCAACTCACAAGACACAAGTAGATCCTGTTGGTGCGGTGTCGCCTTTGAGCATCATGAAACCTTGCGGAGCAAAGCCGGCATTGAGGCGCAGCGCAACAGCATCTTCCTTTCAATGCCGTGTGTTGTTTCTAGATCCAGAAGAATAGAAGCTCGAAAGCCACCACCGTTTGCTGTGTGCCTCCTGCCAAGACTTGGTTTTTGGAACTCTTGCAATTTCGGAGCTTCTCACTCTTGTTTGTATCTTTATATGTTGTGTTCTTCAATTCTTCGATGTAAGTCTGTGTTGTTGGGCGGAATATAACACCCTGCCAGGCAGTTTGCCTTGTCATGTGGTGCCGGCCTCTGTGCAGGGTTCCAGTTGGACGGTTGTGCAACCTGCAGTTGATGCGTCGGTCCCTCAAGTGCTGAGAGCAGTCCAAGCTGTGCGAACCCACGGCATGAAGGGCCCTTCTAAGCGTCTTAGGAGATGCGCCGGACGCCTCGCTGGCTTTTCTTTCTGCAGGCAGGAGCTGGCATTGTGTTGACTGCTGGACCACTCGCAGCTTCAGGTGGCTTCAGGTGTTGATACTGGTACTCTGTCTACCTTCACTTTCCTCTAGGACTTTCCAGACTAACATGACGGATCTTTGGAGTGGCTTTCGCTTCTTGCTTTTTCGCATGGGAAGCTGCCGGCGGAGCGCTGCTTGACTGGCCTCGCCAGTTGTTGCCCAGGTGCTTCGTGCTTCCAGCCAACAGGTGCGGATGTGCTCATAGGACATAGAAGGATCTTTGGAAATAACTTTGGGTGTTCAGGAACCAGGTATATAAACTGTACATCACAGCGATGGCTCAACCCAATTTGGCTGAGAACTGCTTTGCTTCTTCTGCCCGCCTGGCCAGTTCAGTCTGACAGTGTCCGGGCGCGTGATTGCGGGTGGAACCGGCGGAAGTACTTGCTTGGAGCCCAGCAGGCTTCAGGCAGCCAGATGCGTTCGTTTCTCCATCGTGTGCTGAGGCACGACTTCGGGGAGCACCGCTGACCATCTCGGTGAGCCAGCTGCATCCTCGGAGTTAGAAGTGAGCCGCACGCGAGGATGGAGCTGCAGGCTGCAGGCATAGGTCGCATGTCAAACATGTCGTTTGCAGTTGCAAGCCCCGCTGGCATGGGCGCTTTTCGTGAAGCAGCCGAACTATGAGCGTGCATTCGTTTATGGTTTGTCATGTCGCAGCCCATCGATTGTAGCCATTTGGCCAGCGAGTAGCGTCTTCAGTTACTGATCGACTTAAGTCAACTGTGACGAGGTGACCTAGGCACGTGGCAAGCAACACGACACCATGGTGTGGTCGAGAGGCATCTACCACCTCAAACCATGTAGACCGCAGGCAGCGTTGGATTGACAAGGTCACCTGCCCTGGCATGTGTGATGGTTGCGTGTAGGTATGAAGACAGACAACAAGAAGCTCTGATACGCTCAAGGCCCACAAGCACGAAGAAGCGATGTTGAGACTCCAGCTATGGTCGCCCTGGCACCAGCGAGCACGGCAAAAGGCAAGTAATTCACCTTGCTGTGCAGCTTCGCGCGAAGTTGAAGAGCAGACAACAGGTAAGCTCTGTCAATGGCAGGCTTTGCGAACTGCAGGTTGTACAAACATCAACGCACGTAACTCTAATGCAAGGTTCACGCTTCTTGCGCAATAGTCATCGAGAGGCCTCGCATCCTCGGCACTCTGTCTTGCAGGGCCGGCACACCGGCTACCGCCGCAGGCGCATTTTGCCTCGGATTGCAGTGACGGGCCTCTCTTTCCCCATGTACGCTGAGCTGCCGAAGCTGCTGGCCTGGGTGCAGCAGGTGGCATTGGAGCAAGCTGCCAAGGCTGCAGAAGTCCTGGAGGCAGGGTGCCCTACAGACATCGGCGAAGGCCGAACGGGCAGAGGGGGTTTGCCACACTCTTCAGGCAGATGCATTCGCACTGCTGGCCAGGAAGGTGGGTCTGAGGGAGCCAGTCCGGAGCATAAGGTGGGGTTTCCATCATTTGCGCGTGGTTTCTTGAGGCAGAACAGATGCCCAAGGAGGTGGCCGGCCTTGACACAACGTGGTTCAAGGGCGTTTCGTACGAGGCGTGCGATGCACCAGTGGTTTCAAGCAGTCGAGTTCACTTCTGAAAGGTGGACGGCCGCGGCCGGTCCGGGCTGCTTGAGGACGCGTGACGACTCAAGCTTCGAATCGGATGTTCGCGTAAAGGAATGCAATATGATGCAGTTGGACTGGCGTAGAATATATGAGCGTGTGCTATTGAGGCCAGTGCGCACCGCATCGCGCCCTTGAGGACCTCCGGTACTACTCGTTCAGCAGAAACGGCTCGCACATTCTGGAGGCCAACTCAAGGTTCAATGGTGTCACGCATGCTGCTGCAGTTACCGCTGCGAAGTAGAACTCGCCGTGGTGGCCGTCCTTGTGTTCCAGAGATAACACTCTGGCAAGCCCACCAAAGTCCACACTGCACGAAGCAAACTTACATAGCCTACATCCACGAAGATCTGCACATCAATCAATGTTGACAGCACGTCTTGGCCTGAAGACCCAGATGATCCAAATGTCAACATGAAAAAGACCAGCGAGCAACCAGACCAGACTGGATCCGGGAGTTTCGGCTTCCAATCCAAAAGTGGAAGGCGATAAGCTTCCCTGTGAGTTGTCTCGACAGGCCTATCGCCAAATCTCTGGCAACTTTTTGGGCCCGCTGACGATCGCAGAGGGCAGAACCTGGGAGCCAAGAATTGTGACGCTGAAGGGCGCGAGAACACATCCGAATTGCGTTAAGAAAACAAGAAAAACAAAGGTATAAGATGTTGAACATAAGATGTTGCGCACCCCGTGACTGATTCAGGAAATGCTTTCCACATTCGGACCTTGTTCCATTTCTGGGAGCAGCTGACTGCCGCTGAAGCAGCTCGCGGCCAGCGAGTCTCGCCAAGAAGGTCTTGGCAGTTTTTGAGTTTTCTGAGCGGGCTGAGCTTGAGCTGCAGACGACGCTGTGGTGTGAGGCTACAAGTACTGGATATTTGCGCGCTTGGATTGGCTGTGGCTTGCACTGCCACCCGCTTTGTCCACCTTTCAACGAGCTGATCCAGCTGCTGTGTGGATTCCAGACGGGCAGGACTTGGTGTGCCTGAAATGTGCGTTTGCAATGCGAATCTCAGTCTTAGTTCGGGTGTGAGGACTGGGATGGCATCAACGACCGCTTTGCCGTGGTACCGCGGAGGTATGCAAAGCCATACTTTGGCAGGTGGCCTTGGCTAGTGAACGGCAGTCTGCTTCCGATGATGCTTCGAGCCGCCACGCGCAGTCGCTCTGAACTGTCTCCTGACCTCTATCGTGGCCCAGAGTGGTCCCTGCTTGCTGCGTTGCACTGGTATCGGGTTCCAGTCCGGCGCTTTGGGTCCACAGGAGCGGTGCTTTGCCTGGGCGGCCGTCGTGCGAAGTACGGGCGCTGCACGCGGCGAAAGAGACCAAGCGATCCGTCGTATAAGTACAGCGGCGAGGTCAGTGAATCATCTGCAGCTTGCCTTGCCTGTAAAATTTTGACGTTTTTGAGGTCTGCTCCCATAAGTACCCCCAGAGTTAAACTGCCTCATCTCGTCGCGAAGCCTTCAGCCGGCTCAAGGGAGACCAGTGCAGCCCTCAACCGACTTAGGGCTGAGGGTTTATCAGTCTGGCTGCCTCCCAGGGTCCTTGGGGTGTTGTCTGTTCGGTTCGATGGAAAAGGAGTCGACATTCTTGCAGCAACGGCCAAAAGGAAGAAGATTCTTTTATTGTGGCCCGGTATAGGTTTCGTTGAGGTACTTTAAGCTGCAGCCGCCACAGGGATTGGGCCGAATTGTGCTCTTGACAGAGAGGTGACGGAGCCATGAACGGCAAGGTCAAACGTCAAAGCGACACTCATCGCCACAGCCTCGTGGGCACGTTGTTTGGCTCCGTCCGGAAGTCGAAATGTTGGAATCCCACTGGTGGAAGTCGACGTTCCAGTAAAAAAGAATTCAGCATGAGACCCGGAGAGCTCGTGTTGTACTTCAAGAGTGAAGATGAAAATTAGACGAGGAAGCTTTGGAGAAGCCACTCGAAAGCCAAGACATGCTCTGAATCAGCAGAATGAAGGCTTAGTATTAGTAGGAAAGTCCACTTAGGGATGACTGTAAGCGCTTGGAGCCCAAGGCAAACGTTCTACTGCTGCGAGACGGCTGGACCTGTGGCGCAGTGGTTTAGACAGTATTTGCAAAGTGTCTACGGTGTACGGGTGCTGGTTGATGCTGCAGTAGCCTCACAAGCGTGCTGTGGAGCTGAACAGCATGTAGAGATTGTTTGGCCGGGAACCTTGAGTTTTAACTCCCTAGCACCGAGGGTCCTTGACTCCTCGATGAGTTTCTCTCGCAAGGACCTGGCGCTTCTTGGCCTCACCACGCCTCGAGCCCCCCTGCTTCGACCAGGCCGAAATGGTTTGGAAACGGTTTCATTCTACCCGCTTCGGCGCCCAAGGGCATACTACTACTCCATGATGCAAAGACGAGCCTGCAGCGGCAAGTTTCACATGACAGCGGGCTCCGCTTGCCATGATCAGGACGGGGACGAAAAGTGGTGCTGCAGCACTCAGCATGGAGTTGCAGGCCATTGCCAGCCCTTCCTTTTCAGGCATGGTTCCATCCATTCTCTTGCGCAACCTGCTAAACAGAATAAACGAGTGGCTTCAACTCCAAAAGCTGCTTCAGGCTGGAATTGTGACCGCCGCACAGCTACTGCAGTTTCCATCCGAGTGGCATTACTCCCGACGTCAGGGGTGGTGACAAGTTGGAGTCTTTGGATTGCTACGTAGCAGTTGCGAGCATGTGCCCGAGAACATGTGTGCGCAGGCAACGCAAAATGCTGGACCGATGCACGACGGCTGCAAGCACATTCCCCATGCCACCGACAACAATCACACGTTGCAGATCGTTGCAGTATCAGTTAAAAGCAAAAACATAGACGGTGCAGAAATGTGCAGAAGCAGCCAGGACCGGGTAGCCCCGTGTGTTCTGTGGGGCTTGTTCTCGCGTGCGACCGAGACTCAACAGCAGTAGTGAGTGCCATTTTTGATCTGAGGTCTACAACTACGGCCGCTGCTGCCTGGATCGACCTGCCGGGCTGTTTGCAGCTCTGCACTTTTATGTAAGTTAATCTCTTGTTCCTACTCTCAGCCACGAAAGCCTGCCGAAGCCCAAGTGTGTGCAGGTGCTACCCAGTCCAGAGGCTGCCGAGGCGTCTCGGTCGCAGATCAGGCTTCCCCTTCCCAGGGGGTTGGTGTACTCTACGCCACAGTCTCCAGCAGAATGGTCCAAAGGAGAGTCAGCCCATTCAACAAAAGCCAGCTGCGCCGAGGCCATTCTGACCTCCGGCCAGTTTCCATATTGTTGGAACATCGTCGAAGCTGTGCAGCGATGTCTTGGACGGGAGGATCTGGAGCTTCTTGCGAACACAAGCGCGGAATGAAAAGGTCACTCAGCAGTCAGTTTGCCAGTGCTTGTTCGGTCAGCCTCGCCTGTTGCACGTGCACGACATGCTTGTTTTTGTTGATCTTTCCTGTGTCAACAAAGACGAGTTATGAGTCATGAGCCCCTGCCCCCTCTAGAGCTTTGCACAAGTTGATCGGCTCCATGCAACACTTCCGGAAATTCATTGCTTTTCCCAAGGATGACAATGCGGACAGTCGCTCTTGTGGATTTTCTATTGGGCTTAGTGCTGGGCTACTGTACGGCTCTAGAAAGGGGAGATCGGCTGTTGCTAAGGACCGGCACACCACTGAAGCGAAGTGATACCTGCAATGGTTTCTACAACCAGCGCACATGTGTTCTACAACCAGCGCACATGTGTAACCGTGGCTCTCAACAGCACTTCTTTGCAGCTGCATAAGATGCGGAGCGGTTCATGCTTGAACATGCAGATACGGCTGGTCCAAGTATGTTGAAAGTGACAGTGAGGTCGATGTTGCGAGCCCGGCCAGTTAGTTCGGACAGAAACGGGCAGGAACGTTGAGGTATTGAGCTAGCATCGTCCTTTGGTGGATACTGATTGTCATAGTCCTGAGTGACCGGTGGTGATTTGGCTGGGTGTGTGCCAGGCCAGCGGCCCAGGTGGCGACATCTATGTCCTTGACAAGGCCGTGTAAGCTGTGCAGTTGTGCCAAGTACGCAGGCACGTGTTGGTTTGGATAGGCAGAGAAAATCGAAAAGTCAAAAGACTTCGACTCAGTTTTGGACTTTTCTGCTTTTAGTGTTTTCACTTGTTCTTTTATTCTGCTTTTCGACTTTCGACTGTTCCAGTGGTTCTGCGCTTTTTTGCGCGTTTCGGTGCCTTTCGGGTTTTTCGACCCCTTTTTGATTTTTCGCGTTTGCTTGCGCTTTTCGACTTTCTCGGAACGAATCGCATTTTTAGACTTTCTGTACTTCTAGTCTTTTTGCGTTTCGACTTTTCGCGTTTTTCTGAGCTTTTCATTTCGCTGCACTTTCAGATGTTCTCAGGTGTTATGGGTGTTCATACAAGAGCTCCAGGCTAGGCTCGGGGAAGGCTTAGCTGGCTTGGCCAGGAGGCCGGGATACACCTGTGCAGTTGTTCCATGCTTATGTGCAGCCCCAAAGCTAGACTCGCGCTAGTGGAAAAATCGTGCAACTGTAGGAAGGTCTACGTGCAACTGTAGGAAGGCCTACAGGGCGAGGCCAGAGGTAGGCTGAGGCAGCAGTAAAACGAGTACTGTAGCTGTCGGCCGTAGTCATAGTAGTACTGTCACACTAGTCGTGGCATTTCTACCATTTCGATTTCGGGTTCCGCCCAAGCCGCCAATAAGTAGCAAGGTTTCGGTTTAGGCGAACTCTTCAAGTGTGCTCTTTCAACGGTGTTTGTCAATTTGGTTTTTCACACAAGTACGAAAGAAGCCAACGCATCTGGAGTTGTGGGATGCTGTTCGGGTCTTAGGAGCCGCCCACCTGCATGTTTCAAGCCAGGAGGTGTTTTCCATCTTGTTTTCTCAAAACACCCAGACGCAGCAGAAACATAATATGAAGTTCTCTATTGCTCGGTGTTGGCATACTTCGGCTATTTTTGAGCAGGCTTGCAAAAGACCGACTCAAATTGCAGTGATTTTGCTTCCGCGAAGCACCCAACACGAACGGAGACCCAAAAAGCAACGTTCAATGAGTTTTGAAAATTTCGTGCGTCCGCAAGCACCCAAGACTGAGCAAGACGGGTCTAAGGAGCCAACCAAGAACCTTATGCGCGCCAGATTGCAATGGTTTTTGGATCATTTGGAGCATCAAGGAAGCCATAATCATTTTGAAATTTCTGGTTTCAGAAATCTTGAATGGCAACTTGCGATTGTCAATGACTTCGGAGCATCTCGTGAATCTAGTGGTTACGACAGCACTGAGAGGTGCACAAGGCACGCATTTGGGCCTGCTTTTCGGGTCTCATCCGAGCAGCCACCAAGTGTCCAAAACATAGATGTTTTTGGCTGAACTGGGTCTTCCGGTCAGCTCCGTAATATTTGACCAGACTTGTTGCGTCTTCTGCCGGGGTTCTGAGTGTTCAGATGTTGTTAGCATTTTCGATCGTTTTCGATGTTTGGAGTTCTCGACTTGTCGTGTTTCGCTGTAAGTTGCGCATTTTGCTTATTTGTGCTTTGCTGTTCGACTTTTGACTTTTCGTTTATTGCTGCACTTTTGGACTTTTCAACTTTTCGCTGGATTTCTAGACTTTTCGCCCTTTCTGGTTTTCAGGTTTTCTGCTTTTCGCGTCGAATCTTTATCCAGTGTAACTTTTCGACGTTTCGCTTTTCTGTTTTTCGCGTGCCGTTTGGCATTCTCTGCTTATCTGGGCCGACAGCCACTCACGAACACAGTTGTGTGCGTGGGTCATCTGCAACCTCAGTGGGGCAGCGGCGTCATGCTCACCCACGGCGTACCAGCCCCGCGAAGACAAATAGACTCCAACGTCGGTCGATCCAAGGCGTGCTCTCGAGCGGGAGCCTTTGGGGTGACGGCTGCGAACGTCGACGTGAAGCCAATGTAGAGAAGCAGACAGCAGATGTGTTCTAGAGTCTAGGGGTATGCCGTGGATTCTTTCGGCCATTTTGTGCCGAGGTCACGTTGGCCAGCGTGACAGGTGGAACCTCAGGCGGTGGCGTGGTTGTTGCAGTGTCCTGAGCGCAGTCTCGACACGACTGTAACCGTTGGATCCGCAGGCCTCAAGGCTCGAACACCTTAATCCATACTTGATGCAGAACTTGTGGCGCTGAGGCTGGCGGTTCCCAGGGCTCTTTCCTTTCGAATCTGTTCTTTCCGGAGGCCTGTCAGGGGTGCGCATCATCAACATCGGTGGCGTGGCTTTTGCACAGGAAGCCACAGAAATCATGTCATTCTGCAGCAGGCACTGGCGTTCGATGACGCGTCCGGTCTCCCTGGCTCCATTACATGTTTCCAGCAGTATAAGTCTAAGTCCAGCATATTAACTATCAACTCCGATGCTAATGTGAACTCCGGCTGAAAGATACCGCGCTGGGTAGGTTTGCGGCCTGTCTCATGGAACATCTTTGCGTAGGGTGTCGTGCTGGCGCCGTGACACTTCCGCCTGAAGCAGTGGTGGGACGGCTGCCTCTGCTAGGGCAGCTGTACATTGCCGACACCCAGAATCACCGGGCCGCGATGCAAGTGTCTGACGCGCTGAGACCCTCCTGTGCAGTCTCCGGACTGTCGACAGATCCGAGTTTTGCATGTTTCGCTGGGCTCACGAACTCCATGGAATGGACACCTCGAGTGTGCATGCAACACCGAGGTGCTTCGCTGGATTCCCAGCGGTTCTTCTGGAACGGCCGTGGCAGGCGTCCCGGAAGCCCGGGATACATGCATTCCATACATGTCTTAAGTCAAGCACGTTGTAGATGTATGCAAATAGTCGCCGGCCAGTCCCTGAACTTGAGGTCGATGGTGGCCCGGGCACAGATGCAGGCTGCTTTGGCTCGCTGCTCTCTTGGTATTGCCTTGATCCACATGTATCGAGTTTTCTTTAGCCGTTTCGCCCAAACCACCTGATGCATTAACGCGCATCCGCAGAAAAAAGTGGACAGGAAAGCTGAACTTTCCCTCTGGAGTGACCCTGGCGAACGGTGGGTGGCCAAGCAGGGCTTGAGAACCTCCTCTATTACCATACGGCTTCTGCAAGTTTCTGCATGATAATTGATGGCTTTTCTGCGTGGTCCAGGCAGGGATTGAGCTCGTGCACATACTGCCGCAGGTTGTCGTTGTCTGAAGCTACTCTGGCTCGGTGTGCAGATGCTCATGTCGTAGGGAGGGCTCACGCGCTGAACCTACACACACCAGTAAATTCAAACTCTAGCAGACACCACCACGGTTTTGTGCTTGCAATGTCTGAGGCATCATGTTTGCCGGACTCAAGCGTTTTGCTTGGGGGTTCGTCTCACTGACTTCGTCAGTCACTGGTATTGAAAAGAACCGTTCAAGATCATGAAGCCGCTAGCTTCGGGAATCATGGAGAAGAGTCAACACATCTGTAAGCCGATGCCATGTGTGGATCGGTAGATCACTTTCGCACGTGAGCGAACAACGGCTTCTGTTTCCATTTTGCCACGAATTCAACGGCTTCCTGAAAACCGGGGAATTGCCCGCGTAGTAGGCTTCGCAATCGAAGCGTAAGCAATCATAAACATGTGAACGGAATCCAATGTGCCGCGACGCGGCATGCCTGGCCGGTCAAGATGATGACTTACCCCGATGACGCCAGTGCGCTTGTTGGCAAGGCCAGCCCAGGATGTCAGTTTTGCAGAAGGACTTTTGGGGCACTTCGTTAGCAGCTTGAAGTCGGGAGCATCAAGAAGGTGCCTCCAACATCCAAGTCTCGTTTCGGAGCTTCGGAAGGTCCTCAACGGCCTTGACGATGGCCTGCACTCTTGGCGGCGAAGTGCGGCACCAAGGCGCCACAGTCAAGGGTTTGTCTGGGGCTTCTACGAGGCTCGCAATGCGCGGCCAGGCTGTTCCACTGCTTGCCATGCAATTTGCAGAATAGAGGGCAGGGAGCAAAATCGACAAGCAAACAAACCTACCTACCTACCCACCTAACCGATCTACCTACCAACCTACCTACACACCACACACTACATACACACCTACCTATGCAGACACTTCACCAGGACCTTTGTCCTGAGACTGTAGTGCTTGGCTTTGCCTTGGATTTGTTCGTGCGTCTGCTCGACATCTCAACGCCCGTTGACTTGTCCCGGAGGTATTAACCCAACCGCTATGTCTTGTAATCTGAGTCTGCGACTATTCGATCCTCTCATTCGAACTCCTGAGGTCTCTTGCATATCCAAATCTTCACCTTCAAGCGAAGTCTTTCTTTGGTCTCGCGTCACTCACCGGCGCACCGATTTGTGATCTCTTGAAACTAAACCTGCAGTTGCCGATTGAAGTCCACTGCTAGCCCAGGGCCCCGGGCAGGGTTGGCCGAGACTCCGCAGTTGCTGAGCCACCTTAGAGGAGGAACCCACCCTCCCCCTAGGTTCCCTTATGCGAGCCGTGGAGCTGTTGGACTCTGCGCGATGAATATCGGAGCAGGTCAGGCCGTACTTCAACGCTTTGTTTGGCCAGGCGCAATGTGCCAAGGCTGCCGTCGAAGCGTTGGCTCGAATCTTGCGGCAGCCATGGCCAGTGTCACGATATGGCGGTTGCTGGCCGTTCCTTGCTTCGACCGAGGATTTTCCATGTTGAACATGCCTTTGGTGTTCGGGATGGCGACCAGTTCGAAGAGAGCATTGCTTTAGCATTCACTCTCGTTGAGTTTCAAGTTCTCGCGATGCCCAAATTTCGAAAGTTTTAGTTGGTGCTGCGCCGGCACGAGTTTCCTGGCATCTCAGGTGGCTTGGCTGGCCCAGACTGAGGCAAAACAGATCCTGGTGACGGGTGGCGTGATGAGAAGCCGCTTACTGAGTAAGGAAGAACGATACACTACGTACGCATGATGAACCGTGGGGAATTTGTAGGTGCGTTGTCGCCAAGGTCACCATCTGGCCGTCGTGCCAGTGGTGGAGGGCTTGCTGGAGCGTGGCCACAACGTCACGATGACGCTTCCCAACACGACCGAAGCACTCCAGTGGTTCCCCAGTGGCATTGGCACTGCTAACCTCATCTACATTGGTGACGAGACGGCGTCACTCAGCAGTGTCAAGATTCCGGACATGAAGAACCTGCGGTGGCATGAAGGCATCATAGCATGGGGCAAGATTATCTGGAATTACAAGTCTATGATCGATGGGCCGTTTTTCTCCGTGGTCGATGATTTCATAGCCCTTACAGAGCGGCATCACTTTGACGTTGCGTTTACAGCGAATTCCTTCGGCTGCAATGCTGCGCTGAAGAGATCCGAAGAGAGACTTCCATGGGTTTCTTTCCTCAGCGTTCCTCCATATCCTGAGCTCGTGCTCAGTGATTCCGAGGAAATCTGCAAGTATCCAAACATGGTGAACCCTCGATCCATAAAAGAACTCCGTGGCTCTCTTCTCAAGCGGGTCCAGAACCGAGTAGAGTGCATGATGCTGCAGGCTTACATGCAGTTTGGCCTGTCCGTCATGAACTCAGTGCTGCAGGACAGAGGATTTCCGCCGCTGGCCGATCAAACGGAGTTTCTTCTCGGAGCCAAGACGAACATAATGCTGGGCGGCCACCCAATCACTCTGCCAATCAAATTGCCCAAGGGGCTCCATGTTGTGGGCACCATGGAAAGAACAACACCTCGTCAATTGCCGGCAGAACTGGAGCACTGGCTGGACCATGCCGCAGCACCAGCGGTTTATGTATCCATGGGAACCAAGTATGAATTCAGTAATTCCAGCGGTTCGAATCTGATTTCTGAGCTCCGCAGACTCATGTCAAGCGGCTTCCGGATCCTCTGGTCCCTGCGCAGCTCGCAGCAAGGGGCCTTGCAGCACTTGCTTCCACCTACTGGGGACCATCTGCACATTGCAAACTTCACTCCGCAACCGGAGGTCCTCGCGCACCCTGCAGTTAAGGCCTTCTTGTCCCATTGTGGCTGGGGTGGGGTCACAGACACACTGGCCGCAGGAGCCGATGGCAAAACTCGGGTCCCGCGTAGGAAATCCCTTGGCCGTGTCCCCTCAAACCGTCCCAGGCGTTCCTGTTCTTGCGTACCCCTCCTTCTCGGACCAACGTGGAAATGCGCAGAGACTCGTGGAGATTGGAGCTGCAGTGATGCTTGCCTTGTAAGATTTGTAAGCTGCAGTCGAGTGACGGCAGAGAGAAATGAGGATAATGAGGAGTTTGGTACGCCCAGGAAGGCCCGTCTGTTGAGTTGGTTTGGTTTTTAATAGACTTTGATGGGGTTGATGTTGTTTGTTGAAGTATTAAGGGCAAAAAGCTGGCGACTTGAGGCTCGTGCGCCCCGACTTTGCCAATCTGTTAGAGGCAGGGCTTCCAGCAGCATCACCTGAGCAGGGCCGTTGTCATGCGGTTGCAGAAGGCACGCGTGTGTTCCTGTGCTCTGGAAGGCAGCCGAAGCAGTTGTCCAGAATCCGGCATTCGCAGATGCGACGAAGGCGGCTTCTTCGGATGCTCGGTCGGACTAGGTGGAGGCCACGCTCAAAGTCTTACCCGTAGAAGCATGACTGTAAACTCTTTTGAGGTTAGACGATGTGAGGTGCGAAGCTGAAGTGCAGAGGTCGCTTTGCCAAGGACTTGCGAAGCTTCGGGGGTCTCAGCCGCACGCTGGATCTTATTGAACAAGCCGCCGACTTGCGCTTCCCGGACCCATTGCCGGTGCAGTCGAAGATGAATACACTGGATCCGCTTTTTGTGCGGGACCACGGGCTGGAGAAGGCACTGAGTATGGCAATTTTGCTGCTGGTCATCTGCGTCCTAATGTGCTGTGGACGACTCACGATTCGGTGCTGCTGCTACTGCTGCTGCTGCCGCTGGTGCGACAGAATGCGCAGCAGCTCAGCATACACATTGAGCAGCAAGAAGGAACAGTGAGATTGTTATCCTGTTATCCATCATTCCTACATGTCGTCTTTCAGCTCCCGGCGGACTCGCGCAAGCTGCTTGGGCTTGCGGCCTGCGTGGTTCCCGCATGAAGCATCGGCCAAAAGCGTAGGCGGCTGAGATCAAAAGCTCCACAAAAGCTCCTATGCCAACTTGCATCCCGTTGAAGATGGAGTGCTCTTAGCCTGGCCAGGAACTTTCAACATCTTTCAAGACATGCTGCAAAACGCGGCTTAGGGTCTGGGCGTGTTTTGGAAGCCTGGAGTTCGGAGATAGAGGTCGCCTTCTAATCGAGCGTTGTAGAACCTGGACTTAATGCTGTCTGTCTAGGTCACAGGAGATGCAACTGAAAGGCAGTCGTTTGATGGCCCCACGGATGCTACATAGCCAGCAGCTTAATCACCATCATCATTGTTGACGCACGGACAACATGCAGGTTTGTTCGCCGTTGCCTGGCAAGCTTTCGCCGGGTTTTGCTTCGTCGCTTGGAAGCAGCTCTTGGATGTGAAAACCGGAACCGGGCAATGCGGAAACAGCAAATAATGCCAGCATGCACAGCTAGAGTTGCAACGGCAATCAGGGTCAAGTGGTGGTGGGGTCATCCCTTTTGAAGTGCTCGGAAAAGATTGCAGGTCACAACTACTCGGAGGCTGCCGCCTGTACGAGCCAAGAGCCTGTATCTTGTGTCGGAGAGAGACTTGCGATGCCGGAAGTCTCTACCATGTTCCGATGGTGCCCTGTCAGGCGGCTGCCACGGCCCTCGTCGGTAGCCCTGCAGCACAGGCTTGTTCAGCTCCGTCAGCCAGGGCGTTCGCGAAACGCTGCTGGATTCCATGCGTTCTCACGTTGCTTTCTGTGCCCAGGGGGCCTGGCCTCGAATCAAAGGTGAAGTGGTTGAGGCGGGATAGCAGAACATCTTGTCAAAATCCTCAGGCAGGCGCACTCAAAGTTCAAATGCAAGAAAGCTGCTGAAGAACTCGAGGAATAGGAAGTGGGCCCCTTCTTGCATCAGTTCCGGACGTGCGAGGCCCCACGGCGAGGAGTTGATGTGCGCGCGGCGGCTCTGCTGGGCACGTTCTTGTGTCTCGGTGCCATAATGTATATATATATATATGTCCGTATATGTACATATATATATATATACATATGTTTATGTACATATGTTTATCTATCTGTCTATGTATCTGTCCATATATGTATATATACCGTAGCCATTTTGGCTCAAGCCATTTTGGCTCAAGATCTCGGCTCGAAACCTGTTTCGGTGTTGCCCCCTCTCTTGCACGTGCGGGGTATTTCGGACTTTGCGGGAGGTGTGACGGATCACCTACATCGGTTGGTTCTCCTCTCCCCTTCTTCCTCTTGTCTCTCTGGAGCCTCTCTCTCATTCCGAGGCGTGAGGTCTTTGAGAGTGAGAGCGTGAGGGAAAGACTCCGGAGTGCGAGGAAAGCTTTTGAAGGATGCCTGACTCCACCACACCCCTGCCGACGGTAGGAAGGCACACAGAAGCTCTGGAGACGCCGCTCAGGGGACGAACCAGGACTGAGGCTGCAGATCGAGGTAGGGACACTAGGAAGCCTAGACTATCCCGCGAACCACGTAACTCGAGGGGACGAAGCGACAAAACCTCGCCCGACGTCACCGCTCCTGACTCCAAGAAGCTTAAGACTGAGCCCCACAAAGAAGAGTGCCATGATAGCCAGGATGTCAAAATGCCTGATTTCGGGGTCAACGCTGTCCCAACTGGAAGTGCAAGCTCCACCCCCTCAACCGTCACTGTCCTGACACCTGAAGCCAAAGCCAAAGCCAATGATGCCCCCAATGAAGCTTCCACTGCACTCCCCAAGATCTCCCTCGGCACTTTCCCCACCACCCGCCCTAAGCCGCCCCCCAATACTTTCGACCTCACCGCTGACGATGATGAAGAGGATGATGAAAACGAAAAGGAAGCCGACATGACACAACGTGATGACGATGAATTGTCGACCGCCAACGCAGCAGGGCCTCCAGGATATACTGCACCAATTGCACCTACTCTGATCACTAAGAATCCTGTCGCAGGTGTTGGACCTTTCCCCTTAGGAAGCGACGCCCCGCCCTGGGTACATGAAATTCAGTCAGGGATTCTGGGGTTGATCTTTCAAGGAATGAACTTGCTCAATATGGAGCCGAGATTCAGGCACAAGGGGTCAGAGTCTCCCATCTAGAGTCAGTCGCCAGTGAGCACACACAAAACATCCTGCAAGCCCAGAATCAAATTAAGCACCTTGAAGCGAGAATTCAGGAACTTGATCGACTTCAGGATTTCGAAAAGAGACTTCAGGAACTCGAGACTGCCAAGAGAACCATGACCCCACCTCGGGTTCCCCCTGGACGTCATGGCCCCCCGTCACCTAGATCCCCACGCAGTTCTGTTGACAGCAGGGAAGATGAAGGGGATCTTGATATCATCGTTGGAGGTTGGACTGATGCCAAAAAAGGGGATGCACAGCAAGAGGTAGCTAACATGTTTGCTGCCATTGGTCTCCCCGACAGCTACAGCGACCTTTGGGCCCCATACAGTCGTACCAACTTCATTAAGGTTCAACTTGTCTTCCCGGACCCGCAGGCCCATATTAAGTTCCGCCGTGTCCATCAACTTCAGATACTCGACAAACTCAAGACCAAGCGATTCACGAGTGGTGTACCTGGCTCCGAGGGAAACAAGATTTGGGCCACGAAGAGCAAAACAAAAGAAGAGCGAGAGAGGGTACGTGCTCTTGTGTTGACCAAGGAGTTCCTCAAACATCTTCCAGGGCACAGTGGGAAAGCACCAATCCCTGAGCGTGATATTGAGATCATGTGGAATGGACGTCTGTTTGTTCATCAATATCAGCTCTTGAGTTCAATCGACAGGGATGGGGAACCCTCAATCAATGACTACATCATCAGTGATGCACGAGGTAATCACATGCCATGGTACGTTCGTGGATCTCAGTTTCAGAATCTCACCGGTTACCCAGCTTCGGAGCTTGCTGATCTGTGGGAAAAACACTGCCCTAGCAACCCCTGACCCACGGCACCCCCTCGAACCTACAACGCCAGTGCTGCCAGTTGGAACGTTCAGGGCAAATCGCTGAGTGATGTCTCCACTGCGTGGCCTACACTGGGCCTTGAAGGGACTGATTTTCTAGGTCTTCAGGAAGTTGGAGGTTTGGGGGAACAAACGAAACCGTGGGATACACAGCAGTTTGAATTCGACGAAGCATGGACCTTTTACTGCACGAATCCACCTAAAGCATGGAGGGCAGTCATCCTCGGAATGCCTACTCGCCTTGCGGGGGACGTTGAGCAGGTAATCACGCTTGATGTCGGAATTTGTGTCATCTTGCATGTGCATGGATACAGGAAATTCCTAATTAGTGCCCATCTGCCACATCGTCAGAGAGATGACTGTTTGTCATGTTGGCAGACTTTTTTGTCGCAGCTTGATGCCATCCTCAAGAAGAGGCGATACTTTGACGTGATTGTCATGCTCCTTGATACCAATTATGAGCTTGAGTCTTCCCCTGCCACTGACAGTACTAACCGCATTGATGAACGTGAAGTCTACTGTCAACTTCTGCTTCGTAGCCACGGCCTTGTCCATACCCGCCCGGAAACCTACACTTGGAGTAACACACGTGGCGCCTCGTCTAAGATTGACTTTGTCCTCCTGTCATCACCGACCAACCTTTTGAACCATCAGCAGGTTCTGACAGACACGGATCTTTTACTTGGCTGTGATCATAGGTGTGTGACTGCCGCTTTCACCGTGACGAGACCTGAGAAGTCTCGTAGAGCCACGCGTCAGACAAACAAGTGTGGGAGGTGGGTCGCTGACTCCAGTAAGGTCTTTGAACAGGCTCAACACCTTTGCCATAAGCTTGATCTCTCTGGGTGTGATCTCACAACAGAAGATCTTGCGAGCCTTGCCACTAGAACCTGCTTTCGCCCTCGTAGCTACAGATATCGGGACCCCCCTGAGATTCTCGATAAAATTCGCCAGCGCAGAAGACTAGGAGGAGCCGAAGCCCGAGCCCTTGGCAAGGAAATCGTAAGACTCCGTGCTGTTGCAAAGAACCTCTGGCTCACGGATATCCTTGATAAATCGGCCAATGGTGACTTCAAGGCTATTAGCTACTTTAAGCGACGCCAGAATGTTCTTGCTTCACATAATAACTACCTGGTTAGGGCTGGTGGTAAGGATAAGGCAATCCGTGACCTCAAACAACACTTCAAGTCCAAGTGGACTGAGCCTGATGTCTCACTCGTTTCACCGCTCGACACGCTCTTTGCTGGAATTCATACACCGCTCAGGGCCCCGCAACTTATCTCTGAAGAGGAAGTGTGCACTGTACTGGCTACTTGCAAGGCTGGTAAATCCTGCGGACAAGACGGCATTTCGTATGAGCTCCTTCAGCTGGTAATGCAGACCGAGTGCAGAGTTCACATTGTTGAACTCTTCAACTCGGTGCTCATGCAAACAAGCCCCATCCCACAAGAGTGGCTCAACTCCAAACTTACTCTGATCCCCAAAGTTTCTTCACCTTCAGTCCCGAGCGAGCTCCGCCCCATAGTACTCTCTAGCACCCCCGGCAAACTGTTCTCCAAAATTCTCCTTACACGCCTTCGCAGCAGCTTTCCGCCCCCTGTTGCAAACCAGCTTTGTGGTATACCAGGCTCCCAAACCCTTGATGGCTCCTGCTGTCTACAACACTTTGTGCGTCTCAGCCAAGAATTCGGGTTACCCTTGATCGCGATCAGGTTAGACATTTCTTCGGCCTTTGACAACCTTAGTCATCATGCAGTTGCCCGATTCATGAACCATTGTGGCCCAAAGCTCGAGTCCCTGGTACTCTTATCCATGATAACTATGAGTTCGGTGAGCGTTTCCATCTCTGATGCATCATGGGTCCAACCACTGGAGCGGGGAATACTCCAAGGATCCCCCTATAGCGCCGAAATCTTCGCGCGCACTATTGATTTTTATCTAGGCGCGTTAACCCGTCTTTGGCACGACGAAGAGGAGACCTGGCTCCAGTGTTTTGACCCGGGTGGCGTTTTTCGCAAAGTTTTCACGCTTCTTTATGCCGACGACCTAATTCTTCTGGCTACTTCCCATGCACAGGCAACTAGGATGCTGCAGCAGGTTATCGCCACATTTAACGTCATTGGCCTTAAGTTGTCTCTCCCCAAGTGCAAATTTATTGCCTCTCCTGACCTTCCCAGACGCTCCATTTATGCGGCAGACTTCCCCATCCCTCAGGTACCCGGCTTCAAGTTTCTGGGCGTTTTAATTGGTTTTGGCTTCTCGTGTCAGACTGTTCTCGCCGCTCGGCTCTCTAAAGCCACTAATTCCTTCTGGGGTTTTTACCGAATCCTCTGCCGCACAACTGCCCCTGTGAAACAGCGCCTCGACCTCTTTAACACTTTCATAACGAGCCGGTGGAGGTGGATGGCCCCAACTGTTAGGCCTATTCTAGCCATCAGTCAAATGCTGAAAACCCTCCACACCAATTTCCTCAGCTCTCTGTTCAACTTCGCCAAGGATGTCTTCATGACTGGGGTTGAGAACTGGGTCTGTAGACGTCGGGGTTCTAGAATGGCAGCCCAAGCCCTTCAGCATGCTTCTTGGGAAGGCATTCACGCCAAATGTTTTTTCACCTACTGGGGTCACGTTGCCCGTATTCACCTTACACGATACTCCCCCATATGCGCTGCATTGAGAATTCGAGACGCCCGCTGGGCATGCCGTGCATGTATTCGTACCCGGAGAAAACCGGGCCGCTGGCCAAATGCATGCCGTTTTCTGCAAGTCCTCTGGGACAAGAGTCGACCCATTGGCGCCCCCCCTTTCTGGGACGATGCGGCTATCGACCGTGATTGCTGGAGATCTTTTACTCAAACCTGGCTTGACCAGAGACACCTCAACCCGCTCATTTACTATGATGACCTACATAAGGTTGAGCTTCATGGTAGATGCCTTCTTCGTGTAGGCAATACTTTCCGCCTTCTTCCCATGAGACATGAACCCGTTGAGCCTCCCTACCCCTCGCCCTACGTTAGCCTGCCGATCCCCGTCGACGATGCTGACCTCCAAGTCATCCAAGTCTGCAGTGATGGCAGCAGCCGACAACGCATGGGGGGCATTGCAGTTGCTATCCTTGCGCCCTACATGGACATTAGCCAAGCTGTCGTCTGCAATGCTAGAATACAAGGTGACTGTACTAATATCCGAGCAGAAGTCCTGGCTGCCATTCGAGCCCTCAAACTCATTAGGGAACTCAGAAGGCATCTCAACCCCCACCTACCCATCAAGTTCATGACTGATTCGAGCTTTGTGCTGCAGATCCTGAGCGATGCAATCAAACCCACCATCTATGCCAGCGAAACCAATGAACTACATTACCTTTGGTCGCAGCTCTGTAGTACTGTAGTCGCTGTACATGTTAAAGGACATGCCGGCCATGCTTTAAACACAGTAGCCGACCATGCTGCGAAACAAGCTCTGTATTATAACCATTTCCGGGTTACGTACAGGACTGCCAACTACAGTCATGCCAACATCCTCCAACCGACATGCCCTCCACCACCTATCCACGCATGGCTGACATGACCCTAATCTGTTCACAGCATTGCGCTACAACAATGGCTGACATGACCCTAATCTGTTCACAGCATTGCGCTACAACAGTGACTGAACTCGCACAGTTGACTTGCTGCCACACTCCGACATGTTTCGACTCTTCCTTTTCTGCGATTGTGCATTCCATGCATGTAGGGGGGGGGGGGGCGGGACAGCCAGAATATTCAGTTGTGACAGCTGCCGACGGCCCCCAAGTGCGTGCAATACCTGTAGCTCCAACCGAGACTGCAAGCCATGGATTTGTCGCTGTTTCTTTCACAGGGAGTGGACATGCGCCTCCTCTGGACCATGATCGTGCTGCTGGTGTGCACTCCCATTTTCTATGCCTTTGGGAAGCACTTCCAGCGTGCCAAGCAGCACCTCAAAGAGTGGTGCAACAGTCCCCCTGCATGGCAGCTGATCCTTGAGCAAATTCAGATGGAGCAGACGGCAAAGATGAGAGATATGATTGACAGTGCGCTTGAGCAGCGCCTGCAACAGTTTTCAGTCGACCACAAGGAGCACCTTGTGGACAACCTGGGTGTCCTGCATGGAGCTGTCAAATCTGGTGCCCAGCAGGTGACACTGGATGGTGCTCAGCTGAAGCAACTAAAGGATCTGCTGACTCAAGAGTCAAATGAGACTCGCAAAACAGTGATCCTTCACAAGGACCTTCTGGACGACGTTGGAAAACAACAGAAGGTGCTGGAAACTTTGCAAGATGGAAGCCTGGCTCAGGTCCGCGAAGTGCTGCAAGATCAACAGGCGGCCACTCGGCAGATCTGCGATCGTGTCGGAGAGCTGAGTGACAAGTTGATTGCGCTGGACAGACTGGTGGATGCTCTTGCTGGAAGCATCCAGAAGGTCTCGAATGAAAGTCATGTGGGCTTCACAAAGGCGGAGCAAAAGACGGAGAAAAACCACAACCTCTGGTTCTCTGAGAATGGCAGCATCAAGAGTTACCTCACCTCGATCATCCCTTTGGTAAGGGACACGAAGGCGAATGTGGACAAGCTCGCGCAAAGTGCCCCCGAACAAGCCAAAGAGTGTGATGGAATCAGGCGCCGGATTGATGATCTGCCTGTTGATGCCATCATGCGCTACCTTGGCAATACGGAGCACCTCACCACAGAAGTCAAGGAGACCCTGGATCAAGTCTGGAGCTGGCTGACGGACATCTGCCGGAATGTCCAGGACGTGACGATCAGAGTCCAGGAGTTGG
Source organism: Symbiodinium sp. CCMP2592 (assembly GCA_905221615.1). Taxonomy (NCBI): domain Eukaryota; class Dinophyceae; order Suessiales; family Symbiodiniaceae; genus Symbiodinium; species Symbiodinium sp. CCMP2592. Next base: position 186,319 of record CAJNDT010000007.1, read on the forward strand.
ATGAGAAGGTGATGGAGCGGCTGCCGAAGCTTCCGGCAACGAAGCCGCCGAACCAATCTGGCGCTACTAGCACGGGTGTCAACACCGATCATGGCAGTGGCTCCACACCACCTGAGACGATCCGCCTGCAAGAGGCCGTGCCGCAGCCAGTGTACCTCGGTCCAATGAGCTCAGTTGGCCAGGCAACGCCCTTTTTTGTCGCACCCCCACCGGGGCAAGGTGCACCGCTGTTGCTGACACAGCAGCAACAGGAAGCACTGCAGCGAGCGTACGTGTTTCAGAGGTAGGGCAGCACAAAGTGATCTACCCTGCTGCTGTTCTCCCTCGGGCCCTACCCTAATACCCTAATACCTACTTGCACTACTTGTGGTCTGTTCATCAAACCAAGTGGTAGGAATATGCCCAGTGAGACAACAGCTACATTCTGCGAGCCTTTCAGCATGCGAATTTAACAGCAGCACGTGCATGTGAATGCAAAGCATGACTGCATGCTCTTGTTTCCACCGTGGTTTGCATGACTATTCGTTCTTGCACCACGAGCACCACTGTGCCGAGGGCACCACGTTGCCATACTGCTGGGCACACGACATTCTGACTGCTGTGACTGTCTTTTGCTGCATGAAACTTTGAATTTAGGCCTGTAATTTGTTTCTGAATTTCTTTGAGCTGCATGCATGCTGATGCTCGCCGACATATTGGATGCCACCGACTCCCGGCCTCGCCGACCAAAACAAGAAGCGCGAGCGAGTGCGCGTACGCCAGTTGATGTAGGATTAGGTTTGTGACGTTCAGTCGAGAAGGTTCGTAACAGCGAACCCAGCCAAGGTCTGAGCAACATGCTGACAGTTTGCGCAATGGGCTCGAGAACAGTGGGTGATTACGTCGACATAACATGACACGGCACGGCATGACCTTTCATTCACCACTGTACTCACTGCTTTAGACTTGCTAGAGGTGGTCTCGCAGTGCAGGGCTGTAGCAGGGTTTTAGCAGAAGGCTGTGTGTGTGGAGTTTGCTGTCCTGTGTTGAGGTAACTACAAAGGGAGGGTGTGAGAGAGAGCATGCAGCATCGTGTGCACTTTCTTTCAGCCCCTGTCCCTGAGTCCCCATCCTGTGAAAAAGCAACAGTTGAGCATGACTCCCCACCCCATAAAAAGACCAAATCGTGTGCTACTACTGCACTCCCTGAACCCGCTGTCGACAATCGACCCAGCAACCCATCCTCCTGCACTGACCGTCATCATAGAAGCTCCCTTGAAGCTGTCGAGTGCGCTGCGACCCAGCTCCTGAACCAAACCTGCAATCAACCCATCCTACATTCGGACATCCTCAATTTGTGGACCCTAATACCCGCCTCTAAACGACTTAGACCCCGACCCAAACCGGTATCCTCGCGCTCAGGTGAACTCCGCGAAACATGCAACATGTCCTACATTGTTGTAGGTCAAAACCCGCGAGCCGTTGATGACATCACTTGCGTGACCTTTGACCTCAGCAAGACCACGCTTGCACTAACACGCTTCGTCAAGTCCTGGGCCCCGAACTTTAAGTTCTCGACCATTGCTGTAGTTGCCAACGGTAACAAAGGCCCCCACAGGGATCTCAACAACAGTGATGGACTTTCATTCCTCACATGTCTAACTAATCAAGAGGGAGGAGACCTGTGGATCCGGAACAAACAGGGCACACATGCAGTGCTGCACAACCAGCAGATCATCATGGGTCAGGTTGTACCAATCAGGCATAGCCCCATCCTGTTTCCCAGTAGGAGCGTGCTACATTGCTGTACTCCATGGAAAGGATGTACCAGAGTCATCGTCGTAGCCTTTAATCCCATTCACTCCAGAACCCTGTCGAAACCTCACCGTAACATCCTGCAGAGCGTGTGGAAGTTTCCGCTGCCGACAGAGCTTGACCTCGACAAGTGGCGACTACACTTTAACCACCAACGAAGCATCCTGGAGTTCGGACGTGAGCAGGAGAGGAGTGACGAGAGCTGCGAGAAGAACCAAAGAAAGTGTAGGGAGGTTGTCGAAGTCGTCGATTAGCGCTACGGTGTGTGCCGTCCTGTCACCTACGGAAAACCTGAAAAACCTACAAAAACACTCACCTTGCAACACACACACACCGTAGCTGTCCTGACCCTTCGTCTCCTCGCTCCTCGCCTTGACTCTGGTTGGGTGGGAACTAGGTATTTATGGGTTTTCAATCCTATACGGTTCTGCTCCCAGGAGCTATGGGCTCTAATATAGCACTGGGTACTGGACCCTACGGGGATTGATTTTGATTTCGGTGTTTTCGGTGAATCCCATGCGCCATGGCCTGTTCCACTCAAACTTGTTTTTGGCACCATCCTGGTGATACCGTCGGTGTCATCACGATTGCGCCAACATCTTCTGGCGACCCTGGGCATGCTGGCTCTGCTTCTGACTGACAGATGGAGGAACAATGTATGACGCTGAAGCTACTGGGCATGAGTCCCGGGCAACAGTTGCCAACTGCCTTAACTCTCCATGACTGCTGGCCAGAGGCGGACCCCTGTCGTATGGGCTTTGCTTTTCTTGACCTGGTTCTGGTGGTGTCGACATACTCCTGCCGGCAGCTTTGCCTGATCACCACCATGACTGTCTTCAGAATTCATGAATTCACGACGCACTTGAACGAGGCAACGGTTGGCTACGTCCTGCGATGGTGAAATCCCGAATTTGCACCGGTCGGCATTTTGCTGCAGTGGTGATTCCTTGAATTTGTGAATCCTGAATTTGAGCTGCATGTGACGAGATACGGAATACATGGACCGATACAAGGATCGCTGCATGGGCCTTGGTTTGCGATGTTCGAATTGACGAAATGACTGCATTGACTGCATGACCTGCATGAGCTAGCGATTTGAGCTGTTTCTGGTGGCGTCGACAAACTGCTGCCGGCAGCATTGCCTGATCGTGATTCCTGAATTTGAGCCGCATGTGATGAGATACGGAATACATGGACCGATACGTGGCTCGCTGCATAGGCCTTGGTTTGCGATGTTTGAATTGATGAAATGACTGCATTGACTGCATGACCTGCATGGGCTGGCGACTTGAGCATGCGACTGCATGAATCCTGCATAGGGACAGCCGACATGAAGATGCCCGGCGCAGAAGAACAACGGGGATGGGTGAGTGCCTGGGATCTGCAGCGTGTGGAGTGCTGAGACGAGGCTGCTGAGTGCAGCGGGACTGTGAGTTGAGGGAGCGGCCAACTAGAGGGAACCGCAGGAAGATGGGCGTGTCGACATGGGGGCGACGTGTGTAACACATGTGCCCGAGCGAATGCAGAATGCATGTAGACAAACATTACAGTTGTAGCAGAGTGCCGGACGTCCTGTAGGGATTGAATCCTTGTGCCTGCGACTTGTGTACAGTCTTGTGGTGAAGTCCAGTATCGCACCCTGCATCGTAGGTTCGTCCTAGCCAGGCGGGAGGCAAAAATATATACTTATGTATGTATGCACCTATGTAAATCATGTATGTATTCCCCGACACCTCGTCTGACTTGTCGAGTGCGAGTGACAAAAACCATGTATGTACGCTCATCTTATACATGTGCAAGTTCACATATAGGTGTACTTATACATGCCGTTATGAAGAGATGTATGTATATGTGAAATATGTGTATACATGTACCTCTTCAGTTGTATGTATGTGTACATACATATGCATACCTACATTCATGTACACATACACACATGTCTCATGTATGTATGTATGTTGTCGGTAGGTAGGTATGTATGTATGTATGTATGTAACGGAAGTCAATGGCGAAAGGTAGAGCGCGGCTCAGCGTTTGGCAGTCAGTCTCAATTCACACCGCTTTCGTGCTAACCCCAAACCCAGGGTCTTGGCAGGAAAGCTGGAGCTTTCAACGCATGTTGCTAGGCTTTGTTAGAGCGCGACAAAACTGGAAAGCCGGAAAAAGGTCTAGAGTCTAGAGTCTGAATCAATTTCTGGCGTGTCTCTTCGAAGACTTGACTTCTTGGCTGCAGCTCTGCGGCCCGATGCCCTTATCATGTTCTGAAGGCTGAATGCGACCGTTGCTGCTCCCAAGCTCGAGGAGGTGCTCGGCTCCGTGCTGATCTCTGCGGCTTAGCAGCATGCGGTCTTGCGCACCCGTGTGTGAACAAGTTCAATTCCGAGATATTCCGAGTTTGACAGGACTTGCAGAAATTGGGGGTACTCTGGAGGTGGGAGCAGAAAAAAACGCCTTTCAGCATGATGCCATTCCCTCCCCTCCAAGTTTGGCAATTGGCGAATCGCACTGCGTGACCTGTTTCTGCAGGCCTTCGCCGGAAAGTGGGTGGCAGTCGACCGTTCAGCTTGCCCCAGTGGATGTGCGGAAGCCGTTCGCAGGCGGCACGCGTGCTGTGTTTCATGCCTTCCGAGTCTCTCCGTCTGCACCAATTCCCGGCCAGCCTCCATGTTCTTCTTCGTGGACTGGGACGAGCTGCGACCGTGGCACCAGGCTCGGCAATGATGTGAGATGAAGGGCTGCAGCCGACGCACACGGTTGAAAGAGCATATGGAGTACTTAGACCTGCATGTATATAGCGGTTGTGATCAACCAGATCAGGTGATGACAGTTACGATCGACAGCTATGCGCTGCTGCGAGCCCAGGCAGCTCCGCGACAGAGTACCATTGTTCCAGGGTATGGTGCGCTTGAAGGATCTCTCAAGGATCGGTTTCGATGTGTAGCCACACTTGCGAGGGTTATCCAAAACTCGAGAAGCAGCGCAGCATGTGAAATGCTGGTCATCCGGCTATCTTTCCGGGCATCATTTAGTCCTGGAAGTTTGCATCGTAAAGGAGGTCTCCATGCAAGTAAGTACGGGTCATTGCAATGGTCGTCCATGCGGCCCGCAGTTTCCGTCCCAACAGATTGATAGTACCCTTGTTCCTTCAGTTTATCAATCTTGAGCGAGTGAGACGAAGCGCCTGCGTTACAAGCAGCCTCAAGCAAGAACTTCATCTCGGTTTTTCGGTTGGTGTCACAGGCCTGGGGTGAACCACAACACAATGGACACGTTTCGGCCCATCAACCTGACAGCAGTATCCATATGTCAAGGCTTCGATTCAGTGACTGCCCATGTTTGGCGCACAGCCGACACTCCCAGTGTGGCAATTTCTTAATCCGTCATTTTCTCAAGCGGTGCACTGACGCCACTGCACAGACGTCCGTGAGAAGATCTGCAATGTGGCTTTTGTTTCGTAGAGAGGTCATCTGAACTTAATCAGCTCATGAGGCATTGCTGCCACTGCAAGCTGCTCCAAAACGTGTGCTGGAACCTTGGTTGCAGGTCGTTACTCATGCGCTTGAGCAAACCTCAGCTCCAGTTCTCAGCGCCTCAGAACTGCTCTCAGGATTTGTGTGCGGGAAGTGGTGCCGGATCCCTGGCCTTCTGTCCCAGTTGTGGCATACAAAAGCTGGCCAAGCATACAGAGCACTTCGATCCTTTCGCCCGAAGCTAGATGGCAGATTTCGAGACTTTGTGCACAGCTGCTGCGGATTGAGGTCCAGGGGCTCTACGCTGCGAAGCGCTTCGCTGCTGCTGCCACACTTGTGGCCCGGGCCCCGGATACCATTGTGTTGTTACCCGGGGCATACAAGCTCCCACGCTTGAGTTCGCGGCTAGGGCTACTCGGCAATGCAATTAGAGCCGATCTTGCTTGATTTTCGGTTGGTGACCAGGACCTGAACCCGCGTGCAGTGCGCTTTGCGCAACCTGGCCACAGCAACGGCAGAGCGAATCTGCGTGTTTAGCAGGGTGGGGTTGTTTGAAAGTTGGCGATAGTTGGTGCGAATCTGAAGCTTGACTGGCCTCATGCGTCGTCACGAGATCATTAGGCCAACAGGCTTTTGCTCATACATCCGTGGCGTGTCGGGTGTTGGCTGGACGGTCCCGAGGAAAGCGAACGTTCTGCTGAACCAGGTGTCCAAGGTGACTCTTCATCACGGCAACCTCTTTGAGGCGCTGCTCCTCGTGGGTTTACATTCGACGCCGACAGTGGCTCGCTGCCATCTTGGGTAATGAGGGTCAACTTGCTGGATTGCAGGAATTGTTTGTTATCCCGCGTGGTGTCTTGGCATCTTAAAGTAAGGTGTTCGTCCGTAGGGTACTGGCAACTGGGCAGGCTGTGATATCAAGAAGACCTTGTACTATCCACATCGGTAAGCGTCGCTCTCGTTCATTATCGTTCGTGATGTTTAGTGGTTTGCAAAGCAAAAGCTGACGCCAGGCATTGCCAAATCGCTGCCGGGACGAAATTGCCAGGCCGATTATTTCATCTCTCGCGCAGAGACCACTGTTGGCAGCTGTCGACTCTCCTTCTTGCAGCGACAATGCCATGCCTGGTCTGTTCCGGCTTTCCTTGTGGAGACCGTGTGTGCGAGTTGGCTAGCCCTGCAAGGTATTCCCCAACGCTGGACTGCAGCCACGGACTATTTGCCTGGCGCCGAGAACGGATTTCGTAAGCAGATCCTGCTGCGACAGCATCAAGGACCTGATCTTGGCGAACCCACCATACGTGCCTTCCACCGGACCTGTCCTCAGACACATTCCAGTGGAGTCTGCAAGGCTAGCTGGCTGACTACATGATGGCTGCAGTCTTGGGTACCTCTTTTGCACTTCCGTCGCAGCCACTGACGTAGCTCTTGCTGCAAGGAAGAATTTCAGCTGCAGTATGCTGCAAGTTGGCAGTAGTGTTCGCAGGTGGTGGACAAATGTTCGTTTCTGGAGGTGATCGAGGAGAAGATGCTCACACCTCGGAAGTGGTAAAAGCTGGAGTAAAGAAGAAGACAACCCAGTCCAGGCAAATGTGGCAACCCTGTTCGGGTGCATGTTCGAGTTTGGTCTTGCGCATTTCTGCACTTGCTTCTTTCCTGCGACGTATGCATGTGCAGACGTGTTCCCTCTATGATTCTCTGTAGTGACTGTAGCGTTAGAAACGCAGGCAAATCACGATCTTGAAACTAGCCGAGCTTTGCCACTGCAGACTTGATGTACCCGTGGTGACCATCCCTTGTTGTGCTCTCCTAGGTGACTGCACGAATTTTGCGCGGCGCCCCCAAGGCACGATATCTTGCAATACCTTGCAGCCCAACTATCAGCTCCAGAACCCAGGAGAACTCGAGGCCAAAGGCTCCAGCGGCTCAAGCGCAAGACCGCAAGACTTGCACCGGACCATTGTCGAAGCTGGGTGAGGCCATGCTGAGGATAGAGCGGAAGCAAGTGGAGTGGCCGACTGGCCCGGGCTGATCGACACAATCTCGGCACAGAAAACTCTCAGAGCGGTTCCGAAGCCGTCCGCAACAGCTGGAGTACAGAAATCTGTAAGCGGCAACGTCAACTCGGGGTGGACATCTGGCAGAAGAAAGGAAGAAAGAAGCGAGAGAGAGAAAGTAGCAGTGGCAATGGCATTACCATGACCAGTGGCAGTAGCCGCAGTAATCGCAGGGATAGCGGTATTGCATTTTGGGTGGGTGTCGAGGTCGGAACTCAGAACTGCTGTCGTCGTAGAAGCATCCTATATTCCTGATTGGACCCGACCCGTGGGGTCTCGAAGATGCTGTTAAGCCCACGGCATCGCTTTGGTCATTGCGGGCCTCAGGCTCGTTGTCGCGTCTGTCGCTCTGCGAATTTTTGCGTTCGCGAGCAGTGTTGGCAGCGAGTGCCGTAGCGGCCCGATGAATGGCAGTAAGAAGAAAAGACATAAAACAGACGAAGCGTGGCGAGCGTGGCGAGCGAAACGGCGCCGTTTCGAGCGGAGAGGCTTTGGGTTCGGGCGGGCGACTCCTGCTCGTCGCAAACCTGGCCAACGTCGACGGCCGGGAGCTCACAGCGAAAGGACCCGAAGTGCATCAAAACACTGTCACTGTCAGTCGGATTTGATTTCAGTACATCTTTAGGCTGGAAGCCAACACCTGCCGTTCAAGCAGTTGCAAACCCCTTACAACAACGTCGTTATGTGCCATCCGCAAAGCTGCACCGTAAGCGGCGCGGTGGGAGATGCCTGCCTCTTGGATCCTATAACTTTGCTCACATTCCACAGCGGCACACCCAGCACTCAGCGCTATTCAGCATTGATCCCCCTGCAGATGTCGGCTGCACAGCTCAGAGCACACGCCCATTCAAGAGCAACTAATCAGATGTGTGATTACTACATCTTGAGTAGCAGCAGCAGGAGAAAAGGAGGTGGAGGAGGAGGAGGAGGAGGAATAGCAGCAGTAGCAGCAGCCGGAGCATCAGCAGTAGCGGTAGCAGTAGTCAGTAGCAGTAGTGGTAGCGGTAGCAGCAGTAGCAGTAGTAGTAACAGTCGTAGCAGTAGACGTAGTAGTACTGGTAGTAGCAGGCACTTTGTTGTTGTTGTTGTCGTTGCTGCTAAGCCTCTCGGCTCAGGAAAGGTCAGGCTAGTACAGTTGCCTTTTTCCTTTCTTGCCATGGCACTTGTCAGCGCCTGAGCAGTCCCGGTCCCAAGTCCGGGAGGGAGTATTAGATTTACAGCTCTCTAACATCTCCCAGAGGTGAGGGTTGTCGGTATTGCGAAGCCGACAGGAGCCGTACTCAACATGACTGCTTCGAAACAGCCTAGTGGTTCGACCAAGCATCAGCCCGTTCCTAAAGGGAAAGGTAAACGTAAAGCTCTGCTTGAAGGTAGTGCGGTCTACAAGGGAAGGACGATGTCGTCAACAGAGCTTGGAGTTGCTTCGGCACATGTAAAGCCCACCAATACCGGCAGAAGGACTCGGCCTTCGAAATTTACAGAAGATAAGAACCTCAGCTATCTATCCTGGAACGCAGGATCACTCACAACAGCAGTTTGGGAAGAGTTACTCTCCGTACTGCAAAGTGCCGCATTTCAGGATGTGAAGCTGGTAGCAATTCAGGAAACACACTGGAGGGGCTCTTGGCAATTCAGCAAGTCAGGCTGGCACGTGATTAGCTCTGGTTCCACAAGGGAGAAGGGAGCCGGGGTCCTCATAATGGTGCACTCCACGCTGTGCAAGTCACAGGATCTTCGCTACAACGAGGTTGTTCCAGGAAGAGTTCTCCAGGTCCGGGTGCCGAGCAACGGCATCTCACTGGACGTCTTCAGCTGCTATCAATACGTTTGGCGCTCTAAGGAGACAGTCGCTCAGAATAAGGAAACCCGGAAGCAGACCCTTCACGCCCTAAGTAAGTCCATCCGAGCTGTTCCCAATCGCAACACTCTCCTTGTGCTAGGAGATTTTAACTCCTCGCTCAAAACCGACAACAAACACGTAGGGCCATGCACGATCCAGGCTTGCAGACTCGGGCATCGCGGATCTAAGGATCTCCAGACCCTACTGTCGGAGCACCAGCTAGTCGCAACCAACACTTGGGGAGTGCATAGACCAGCCACCCACGAACAAGGCAACTCTGTTTCACAGATTGACTTCTCGTTTGTCAGGATTGCACAGTCCCAAGGCCCTGCCAGGTTTTGCCGGCCACTAAGGACCTTCCCAGTGGCATCCTGGAGGGATGGTAGTAGGCATTTCCCCCTTCTTGGTAAACTGAGGCACAGCAGGAGATACTCCGCCCAAGCCTCAAAACCCTATGACCAGCAGGCAATGGAGGACTGCTACAGACACCGTTCCCCGAAAATACAGGCATTTGCCAGGGAGGTAGACTCCCTCCTTCAGGATCATCCCCAAACCTGGCAGAGTCTCCATCAGGCAATGAACTCAGCCCTCGCGACTCACTTTCCCAAGAGAAAGGAAGCAGCACAAAGATCAGATCTCAGCATCTGGGAAGAGCGCTCTGTGTTGCGCTCACTCCCACTAGCAGCCAAGGTCTTAGCAGAGTTCTTGCCCGAGCTGCAGGTCCGCATGGTGTTCCGATGCTGGTGCTCGTTCTCCCAGCAAAGTGCACAGGCGAGGGTAGCAAAGCGTCACAAGCAGGAGCCGTGGCGGCAGGAAATAGATGAACAACTCCAGCAGGCAGAGCTTAAGTCCAAGCAGGACGGGAGTCCTTTACAAGGTAATCAAGCGCTTCAGGTCGGGGAGACCCCAGGAAAGAATTCAGCTTCGTGATTCTGAGGGTCGCTTCCTTACTGCTAAGGAAGAAAGAAGACAATTAGAGGACTATTCCCTAGACCTGTTTGGAGCAGGGGATGACTTCCCGCTCTCAGGGATACAAGGCAGCCTGCACATCACTGAGCAAGAAGTGCAAGAACAGCTTGGAACAATAAAGCTGGGCAAGGCGGTTCCTAAAGAGAGTCCTCCCGTAGTAGCCTGGCGCTCCCTAGGTCCCCAAGCAATCCGGCTAATCTCGGACACCCTTAATAGGGAAGTCACTGCAGGAAGGCTCTCGGACAGTGTCACCTCGTCACAGATCTCCTGGCTCCCAAAGCCTCCCAAGAAGCCAGATAAACCAACCTCACTCCGTCCGATCGGGGTGATAGCACCTGAGGGTAAGGTCCTAGCCGGACTCGTGAGGAAGAGACTCAAGTCTACCCTCCAGCTAGCAATGACCGGCGTCTCTCAGTTCGGCTTTGTCCCAGGCAGGGGCACAGAGGAGGCTATCTGCAAGGCCCTCACACATGTGGACCAGGCCAGGTTCAGACAGGCACTCACCACTAGGGCTGCAGGAAAGGGACAACAGGGGCTCAAGCTCAGAGGCAGTCTCACCATGAGCGTGGACATGAGCAAAGCTTTTGACACTGTAAACAGGCTGCGATTAAGAGAGGCCCTGGAAGCCGAACAAGCAGATCCTCTTCTGATAGAGGTGGTAGGCCATCTCCACATCAAAGCCTTGTACAAGATGACAGCCAGCGATCAGAGCTTTGAGATAGCCACACGCAGGGGAATCAAGCAGGGATGTAAGCTAGCACCCTCTTTATTCGCCTTTGCATCAGGGCTTCTCTTTAGGAAGCTCTCTGGGAAAATCAGCCCAGCAGAACTAGTGAAGCTCCTCACAATGTACGCTGACGATAGCTTGATCCAGTCGCATTTCGACTCTGAGGCCGGCCTCATGACAGCACTAGGGTACTGCGACCTGCTTCTGGATCAGCTGGTAGAGCTTGGGTTCAAGGTCAATCCGTCCAAGTCAGCAATACTGCTACAGCTGCAAGGGGGCTCAGCCTCGACCATTAGGAAGAAACTCTTTCGCCAGGTCGAGGGAGAGAAGTATGTTGAACTCCCTTCGGGCAGGCTGATATCGCTGCGCTATCAGGTCCCATACTTGGGGGTCATTCTTTCTTATCACGACTATGAAATGAAGACTCTCAAACATCGGCTGTCATCCAGTAAGCTTGCAATGTCAGAAGTAGCCCATGCAGTTCGGAACCACCGAGTCTTATCAGACAGACGTCGTCTGTCGATTTGGACAATAACTGCGTGGGCCTCTGCTCTGTATGCACTTCACGTGGTGGGGATGACACAGCAGGGATTGCAAAAGCTCCATTCACACATGATGTACCAACTCAGATTTGTCCTGCGGAGTTACTCCCAGGAAACGAAGGAATCAAACCAGGAGTTACTCCGGAGATTACGGATTCCTCACGTGAAGGAGCAGCTGCAAAAGAGAATGACCCAGTTTATAAAGAGACAGCAACACTCCGATCCCCAGCTTCTCCCACACTATAAGTTGCGTGCTGAGGCAGTTAGCCAGGCATTGGAAGGCCTCTCCACGGACTTCTCCTCGCACCATGTGGAGGATAGGCTTCTGACCTGCGGTGAATGTGGAGCATGTCTCTCTGGCACCGGAGCACTCCGTCGCCACCTGCAGAAGGCTCACCCAGATTCTCAGCAGTGCCTGAAAGGACCCAAATTTGATCCTATTTTGCATTCAATGCCAGGGTCAGCAACTTGCATCGCCTGTCGAGCAACATTCCGAACAGTGTTTTATCTGCGCAAACATGTCGAAGCATCTACCTGCCCTAGGGTAGAGCTTTTGCTTAGACAGCAGGAAGAGCTACCCTTAGAAGCACAGAACCGGATCTCACTCGTAGAGAGTCTACAATCTGATGCCCAGGACAATCCAGAAGGCGCCGCTCGAAATCCGGCGTTCCATGATTATCTGATGGAACACTGCGCACTCTGTGGTCAGGTCCTCGTAGGCCAGAAAGGAGCCAAACAGCACTTAAATCATTGCCCTTTTGCACCGAACCAGAACCACAAGGTTTAGATCCACAGGGCTTTTTCGACAGAGTTGGCTTCTAAAGACGTTTACAGACTTTTAAAAACTTTCAAATGCAAGAAAAAACATTCTAAAAACTTTTAGAAGACTTTAAAAGACTTTTAGAAACTTTTAGAAGACTTTTGCAAACTTTAAAAGACTTTTCAAAACTTTAAAAGGCTTTTAAAATATTTAAAAGACTTTTAAAAACATTAAAATACATTTAAAAGCTTTAAAAAGACTTTAAAAGACTTTTAAACGCTTTTAAAAGCTTTTACAAACTTTAAAAAGAATTTGAAAGACTTTTAAAGACTTTAAACAACTTTTAAAATTTTTTAAAAACTTTAAAACACACAAAAAAACTACATTTTTTAATGTTTTTTCCGAGAAGACGAGGATGAAGAAGACCTGGCACAGGGTTTACAGTTTCAGGGTCTTTAGGGTTTGGGGTTAGAAGGCAGAGTGCCATAGTATTAGGGGTTTGAGGGTAATGAAAGGGTTAGGGTTAGAGTTTCAGGGTCTTTATTATATTTAGGGTTTGGGGTTAGAAGGCAGAGTGCCATAGTATTAGGGGTTTGAGGGTAATGAAAGGGTTAGGGTTAGAGTTTCAGGGTCTTTAGTATTTAGGGTTTGGGGTTAGAAGGCAGAGTGCCATAGTATTAGGGGTTTGAGGGTAATGAAAGGGTTAGGGTTAGAGTTTCAGGGTCTTTATTATATTTAGGGTTTGGGGTTAGAAGGCAGAGTGCAATAGTATTAGGGGTTTGAGGGTAATGAAAGGGTTAGGGTTAGAGTTTCAGGGTCTTTATTATATTTAGGGTTTGGGGTTAGAAGGCAGAGTGCCATAGTATTAGGGGTTTGAGGGTAATGAAAGGGTTAGGGTTAGAGTTTCAGGGTCTTTAGTATTTAGGGTTTGGGGTTAGAAGGCAGAGTGCCATAGTATTAGGGGTTTGAGGGTAATGAAAGGGTTAGGGTTAGAGTTTCAGGGGCTTTAGTATATTTAGGGTTTGGGGTTAGGAGGCAGAGTGCCATAGTGTTAGGGTTTGAGGGTAATGAAAGGGTTAGGGTTAGAGTTTCAGGGTCTTTAGTATTTAGGGTTTGGGGTTAGAAGGCAGAGTGCCATAGTATTAGGGGTTTGAGGGTAATGAAAGGGTTAGGGTTGGAGTTTCAGGGTCTTTAGTATATGTAGGGTTTGGGGTTAGAAGGCAGAGTGCCATAGTGTTAGGGTTTGAGGGTAATGAAAGGGTTAGGGTTAGAGTTTCAGGGTCTTTAGTATTTAGGGTTTGGGGCTAGAAGGCAGAGTGCCATAGTTTTAGGGTTTGATAGTATTAGGGATGCACAAATCGCGTGAAGTGGCTACGAACTGCTGGAGGTTGCGCTTTTCTGCGTTGACCACACTGTCAAGCGAATCACGTGCAGGCGAAGCAGGGTACAGCTGGGTGACGCGACAACGTCTGGCACTCTGCCTTCCCAGCTGCTGGCACTCTGCCTTCCCGCCTCAAGATCCATTAATTATTGCCATTCCAACTTTGCACAAAGCTGGTCGGTCAAAGGTATTGCTCCAGCATCAAGGTCAGGAAGTTCCCCCGGACCACCGAGACGGATGGCAACAAGTGAGAGGGGTTTCATCTGAAGGACAAACTGCCGTTGTTGTTCATCTTCGTCGTTCCAAACATAAACAAAATCACAAACTAGAGAAACGCGCGGCAACTCCAGCGGTTCTTCTCCTTCACCCACCTGATAACACTTCGGGAAGGGGCCTTCGTACCGTCGAAGAAGCCTGAGGCCTCCTGTAATGCGGGAGCCAATACGTGGCCAGTAACGCAGGTAGCGAACCATGATTTCCCAAGGCACGTCGTCATAAACTTCCTTCCATCTCTCAGCTGGTTTCCACTGGTCAGGCGCTTTGGCCAATTTTTCGCAAGCGGTTTAGATCAAGATTGGGGAGAGCTCGCCTCTGAAGAAACACTCTCCTCGTTCGATCGGGGCGAAATGCATTGCTCTGGACGGCTACTGTTCAGTCACAAGCACGCACGGCTTCAAACCACATGTGCTACTTTGTGCGGCTTCCGGGTTGTGGCACTCGAAATGATTGTCCATGTGCTTGCACGTGACAAATTCCACATGTGTGAAAATGCGAACATGCTTTCGCAATTCGTCTTCCCCAAGCAGAAACACACAGTCTCTCGGACGCATTCCAATCTAGCAGGACCCGCTGCCATCAATGCAAGCACACAGACAGACACACAACTTTTCTTTGCAGCGCAGGATGAATCCTCTAGTTGTTGCCAGGCCCCCTGGTCGGGCCACAACAGGGCCTATGGTCAATGACGTGTTGTCTGGCCTGCGCTTCTGTCATCTTGGAAGCCACACGTCCCCAGTGATAGGGTACGAGGTGGCTCCACTCGCCTTCAATGCCAGACACACATGGGTTCATGTAATGTGACACAACACACAGCAGATCAGGCAACTACATCGAAGCTATAACAAATGTTCCGAATCTTTCCAAGAGACCGCCGTCTGTCACACGAACTCGGAGAAACCATTTTGCTTTGTCAGTGCCACCAGGATTCGGGTCGTACTTCATATCACCAGCGATCTTGGGACACTCCGGGCATTGAACAGGTGTCCATACCCCTTGGTAGTCAACACGGTTCGGCCGCCGCTGATGTTGGGGGCCACGGACTGCAACCTCCCGTGGCTCGAGTGCTGGGATAGGCACTGCAGGCAACTCCGGCATCTCAGCAGGAGGGGCTGGCACTCTGCCTTCCTCGGGCTCCACGTGATCATCAGGCTCTGGGACAGGGATTGCAGCAGGCACCTCCGGCATCTCAGCAGGAGGGGCTGGCACTCTGCCTTCCGCGGCCTCCACGTGATTATCAGGCTCCGGCTCCACCGGCACCTCAGCAGGAGGTGCTGGCACTCTGCCTTCTGCTCCCTCTTGACCACTTTCATCAGGAGGCGCGGGTTGCTTCCTGGTCAACATACGTGGGCGACAAATCTTTCTCTTGGCTGTGGCTTGGCCTTTGCTTTGGTCTTTGCTTTGGCCTTGCCCTTTGCCTTGGCCTTTGCTTGCGGCGTCTTGATGGCCTGCCAGGTTTGATGCACCCTTTTGATTCTGCGTTTTCTGACTGCGTCTGAGACCATTTTAAATTCCTGTTTGTCCTCAGCAAGCAGGTCGTCAAGAACCAGCTCATCAACAAAGTCCCCCATGATAATGTCATCCTCATCCTCATCCTCTGTTGAATCTTTGGCTGTCGAATACATAGCCTCAATTTTGCGCATTAAATCCTCATCTTCCGGAAGGTGATGAGAAGCGATCAGGCTCATGAGCTTTGGACGGCGCATTCGTTGCAGCTCCTTTCGCTTTTTTTCGTCTACGTTTCCAGTCTGGGAGATCACATGCTCGGCGAGATTCTGGCAGTCTGCGAGAGTCCGACATGCTTGTGACATTTCCCTCAGTCGAGTCAGCAAAAACAAGCACAGCAAAACTTATATAAGTTTATTGTACTATTTACTGTATGGTTCGACAGTTGACAGAATCCTAAATGAAAACATGTCACTTGGGATGCTGCAACATATAGGATAGAAGTGACACTGAGCTTGTAGCACAACGACGGAGGCAAATGAAGCCATTCCAGAAGACTGCCTCTGTTTCGATGACTTCCCAATACTGGGGCTCATACAAATGAAGCCAGCAGGCCTTGACGCTGGAACCATCCGGGCACTCTGCCTTCAAAACAAAATATATCTCTCCTGTCGACTGGTCCTCATGCTGGACCACTGGCCACATGAGAGCAGCCCAGGTTTTTGCCCCAAGAGAGAGATAGCATGTCAAATCCAAGACATGGTTAAAGATCTTCAAAGGGGCTGCAAGGCTGCTAAACTTCCCAGCACGCAAGGGAACATGCTGAGATGCCAGTCTTGCATCATTGTAGTGAATTAGCCATGACCACGCAGCTGATGCTCGTTCGAGTGTCTCTTCTGACAGGGTGTTCCATGTCTTGTCGCCGACCATCTCGGTATACTGTGACGGCAGCTTGTGGACACATCCTCTGAAGCACAACTTTTGGCGCTTCCTGTCCACATTCCAAAACTCCCTTTCAAAATATTCCCGTTTGACTTTTGCCGGATGCCTGATTGAACGGCTTTCAAAGACGTTTGAATTCTCGATCCCAGTTTGAATCGTGGAGTATGTTTGCTTGCGGGTTTTGTTCAACAAAGAATCATTACGAATCTTGTTGTGCACATCTTCCACAATCTTGTTGTCTGGCAGCGTCTGCACCAGAACACTCAGCAGGTGGGTTGCAGGGCATGCTGGTACCGATATTGTTACAGTCCTTTGAGCTGGCACTCTGCACTCTTGCCCGTCTAACAAAATGTCACCAACTCCGGCACCGTCATCTGCTTCTTCAGGCACAGAATCCTCCATCTCCCCGTCCTGCTCTGTGTCAACATCATCCACGACAATGTCTTCTGACCCCGGAGGCTCCACTTCATATCCCTGTGCCTCCAATGTGTCCAGAAAAAGTCTCGAAGGATGGCTGATTCCAACTTGCAGGTCTGTGAAGAGTTGCCGGGCATGAACACTTGGAGTGGACCGTGCCAATGTCGACTCCAACCTCAAGAGTGATGTGTGATGGCCCTTTGCCTTCAAAGCCGTGATCGTCCGAATTTCTGCATCAGTTGACAGCAATCCCGCATAGGCATCTGGTGGAAGTGAAAAAAGACTGCAAGTCCAGACCCTGTTCATCAGCAAATGCAAGCTCAACATCATGATTTTTTCTGCGGGCTCGTGTAAATCAGTATCCAGATGCTCCTTCCACAACTCGGTCTTCTGCAGGTTGGAGACAATCTGCAACAAATGTTTGTCTGCTTTCCAGGCATCATTCACTGTCATCAACTCGGCATAACCTCGACCATCCTGCGGCGATTTAACGTTTTTTACTTGTTTCCCATACCATGTCCACAACGGTTCGGTCACTTTGTACAATATCTTGGAGTGATCGAAAAGGTCTTCTGTCATGAGATAGTATGCCAACTTGAAGCCCCCCATGCTGGCTTTCAACAAGCTGAGTTCTTTCCGTGGATCAGTGGCACGACCAGCCTGTGACAGCTTTTGCAAATCACCCAGTGCATCTTCCTGCCTCTCACCATTGTCAGAGTCCGGCACTCTGCCTTCGGACTCTGGCACTCTGCCTTCGAAGAGCTCCTTGCCCGATTGTGTATTCGCCGAGTTGGAATACAGGCTGAGTCTTTCCCTTGAGCAAGGGCTGAAAGATTGATCTTCACCGAAATGATCAGCCAGCAGCATTTTGAGGACATGAAACTCATGAAGTTGCTCACAACATAGCTGGTTCCAGCTGAACCATCTGGAGGATTTCACCAAGCTGCCCTTCTTCATGAAGGATTCGACATTTGCAAGCATATGTTCAATCTCATGCTCGTCACCGGATAGCTGCCTGTCTAAGTCATAGGCAATCTTATCTCGAAAAGCGTCCCACAACAAGCTTCTGCTCGGTGATGTGCAGGAAACAAAACTCGCCAGCATTTCCTTCTTCTGCTGGTAGAAACCACCACTTCCAAAGGGTTTATAATTCAGGGCAAGATGTAAGAGGAGTGAAGTTGTGCTTTCAGGAAGAGTCCTTTGAGGCATCTCGACATGCTGTTTTTGAAATCTCGAATGGCCCTGTGAATCTTGTCACATTTCACATGAATCATGTTTTCACGCATAGCATAGGCCATGCCAGCAAGTCCGATGCTGCCCTGGTCAAGGCCCAAGACCAGCAGTGGAATGTTCAGCCACCACTTCTCTGACTCTGGCAAGACGGGGAGCACATTTGTGATCTCTCCATCCTCAGACATTGTCTTCAGAAAGGAGACATGAGGAAAAGCTGGTGGCACTCTGCCTTCTGGCACTCTGCCTTCTGGCACTCTGCCTTCAGCCGGATCCGGATTGTCCCTCAACCACTGAAAACAGCGGTCAATGTCATTGTCTTCTTTTCCAACTTGGAAAACCACCCTGCTTTCATATCTTTTCACAGGCCTCTGCCCAAGAGAGGGGGCGATCTTGAAAGAGCCCAAATCCATTCGCCCTCTGTGCAAAATCCAGATTTGGTGACTGATCGCTTGAAGCTGCCTGAATGCAGCAATCCTTTCCAGCTTCTTTCGCTTTGATATGTGAAGAAGCAGGTCGTCGTCAAACCGGTCTTGTGGAGAAACTTGTCCAGTCTTCATCACTTGCATGGGTGCAAACACTGCAGCAGAAATCTCATTCGCCCAAGCCACTGTCACAAGACAATCGCTGGTGCTGTGAGTAGACCCATCGGCGATGAAGTTGATTTGTCGACAGTGCTGCATAGCAGTGATAGCTCTCTCCTGGTACAACCGATTGATTCGAAGCTGCCACTCGTCACAGCTGGACTCAGGCACACCTGAGCTGGCAAGTCAAAGAGCGATCGATTCGTTCGCTGCAATCGTTGAGATACAAAAGTACAACTTGGACTTCAACACTATGCGCAAGCAACACCATTCTTCGGCCTCCCATGGAAGAGCTTGGGTCACCGAGGCTACGTCATTTTCGGGAGGGGCCACCTGGCACGTTAGCGCATGTGTCCAGATGTCATAGCCAGATGCCCGCTGGCCGTTGGCCCCAACCCCCCCCTAGACTGCGGGACCCCAGTGCCCTTGCCCTCGCTCCACACCCGGCCAACAGTGTGTCGGTAGCTGCCAAAATTGGCGGGCATGCAGCTGCCGCTTGGTAGAGCAACATACACCAAACCCCATTCTGAACATGTTGGCACTCGTGACAAACACAACCGAACAGCAAGCCGAGCAAGGTTCTCTGCTCAATAAGACAACCATGTCCCAAGAACGGACGGCCTCCCTTCTTTGTTCGGAACCTGGAAGTCTGGCCCGGACAACACGATCCGAGGTCGCAGAAAATCCAGCTAGGTAAGGCAACCTTGAGGAGGTTCGACTGACACTCTAATTACTGTACTTCTGCTCGATATTTGGCCTCCCATGTTGCTGAGGTGGACACTCGGGTGCCGAGCTCGGACCCAGCCAGCACGTTGGCATATGTGTGACTGGCTGTCATCACCAGGTGTCCGCTCTGGTGGTTGGCCCCAAGTCCTCGATCGGTTCCTTCTTCCGCGGTCCGCCAGAGCGACCCCATGCCCGGCCATCGGCATGCAAGCGCGGCTGGTGAATCAAAACTGGACACACCGCGACTTGTTGGTAAGGTTGGTGTGACAAAGAATTCACTATAATCTTAAACAACTGGCTAACAAAACAACATTCTACTATGAATGAGACGGAGGAACACACCAGCTCAACAACACAGCCATGTCCCAAGAACGGCCTCCCTTCTTTGTCCGGTATTGCTTCCGGTGACTTGCATGACTGCTTCGATGTCACCAGGTCACAGCCCCAGCCGGCGCATTAGCCCATGTGCCCGGCTGTCATCTACCCCCTGCCCCTGGGATAGGTTGGCCTCAAGGCTGTGACACAGGCAAACCGAACGCCTCACACATGGCCAATGGTGTGGGGAGCAACCCTGGTGGGGCAGGGGTTTACTCCTTAGGTAAGGCAACACCGAAGAGGTTCGACTGGCACTCTGCCTCGGCACTCTGCCTCTGTCGTCGATCCAAGAGAACAGAAAGCATGTGCTCAGCAGAAAGAGATATAGCCTAATCATGGGTTAGCGGCCTCCCCCATTTGCTGAAATCCACCCCACTCGGCCAAGGTGGGTCGCCATGCTCACAGGGAAATTAAGATGCCAGCGCTGTGCCGGATCCCGTCGCAGCTGTTGCTCAGCAGGCCATTGGCACACCTGCGATGTAACAGATCCCGGAGACTTGGTTTGCTTCGGCGTAAACATCGCCCGCAACGCGCCGATAGAAACAAACCAGGCACAGGCTAACATCACCACCGTGAGTAGCAGGCTCAAGGCACAGCTGGCGGCTGGGGTAGTGGTAACTTACAGCAGGATGCTATGCTGCCACTACAGTTACAGGCCATGCCAAACGATCAACGATAGACCTGATCCCAGGGCCACTTGCGCGCAAAAGTGAGCACAGGCAAGAACTGAAGAAGGCACTATCTCACCCTTCTCTTTACAACACAACTCAAGCGGCCTCCCTTTTAGGATCTCACCGGGGGGGGAAGGACACACCCGCCCCCCATTTAAGCCACCCCCAGCAGGCGCATTAGCGCATCGCCCTGCTGTCATACCCCTCGGGCTGTAGGGGAGTTGGCCCCAAGGGTGGCCGCCACGAGGCCACGCAGGCGTCAGTGGCCAAGCTTTCAGCTCCGGATGGATCGCTGCCCCCAACACGGCCAACAAGATGGAACCTGGCAGGTCTCTAGGGCCCCCTCGGCCAGCCCGCTGCTCAGGTTTAGGTCGGGCAAGCGAATCGACAAGGACGTTTATGATCAAAAGCAAGCACAGCAAACCACTAAACCCTACTAAAAAACCCTTAGAAGTTTTACTGGCACTCTGCCTTTGGCACTCTGCCTTTCATAAATTTGATCACAACCTGACACTTAATGACTACTCACTCGATTCGGCCTTCCATGTTGCGCACTCGGTCGATCAACAGTTCAAGAGCCTCCCCTGCTGCCACCGAGTGGGTCATCATCTCGCACTGACTACTGGCTAGCCAGAGCGTGCAGAGACATAAATGGGGGGCTCCCAGCAGGCACGTTAGCCCATGTGTCCTGCTGTCATAGGGATCTGGTCAGCAGATCCCCGTTGGCCTCAAGAGCCCGAAAATCCCAAACAGCGGCCCGCCACACCCGGCTAACGGTGTGAACTACAAGCTGCCCTGCACTAGCGAACCCTCAGGGAAGTGACCCCGGCTAATGGTGTGCGACTATAAGTTGCCCTGCACTACGTTCTTCCCTCAGAGCCCTGTGCGAGACACAGCGAGTCCTGGGTAGCGGCCACACACATGCCTCCACATGCCGGCAAGCGAATCGACAAGGATTTTCTGATCAACAGCAAGCGCAGCAAACCACTAAACCCTGAACCCTTAGAAGTTTTACTGGCACTCTGCCTTTCATAAATATTAAATGCACAACCTGACTTAAGCATCCCTTTCTGTAACGGCCTCCCCGGCGTCTTTGCAAAGACGAACGTGCTCTGACAGTCATGCGGACCGGAGACTTAGGCCACCCCCATTCGGCCGAGATATGGGGTCACCCCGCTCTGCCATGGGGATATCAGGCGAAGGCTCTCAACGACCACTAGCAGCTGCAAGCATTTGCCCGCGCTATGCTTATGTCGCCCTCTGCTCGCAAAGAAGCAGGACGTCGTGGTCGTCGTGGTGCCATCCCAGAGTTCGCAGCGGATACTTCTGCCCCCGACATTACCTTCTGCTGGACTTGGCCAACAGCTTGGCGCAAGAGCCGAACGTCGGGTCGGCCATGGCAAGAGCGGTAGTCGAATTTAGTTCGACTGTGGCGCGGGTACGTGGCATCAAATGAATGTGTGACAAAGAATTCACTAATCTTAAACAACTGGTTAACAAAACAACATTCTACTCCATATCAAATCACCAAGGAACCATGCAGGTCGCTGCGTTCGTCCTGGTTCTTGAGAATGAGGGCTTGTCGCAAAGAGGTCCCACTTTTTGCAGCGCCCTCTAGCAACTTCCAGATGCTTTTGATGTCCACAGTCTTTTTCAATGGAACACGCTTGCCCAGAAGTGCCCTGCGAGACGTCACAGGCACACCAGCATCATGTACACTCAAGTAGTGCCCAATGACATACACCTGGAGGCCGGCTGACAATGTCTCGGACAGACACTCATGTATGTGCATGAAGGCATTCAAGACTGTCTTGGCAAATCCATGAGCCTGCCCCGACGGTTGAAGCGCTCTGTGTTTTTTTGCCATGGTTGCAAAGGCGATGATGTCGTAGATGCTAGTTTCAACCTCCTCCCAATCTCGTGGCACTCTGCCTTCAGATTCATCTCGGAGAGATGAAGACAGCGTCCTTGCATTGAACATAGATTCCCAAAGCTGACGCAAAGATCGGGACGTGTTGCCTGCCAGCGACTTCATCATCCAAGCGGCAAAGCCTGACACCAACCCAGCTGATTGAAGAAACCATGACACTCTGCCTTCATCCAACTGCATGACCAGAGGCTCATCACTGATAGTTTCACACACACGTACCATAGCATCCTTCAGTTTGCTCTTGTACCATTCCCTGTGGGCGTCTGTCCTTGTGTCGAAGGATGCTTGCAACATGAATCGGGCCAAGGCTGTGGAAGATGCCACATCCTCCTGCACAGCATCAGGGTTTGGCACTCTGCCTTTTTGACTTTGCACATGTGACCCCCAGTTCGCAGCCAAGGGGGTCTTCCTGAGAAGATCACTGAAGAAGTTGTACCATTTGTGGTACTGTCGACGTTCTGAGCCGTTCCTGTTGCTCTCATCGAAAAACAAGTCCAGACGCCACCACAGTTCGCCCTGTGAGAGCCAAGCTGCTCTCGCTGGCAGTTTTGCATCATTTTCCAAGTTAAGCAATTGCCCATCACGGAGCAATAGCATGACCCACAGTTTCAGAAGCATCACCGAAATCCTCCAAAGCAACACTGTACTTGAATCTTACTAAATACTGACACACACCTGCACTTGTGTAACAAGCCCCAGTTCACAACACATTGAATTCTTAAGAAATCAACCCAAAGACTCACGATGACATGTCAGCAGCCACATCATGTCACTCGAACTTGAGACAGGAAACTATCGCAGATGGCACTGAACTGACAACCACATGGAATGATTAACACAGGCCACCGATGCCTGCAACTGGAGGTCGAGACACCAGCCAGGTCATTGCCACCTGCACGACAGCAGCATACGAACTGAGACAATACCGACAAACACATCTGATCACGGAGTGACTGAAGCTCTCTACATTTTCATTGCACAGCTGCACCAGCTCGGATCACTCAGATCCTTCCACGAGGCGGCGAGGATTTTCCTCGGCACCTCGTGGAGGGAACGGACGGGGTCCAGGGCTCAACCCAGTCCCAACATTGGAAAGCAGAATACCAACAAGACAGAATGTCGAAAGATGAAGCAAGCTCATTTAACTCTAGAGAATTATGGCACTCTGCCTTATTGGCACTCTGCCTTCAGCTACAATTCATGTTGGGACATCACTCATCATATGAAAGGCCACAGCCTTGCCGAACTCCGGGGTGTACTCCTCTGACACCTGAAGATCTTCAGGACGACCGGTGAACTTCTCACCATCTCGATCAACGCAACCAGCACTTCCTCTGACATGGGAAGGATAGCTGCGCCGCATACCATTGATGTGCTGACAGTTGCTCCACAGTTGAAGCGGTTTCAGGATGGGCTGGCCGAAGGCACCACCATAGGTTTTGACCTTCATAGCCTGGATCATTCCCATGACACGATCGACGAGTGGAATGTCGAACAGCATGCTGGAGCAAGGCTGCTCGATCACAAACCGGTTGTCATTCAAAGCCGCGAGCAAAGTCAACAGCAGCGTCACATACATGAAACGATTGCCTTCTTGGCATGCCAGCGATCGCTCAGGTTCTCCCATCCAGTCATTGGCAATGGACCTTCCAGTACTGTATTTACAGAGTTGGACGAAGGAAGAGCATGGAGTTCCAAACCACACCAGGCCGTGTTTGTGTGTTTGACACACAGCATTGACAGCCAGGCGAAGTCCTCTCACAGAAAGAATATCATGATCTGTGCCGTACCTGATGTCCAAGGCTAGCCCCTGCCAGCCAGCACGGAGCATCTCCCGACTGAGGTTGCCCTGCCCTGCAAAGATCTCCAGGAAGTGGAACCTGGCACTCTGCCTTATGTTCCGCTTCCAATGACAAAAGTTGATGAGGAATCTCATCTGTTTCTTCCATGGCCACGAAGTCATGATGGGAAAAGTTTCTGATAACATTTGTTGCCAGATTGATATCATCCAGGAAAACCCACTGGCTTCAAGAATCACATCATAGTTGCACTCAGGCAGAACTTCATAAGGACCTTCATTATGGAACTCCAGAAGCGACGGGTCAACTTCGCAAAGGCGCAGAACATCCTGTCCTCTCGAAATGGCCAAGAATCTCTTCTCCAGTGCGATGTTTGCATCAAACTGCCGCCGAATGTCTGCTAACAGTCTTCTTCTTGTTTCAGTCGGGTCATCTGCTGCTGCAGACATGGCACTCGACATTGCATTGTCCATGGCACTCTGTCCTATCCGCAAGAAAGTGTAACACCTTAACCTCAAGGGTGTTCGAATTAACAACGTAATTGTGAACCAGCACATTCAGCAGTTGACACACTTGTGAGTCGATTGATCCATCACAACACAAGGATGAGACAGACATGATGCAATCACTCGTTGAAATTCACATGTGGCATAGTTGTTGCAGACCATGACTTCATGCTCAAGCAATCAAATACAGCACTGCCAGACCCTCACTCGATTCTCGTTTTTCTGGTACCGCACACAGCAGTCCATCCATATCACTCGACGATTGCGAGACCACCGAGGTGGCAGCCACTTGTCAGGCAGATTCTGCACTGGCACTCTGCCTTCTATGCAGTCTTTGCTGGTGAGCTAAAATAATCAGTCTTCCATCTGACAAACAGCATTAGTGGAAGAAGCCTCAGAGTCGGACTCCTCACCTTCCTCCATCACATCTGAGGGGGCTCCATCATCCGCTGAGCCGCGCTGACTCCAGCCCGGGTCTTCTTCTGAGATGTGCCCATAATCAATACCCAAACGACCCCGCCCTCCAAGCTCACCAAGACGAACATCTAGAACACCTTCCTCAATCACATCTGAGTCTGAGGCGTGAATCTCACCTTCGGCACGAGCTGGCCCAGTCAACCAGGCATCCGGGCGAGATTCCAAACGAAAAAAAATTTGACCACGAACTCCACTTTCGAACTCATCTGGCACTCTGCCTTCCGGCACTCTGCCTTCTGGCACTCTGCCTTCAGTAGCTCCACTGTTGGCATTATTGTTAGGGCCAGGATAGCCATTTTCAGGCATCGGCCTTGGCGGCACTATTGGTGGCGGCGGGTTGTCTGGAGCATTGAAACACATGGCACAAATTCGCCGTCCCAACTGCCGACGTTGCATCTCTTCAGGGGTCAAGTTCTCAAGGGTGACCAGAACAATGCGGCCCTCCCTAACAGTAACCACATCCGGCTCGAAGTTGATCATGATCGGGGTCTCCATAATGTCCAACGCTTCTGCCACAGCTTGGGCAATCTCAAACTCATGTCGCGCAGGGGCGGGAGGTCTTGGGAAAGGTGGCTGATTCACAGGTGTTGGCGGCGGCGGACCCCTGGGTGGCCCTGGCACTCTGCCTTCCGCCCCACCGCCTTCTTCACCAATGCCATTCACACCGGTTGGCGGCACTCTACGAGGCCGTCGCTTCGGAGTCCTCACCCGGCCGATCCTCCCCGGTGCTGCCGGTTTGGCCTTCGGTTTCGGTGCCATGGTGCTTAACTTTAAATATCTTTGATCCAACAAGCTGCAAGCAACTATATGTGTTGGATAGTACGAACAGGTACTAGAAGTTGATTGTCATGTCCGTTTCAATACCACATGCAATAGGTTCCACTGGACGACACAAGCATTTATGCACATGATCATTAGATTAACACATATTTGAAGACAGAGTGCTATTAATAGATGATGTAGTTTAATGTTCGAAAGCAGTATGCCCAATAATAAGTGTATGCATATAATCCATACATATATCTATATGTATGTATGTATGTTATACATATACCTAGGTCTATGTGTAAACTTACCACACACAGTAACGGTTTAGGGTTTAAAAGAGCTTCAGGGTTTTAGGTTTTAAGGAGGTCCATGGTTTAAAGGTACTTCAAGGCAGAGTGCCACCTAGTTTATGCTTAATCATAAGATGTGTTACTACTCGTAGGGATTTGGTTGGGTTAGCTGGACTGTGCCGATTCAATGGGATTCGATATTGTATAACTAGCTCCCAAGATTCAATAAGCTCCAACAAGACTTTTGGGAGGGGATGCTACATGTGTGCAATTGTCTGGTACAGGGTCGGTGTGCCTTCAAAACGTGATGGCCCGAACACTAAGATTCAATAAGATTTTTTCGGGTAGTCCACAATCCTGCAAATGTCTTCTAAGATTCAATAAGATTTTTTGGGCGAGCTGGAGGCTGTGTCCCTTGTAAAACCGATAAGATTCAATAAGATTCAATAAGATTCAATAAGATTCAATAAGATTCAATAAGATTCAATAAGATTCAATAAGATTTTTTCGGGGTAGGCCACAATTGTACAAATGTCTTCTAAGATTCAATAAGATTCAATAAGATTTTTTGGGGCGATCTGGAGTCGTGTCCCTTTTAAAAATGATGGACCAATAAGATTCAATAAGATTCAATAAGATTCAATAAGATTCAATAAGATTCAATAAGATTCAATAAGATTCAATAAGATTTTTCCGGGGCATGCCACAAGTGTCACAAATGTCTTCTAAGATTTTGCAGGGCCTGTGGGGCGGTATGGGGATGGTGTCCCTTCAAAGGCCATATGTTTTTTTAAACACGGATGCACCCCATTGCAGACTTCCGTGGTCCTTTGTTGGGTCCCTCCCAACTGGTGTTCTAGGACAGGTTGGATCCTGCCTTTGGCGCGGATTTGTCCACAGGCATCTGCAGTATCCTTGTGAAATCGACAGACCGCCTGGGATTACAAAGAGACATACATTCCTGATGGCATAATGCAACACAAGGCAACACAATCATGTCAATACATAATGATCATGGAACACATGTTACAACCCATGGCACTCCGCCTTCAGAAACATGTCTGTGACAATGGCATTGCCACACCTCCAAAATTAATAAGACTCGAGGCCACATCACCGACAACACATACACATGAGCCAGTTATTGTGGCACTCTGCCTTGTTACCGAGCCACCTTGTCGACGCAATCAGTCCACCACGGGGTCGTTGACCTCAGGAGCTTCCTCTTCACGAGTGCGGTCGTCAACGAGTTGAGCTTGTATTTCCTGAACGATTGCGTCCACATCATTAGCATCATCTTCGACAGGAACAGGGGCATTGCTTCCCGTGGACCCCCTCGGACCCAAAAAGAACCTTGCCATAGAGGCTGAGCTCGCACACTTGAGAGGGCAAGCGGTGGCCTTGTTCCGCCCGGTCGACTCACAGTATCGATTGATACATTCGCTGTGAAAGAGGTGGCCACACGATAGCGCTTCCAATGCCTGCATTCCAGGGAAGCAACAGAAAAAGACACGTCATGTGAGAGGTACTGTTCTGAGGATTAGTGGAATGTACAAGCAGGACAGGCACCACTATCAATGGTTCATTAACCAAAGGCAAACGAAACCAGCCTGCCTGGCCCGGGTGCATCTCCGAATTGCAAATGACACAGAGGTCCTGGTTCCACCGGTTCGCAGGTCTGCTCGACTCATTCGGAGCATCCTCCTCCTCCTCCTCCTCAAAGAAGGCACTGTCGTCGGCCTCGCGCTCGACCTCGGCCTCGACCTCGGCCCCGGCCTCGACCTCGGCCCCGGCCTCGACCTCGGCCCCGGCCTCGGCCATGACCTCATCATCGACCTCGACTGCGACCTCGTCCTGCGACTCTGTGTTTGGTGCCGTCGCCCTGGCCTTGGACTTGGCCTTGGCTTTCGACTTGCCCTTGTCTTTTGCTTTGGCTTTCGACTTGGGTGTCGCAAAGGGCACAACGGCATTCACGTCAGCACCAGCTGTCGAGTCACTGTTCGTGGAGGTGTCTGGCCCTGGCAACTCAACTGTTTGGGGTGCAGTGGTCACTTCTGCAGGAGGCATGACGATCTCCTGATCGGGCCTGATCTCTGCCTCTGCCGGCGCTAGACCATCGTCATCCATGGCAGGAGCATTCCCATCAACTGGCACTCTGCCTTCCACAACCCTCGGCACTCTGTCTTGTTCCCTTCCTGCAGCCTGGCTGCCTTCGGTTGCCTGGCTTGCATTGGAACCCGGAACGGCATGAGGGGAGGCAGGCGGCTGTTGAATCGGCACTCTGCCTTGTTCCCCAGCCGGGCTGCGACCCACAGCCTGGCTTGGATTGGAACTAGGAGCAGTCGTTGGCCAAGGACCAGAACGGACCACGTCTGGCACTCTGCCTTCCGACGGCGGAACCGTTGGCGGGGCAGCTGGAGCAGGACTCGGATTGAAACTGAGACGTCCCTGCGTCTCAGTGGACT
Organism: Symbiodinium sp. CCMP2592; assembly: GCA_905221615.1. NCBI lineage: Eukaryota > Dinophyceae > Suessiales > Symbiodiniaceae > Symbiodinium > Symbiodinium sp. CCMP2592. The sequence continues at coordinate 214,761 of CAJNDT010000007.1, forward strand.
GCCTTGCTCTCGCTCTACGCCTGGCATAGGTCGTGACATCCTCGGTCATCCATGTGGACTGCCATCCACACTCCCAGGCAACCCTGTCAACAGAATGCTCAGACATATTCACCCCCATTCCCAGAACCGGTTTGGCTATGCGGTTCCAACTGCTGCTATCGCAGAGGGATTGACGCTTATGGGCATTCGCACATCGCTGACCAAGCAAGCTGTATTTGCTATCGCCCCTGAGTTCACTGACCTTTGTGGTCGGCTTCAGATTGGTCAATATGAAGAGCAGTTGCAGCGCTGTTTGTTGTGGCAGGTCAGCCGTGACCGCAGCATCCCATGCACTATGAACTCGCTCGATCAGAGCTTTCACCTTCACCTCAGTCAGTAAGGCTTATCTAGGCTTTGTGGGGGGAGGGTTCAGGGATCATTGCTGACCTTAGGGATACTCTGTTGATTGACAAGCAGCCAGAGGGATCGACCGCAATGTCGTGGCGCTTCTCGGGATTGCATCTGCATCGGTAGTGGACGTTGCCAGCCGATCAATCCCGATCGTTGCTGCTTGCCTTGCTCTGTTCTTCTTGGTTTCCTTACGAATCCTCCTCACTTCTTGGTCTTCTGATTCCGACGAGGAGGAGTCGTTGGCACTCTGCCTTGATTCACCCCCAGCAGCCGTCTGCTGCTGTTGCTGCATTTGCTGCATCTGCTGCATTTGCTGCATTTGCTGCATCTGTTGCTGCTGCTGCATCTGTTGCTGCTGTTGCAACATGAAGGGTTCATCATGGCCAGTGGGTTGTTCATTCCCAGTGCTGGGTTCATTGCCCCCGGCATTGGGAACATCATCTGATCACTCACACGAGCGCTCTTCCTCGACTTTCCCATTGCTCTCGGCGACTGTCTCTGGCACTCTGCCTGGAAGCACCACTGCAGCACTAAGGGAACTCGATCTTGAACACACATATGTTGATTGCGGCCAGGTCAAGAAATTCTTGCGCATCCACTCACTAGTCACTAGAGTCCGTACACACTACGTGGCATGGTCCCATCAACGGCCAGATAGCAAGCGTTTCAGCTTCCACAACTCACAATCACTTGCATCATGCATTCCAGCCTTGCCATAGTAGCCAACCACCTTTGACGCCAGCACCTGAAAGGTTTTATGGGGCTGTCACAGGAAACCAAGGTTGAACCAATCAATTCACAGGCACAGTAATTAATCCATCGAGTTACTGCCGACATGACTGTATGCATAGGCATCGTCTTTGTTTTCCAAAACGGCAAGCTGAAATGTGCCAGATCAGACGGACCGCAAAAGTGACAACATTCAAACGCCCCAAGAAATGCGATTTCACATTGGCACTCTGCCTTTCCGGCACTCTGCCTAGTGACAGCGACACAAAGATGAATCTGAACAGGCCACACTGTTTGGTGGCACTCTGCCTTAGTCACACCGAGAACTCTCTGGCACTCTGCCTTGTGAAAGTCCCCAGTGCCCAAGGATGAATGGGATGAAGAAGAGGAGGTCCACTAGATGGCTTTGTTTTGGCAACACAATTAATAAACCTACTCGTTCAGCTCAATCATTGACACTGATCAATCCTGAAAGCCATCTGCATTTACTCCCCAATCAGGAACGAAGTTCGCAGTGGTCTGGTAAACATCCACATACTCTTCATCTTCCGATGGCGGGACATCATCACCCATCTGGCTCACCGCGTCTAGGTTTTCCCCCCTTGCCTTCTGTTCCAGCTTCTTCTAACAATACACAAGCATGGTGTAATTGTAAGCATCCCAAATCTTGCACGACAAAGGCACAATCCAGCTCTGCAGGTCTTTGGGCCTGAATTTTTCCTTTGAGATGACATCTTCCGTCGTATAAACCTCAACGAGTCTCTTTGAGGCCTCCCACCAGTGCCAGTATGTCAGATGTTTTCCCTTGACTCGATCACGGCCATGAACTGGCGGAGTGACATTGAACATGCACTGGAGAATCTGCTCAATGACCGCCACCCCAGTTTCCCTCTGAAGCCACAGGTGCCAGTCCCCAGGCTCAGAGTTGTTTGGAATCTCCTTCATGCCCTGGTCACACAACAGCTCCCAGACAACCACAGTTTTCGAGCCCTTCGACCGAAAGTCATTCCACACCATTTCCTTCTTCTCCATTGGCAAGTTATTCTTCTCGCATTCTCGGACTGTGATCTCATGGACAGCCATGAGCAGCTGGGTGATGACAGTCGCAGTCTTGCTGTTGAACTTCCGATCGTTGTGGTGGGGGTTGAACGGCTGATCTTGTGGCACCGGTCTCGACATACGTGCCCGATTGGCGAGGCGGCCCACCTTCGAAGTCGTCACCGCCCTGTGACTGCATGGCAGCATTCCCCGCAACGCTCTGAGAGTTTTCTCCTCCTCATTCTCTGGCTGCAAAAGCTCGGCTGGAACCTTGATCTTGTTTTGACCCCTTGGCACTCTGCCTTGGGGGTCCGTAATTCCGAGGTCCTCCTCCGCTTCCAAGAAAGGCTTCACCTCTCCAGGCACTGGCGCAGTCGCACTCTTGGGGTTTGCGGCAGCCTTCGGGCTCGGGTCCACATTCATAGCCTCCAGCTCGTTCATGACCTTGGCGCCGACGGCATCGTGCTCGCTCTCAGTCACCCGGGTCTCCGGTACAGAAGGCATCGGCTCATCTTGCTCCTCTCGGAGATGGTCCCCTAGTACCATTGTTGCTTGGCTGTCACCCTCATCCTCGTCCAAGCGATCCGGGTGAATCGAGGCAGCCATGGCGAACGCATGCTCATCCTCCTCGGGCTCCGCCTCCATCTCAAGCGGCGGTTGCTCATCCTGCACCATAACCTCGACAAATTCCATTTCATCGTCCGACGGATCTTGCACAGGCTCCTCCTCTTCCACCACAACATCAACCAAAGTGTCCTCCTCCTCGGCTTCCACCTCCTCCTTGGGGTCCAACCATATTCCTCCCTTCTCCGTCTTCATATGCCGCAAAAAAAGCAGGATGAGCTTCGCCTGGACGGCCCTTTCCAACAAGGTGAGTAGGGATATTGGGACGGCCCTTTCCAACAAGTGGCACTAGGGCTGCCTCCCATGACAGTAATGTTATTCTCATGGAGGTCCCCCAGAAGACTCCCTTCCTGCCTAAGGGTATGCATTTGTAGCTTCAAGACAAACTTGAACAGCTTGAAGAGGATCAGCATGGTCTCTTTCTCTGGGAACTTGATTGGGTCGGAAAACCTCTGGTTGAGGAAGGCTCCCACAGTCGTCCCATCGCCTTTGGCTTCTGTGACGAGCACCGATCTCCTCATCCGCGGTGCCACTACGCCCGAGGCATGGGTGACCAAGGTTTTCAAGTCGAAAGCGAGCGGGACAGGAAACGATTGCCAGTGGGTTGTGAACGTTCGAGATTTCAGAAAACGCCAGTCATATTGGTTTCCACACTCTTTTTCATCCTTTGCGAGTTTCCTGTGCAGCTTGACACAGAGGTGCACCTGATCTGTCGGATGATCGAAGTCCAGAGCATCTTCAGGAATAGAATCCACCAGTTTCAGGGCATCTGCTGCGACTTCCGAGGCTTTGAGGACTTCGGCACTCTGCCTTTCAGACCGAGGAATCCTGAGCTCGCGCAGAAGCTTCAGAATGTCGATGACCCACGGCTGTGGGATCTTCGCAATCATTGAGTCCCGATTCATTCCATGACCGACGTATTTCCATTCACACTTGCACTTTTTGAATCCTTGCCCGCCTCTCACGCGGAATTGCAGGCGGACCTCACCGAAGGCTGTGACATAGTATTCTAGAGGTTTTTTGTTCGGCAAGGGAAAATTCCCACCCATCTGCAAGGATCCATCCAGCTCTTGTTCGTAAAACTCACAGGTGATGTTGCCGGCTCGCACATTGGCCCAAAACGTCTGACCAAGCGGACTCGTATGCACAGGCGCTGTCATCCTGCGGCACTCTGCCTTGTCCAGCCAGATTTCGGCACTCTGCCTTGTCCAGCCAGATGCAGGCACTCAGCCTTCTCAGTCCAGCTCAAGGCACTCTGCAAAGAATGGCGAGGCGGCACTCTGCCTTATAATGTCGACATGATATACTACCTCTGACGTCAATGTGTTGTTAGATTATAGTTACTAGTATTTGACACAATTTAAATTATATCAACTATATTTTGATATTATGCTCACATTGACATTAAATATCATGCATATGCCATCATTCAAGGACCACGACTCACTTCACTTTGAGCAACTCCATCGACAGAATAATCATGACATGACACCTTTATTGAAGCAGCAGCTACACGGAGTTTAACTTAATTGAGGGGCCAGACAGACTCAGCATGATCGGGAGCTTAGCACACGAATGAAACCTAATTCAAGGGCTGTGTTGATATTCAAATCTGCCATATGCCATGATTCAAGGACCACTGCAGCAACATTTGAAATTTGAGCAACCATCATAAGCCATAGGCAGAACAATCATGACATGACACTTCAGAAGCCCGAGAATGCTAAGTTGAATTTGGCAACGCAGAAGCAGCATGATCGGAAGCTAAGAACAGCACCGATGACCAGCAATCCTGGGGTCTGGAGACGCCAGCTGACGGCCAAACCTTGCATTGTCACTTTCATTCATACTCAGACTCTCTCAGCACAGTCGCAAACCCAACACATCCAACAGAACTCAGAAGTGCTCGGTCTTCAGAAGTCTCAGCACTCACAGTTTTGCTTCTGCAGCAAGCAATGCTCTTCTGGAGGCACTACTCTGACAGCGACGAGGCCTTCGCCAAAACACTCACAACTTTGATCATGACTTGTTGGTTTGCCTGCACCACAAACAAATAACCTGTTGCTGTGCGAAAGGCAGGCAGAAGTCCACATGAGCAGACATCGGTACTGAAAAACTTGAGAAGAGTCAGTCGACGAAGCCTGACCCACCTGGCACTCTGCCTTCCTGGCACTCTGCCTTCGTCACTGTCCTGGCCTGAAAATTAAATTGATATTGGAATTTGGGCCAACCCCCTCACTGAATGGTCCAATGGTGGGCACTCTGCCTTTGGCACTCTGCCTTTTAAGGCACTCTGCCCTTTTTTCTCACGGCCTTTGGACTTCAACGAATTCGCTGTCTTCACATGTCATGGGAACTTGCTCAATCATAGGCCCTTCGAACTCGTTGTAATCCTCCTCATCTTCCACACGCTCTTCATTCCAGGCCTCCGGATCATCTTCGTCGTAAGCGCATCTCACCATGGTCGTGGTCCACAAGATTTGGTCACCGTCGGTGACTTCCCCGTCCCACAGCGTCAAATTCTCCACCCCCCGCGCCCAGCCCTCATTACAGGCATAGAGCCATCTTTTGTCCATCATCACTTGCATGCCTGCACCGGTGAGTTCCAGCTTCAGGTCAGCTGGCGGTGCGTGTTGATCGATCCTGAACTGAGATCATGTTGAAGTTGCTACTTGATTCTAGTCAGTATTAAGATCCGTAGGTATAAGATAATAAATAAATGTAGCGTCGAAGCATTGCTTGAATCTGAGTGGCCATCTAATGCACTTTTGCCACCATTGGTAGCGTTGAAGGGCCGTCTGGGCCGTGGGGCGCAA
>CAJNDT010000007.1:220457-341307 GCA_905221615.1 Symbiodinium sp. CCMP2592
TCCGGGCGCTACTGACCGCGGCCGGCGATCCCGACAGGGACTTCCTCCTCCAGGCCGAGGAGGGGCTACCGGTGGGGGTGAGGGACCCGCTACCACGCACTCCCCACGTCTTCGAGGAACAGCTAAAGTGGCCCTTGAAGAACGCGGGTCCCGAACTACTCCTCGGTGGAGGAGTACCGTGAGTTCGCTAGGGAGAAGTTCGAAGAGGACGTGGCGGAGGGCCTCATGGTCAAGATGACGCTAGGCGAGTTCAAAGCCCGCTATGGCGAGCATCGAGCCATCGCCGCGCTAGCTGTCATCGTTGAGGACGAAGCTAGTGGAAAGAAGAGGATGATCCACGACGCTACCCACGGGGTCCGGGTCAACCACCGCATCAAGTGCCGGGACAAGATCCGGGCCCCAGGAGCTAGGGAGAAGAAGCAGCTACTTCGGGAGCACATCGACGCTAACGAGGTGGCCTTCTCCGTGGTGGGCGACATCGCTAAAGCTCACCGACGCTACAAACATGCCGAAGGAGAGCATGGCTACCTAGGGTGTCAGATCGACACCGAGGAAGCTACACCGGGGGACCCCGACAGCCAGACGGTTTACGTTAATCTGGTGGGACCTTCGGGCTATCATGTGCGAGCTACTGGTGGACCCGCATAGCGGCGTGTGGGCTTCGACTCACATACCACCTGCTAGGGCCATCGTTCCCGCTAGACATGCTTCTCTATGCCGACGACCTCGAGTCCTTGGGCCGAGGGGCTAGGGGACGCATGGGGATCCCGCTAAGCTATCTCTTCCTCGCTAGCCTTGGGTACCCCTTCAAGTGGGCCAAGACGAGGGGGGGATTTCGGGTGGAGTGGCTAGGCATGGAAACCGAGTACTCCACCTGGAGGCTAGGCCTGTCTCAGAAGAGAACCGACTGGCTAGTGGAATGGCTACGGAAGCTAGTCCGAGATGGGAAGTGTGAGGCTCGGCCCTTCGCACAAGGGCTAGGGCGCCTGGGGTTCGCTTCCATGGCGCTAGACTGGGAGCGCCCCTTCCTGGGACCGCTACACGCCTGCTCTTCGGCCGTTCAGGGGAAGCTGGGGCTCCTCACGCTACCCACGATGATTCGCGTCCTCTGTGGCTGGCTAGCAGACCGCCTGGAAGCGGGGGGGCCGTCTCCAGAAGCCGGCCTCGCTATTGGACGGGGCGGCACCGCTCTCCTTCTACACCGACGCTAAAGCCGAGAATGGACGTGCCTGGATTGGGGGCTTCCTCGAGCTAGTGGACGGCTGCCACGGTCCCTGGTTCTCGCTAGAGGTGAAGAAGGAATGGGCCCCCTGGGCCTTCGCTAAAGGAGACCCGAACAAGGTCATAGCCGCGTTGGAGCTACTGGCTACTCTGGTTGGTGTGAGGCTCTGGGTCCCGGAAGGGGATGCTAAGAAGACCTCCAAGGTGGCCATCCGGGGCTACACTGACAACCAGTCCAACGAAGCGCTACTGAAGAAGGCTATGACGACGAAGTTCCCATCGACCTTGGTGTTGATGGAGCTAGCAGAGGAACTCTCCGCTAAGAACTGTGAGCGTCAGCTACAGTGGATCCGCAGGGATCTGAACCAGCTAGCGGACGACCTCACGAACGAGAACTTCGCTAGTTTCTCCCCGGACTTCAGGGTGAGCCTGGAGGGGGAGAAGCTAGAGTGGCGTGTGCTGGGCCGTCTCCTCGAACACTCGGCTAGCTACTTCCAAGAGCTAGGAGTGAGGAAGAGGACCGGAGAGGCGAAGGCTCCGAGGTTCGCTAAGAGGGCCCGTAAGCTAGGTCCCTGGTAGCCCTACGGCTGCGCAAGGAGATTAGCTAGCCGAAGGCTAGAGTTCTTCTCCGGGCTAACGCGGGACTTCGCCACAACGCTAAAAAGAGAGAAGTTCGTGTTGTCCGTGCTACTGCGTGAAGCCAGCTAGCCTAAGCTAGGCTTGCTACGTACTCCCCGGAGGTGTAGAGGGAGGTGGCGGGAGGATACGCTAGCTAGTGTACGCACTCGTGCCGAGGGACGAGGTACGACAGTGTATGCTAGCGCCAGTATCCCTTTGGGAAACATCTAAGGTGTTTCGCTAGAAAACGTCGAAGGGGTTTTCCTCTGAAGCTAAACAGAACGAAGCTTGTCTGTTTGCTAGAGTGTCTGCACATGGCCGGTGAAGCAGTGCTACTCCGTGGCCATTGTGCTGAAAGGCCCCCAGCTATTGGGGGGCAAATTTCGAGTGCCCACCCAACCCACCCTGGAGATTAGCTAGCCGAAGGCTAGAGTTCTTCTCCGGGCTAACGCGGGACTTCGCCACAACGCTAAAAAGAGAGAAGTTCGTGTTGTCCGTGCTACTGCGTGAAGCCAGCTAGCTTAAGCTAGGCTTGCTACGTACTCCCCGGAGGTGTAGAGGGAGGTGGCGGGAGGATACGCTAGCTAGTGTACTTCTGCAGGAGGCATGACGATCTCCTGATCGGGCCTGATCTCTGCCTCTGCCGGCGCTAGACCATCGTCATCCATGGCAGGAGCATTCCCATCAACTGGCACTCTGCCTTCCACAACCCTCGGCACTATGTCTTGTTCACTTCCTGCAGCCTGGCTGCCTTCGGTTGCCTGGCTTGCATTGGAACCCGGAACGGCATGAGGGGAGGCAGGCGGCTGTTGAATCGGCACTCTGCCTTGTTCCCCAGCCTGGCTGCGACCCACAGCCTGGCTTGGATTGGAACTAGGAGCAGTCGTTGGCAAAGGACCAGAACGGACCACGTCTGGCACTCTGCCTTCCGACGGCGGAACCGTTGGCGGGGCAGCTTGAGCAGGACTCGGATTGAAACTGAGACGTCCCTGCGTCTCAGTGGACTGCCTTGCTCTCGCTCTACGCCTGGCATAGGTCGTGACATCCTCGGTCATCCATGTGGACTGCCATCCACACTCCACGGCAACCCTGTCAACAGAATGCTCAGACATATTCACCCCCATTCCCAGAACCGGTTTGGCTATGCGGTTCCAACTGCTGCTATCGCAGAGGGATTGACGCTTATGGGCATTCGCACCTCGCTGACCAAGCAAGCTGTATTTGCTATCGACCCTGAGTTCACTGACCTTTGTGGTCGGCTTCAGATTGGTCAATATGAAGAGCAGTTGCAGCGCTGTTTGTTGTGGCAGGTCAGCCGTGACCGCAGCATCCCATGCACTATGAACTCGCTCGAGCAGAGCTTTCACCTTCACCTCAGTCAGTAAGGCGTATCTAGGCTTTGTGGGGGGAGGGTTCAGGGATCATTGCTGACCTTAGGGATACTCTGTTGATTGACAAGCAGCCAGAGGGATCGAACGCAATGTCGTGGCGCTTCTCGGGATTGCATCTGCATCGGTCGTGGACGTTGCCAGCCGATCAATCCCGATCGTTGCTGCTTGCCTTGCTCTGTTCTTCTTGGTTTCCTTACGAATCCTCCTCACTTCTTGGTCTTCTGATTCCGACGAGGAGGAGTCGTTGGCACTCTGCCTTGATTCACCCACAGCAGCCATCTGCTGCTGTTGCTGCATTGGCTGCATCTGCTGCATTTGCTGCATCTGTTGCTGCTGCTGCATCTGTTGCTGCTGTTGCAACATGAAAGGGTTCATCATGGCCAGTGGGTTGTTCATTCCCATTGCTGGGTTCATTGCCCCCGGCATTGGGAACATCATCTGATCACTCACACGGGCGCTCTTCCTCGACTTTCCCATTGCTCTCGGCGACTGTCTCTGGCACTCTGCCTGGAAGCACCACTGCAGCACTAAGGGACTCGATCTTGAACACACATATGTTGATTGCGGCCAGGTCAAGAAATTCTTGCGCCTCCACACTAGTCAGGTCCACACCACCTTGGCACGCATTCAGCACCTTGCAAAGGCTTTTATGGGGCTGTCACAGGAAACCAAGGTTGAACCAATCAATTCACAGGCACAGTAATTAATCCATCGAGTTACTGCCGACATGACTGTATGCATAGGCATCGTCTTTGTTTTCCAAAACGGCAAGCTGAAATGTGCCAGATCAGACGGACTGCAAAAGTGACAACATTCAAACGCCCCAAGAAATGCGATTTCACATTGGCACTCTGCCTTTCCGGCACTCTGCCTAGTGACAGCGACACAAAAATGAATCTGAACAGGCCACACTGTTTGGTGGCACTCTGCCTTAGTCACACCGAGAACTCTCTGGCACTCTGCCTTGTGAAAGTCCCCAGTGCCCAAGGACGAATGGGATGAAGAAGAGGAGGTCCACTAGATGGCTTTGTTTTGGCAACACAATTAATAAACCTACTCGTTCAGCTCAATCATTGACACTGATCAATCCTGAAAGCCATCTGCAGTTACTCCCCAATCAGGAACGAAGTTCGCAGTGGTCTGGTAAACATCCACATAGTTATCCTCTTCATCTTCCGATGGCGGGACATCATCACCCATCTGGCTCACCGCGTTTAGGTTTTCCCCCCTTGCCTTCTGTTCCAGCTTCTTCTGACAATACACAAGCATGGTGTAATTGTAAGCATCCCAAATCTTGCACGACAAAGGCACAATCCAGCTCTGCAGGTCTTTGGGCCTGAATTTTTCCTTTGAGATGACATCTTCCGTCGTATAAACCTCAAGGAGTCTCTTGAGGCCTCCCACCAGTGCCAGTATGTCAGCTGTTTTCCCTTGACTCGATCACGGCCATGAACTGGCGGAGTGACATTGAACATGCACTGGAGAATCTGCTCAATGACCGCCACCCCAGTTTCCCTCTGAAGCCACAGGTGCCAGTCCCCAGGCTCAGAGTTGTCTGGAATCTCCTTCATGCCCTTGTCACACAACAGCTCCCAGACAACCACAGTTTTCGAGCCCTTCGACCGAAAGTCATTCCACACCATTTCCTTCTTCTCCATTGGCAAGTTATTCTTCTCGCATTCTCGGACTGTGATCTCATGGACAGCCATGAGCAGCTGGGTCATGACAGTCGTAGTCTTGCTGTTGAACTTCCGATCGTTGTGCTGGGGGTTGAACGGCTGATCTTGTGGCACCGGTCTCGCCATACGTGCCCGATTGGCGAGGCGGCCCACCTTCGAAGTCGTCACCGCCCTGTGACTGCATGGCAGCATTCCCCGCAACGCTCTGAGAGTTTTCTCCTCCTCAGTCTCTGGCTGCAAAAGCTCGGCTGGAACCTTGATCTTGTTTTGACCCCTTGGCACTCTGCCTTGGGGGTCCGTAATTCCGAGGTCCTCCTCCGCTTCCAAGAAAGGCTTCACCTCTCCAGGCACTGGCGCAGTCGCACTCTTGGGGTTTGCGGCAGCCTTCGGGCTCGGGTCCACATTCATAGCCTCCAGCTCGTTCATGACCTTGGCGACGACGGCATCGTGCTCGCTCTCAGTCACCCGGGTCTCCGGTACAGAAGGCATCGGCTCATCTTGCTCCTCTCGGAGATGGTCCCCTAGTACCATTGTTGCTTGGCTGTCACCCTCATCCTCGTCCAAGCGATCCGGGTCGAGGCGGGTCGGGCTCCGCCTCCATCTCAAGCGGCGGTTGCTCATCCTGCACCATAACCTCGACAAATTCCATTTCATCGTCCGACGGATCTTGCACAGGCTCCTCCTCTTCCACCACAACATCAACCAAAGTGTCCTCCTCCTCGGCTTCCACCTCCTCCTTGGGGTCCAACCATATTCCTCCCTTCTCCGTCTTCATATGCCGCAAAAAAGCAGGATGAGCTTCGCCTGGACGGCCCTTTCCAACAAGGTGAGTAGGGATATTGGGACGGCCCTTTCCAACAAGTGGCACTAGGGCTGGACGGCCCTTTCCAACAAGGTCAGTAGGGATATTGTCCTCCACTGGCACTCTGCCTTTGTGGCCCTTTCCGGCAGGCTTGCCCTTTTGGGCGAAGTAAGCTGCTTTCCCGATCGGGACGGCGTCGCCCTTGCTTTTCAAGCCCTGGGCCTTTGCCACCCAGGCCGGCTCAGCGCGTCGGCCCTGCGGAACGAAATTGGAGCCTCTTGCCGTATCGTCAGCATACTCGGCAAGTTCCTTGGCGAAATCCTGCTCGTCCATCCTTTGCTTTTCCGTCATTTCAGCAGGAGCACTTGCCGACATAAACTGTGGCTTGGAACCAACAGGCACAGGCTGTCCGTCGCCGAATTTCCTTTTGGCAGGAGGCTGCTTTGCCGGCGGGGGACCCATCGGCTCTGGCACTCTGCCTTGCTCTGCCGGCGGCTGGCACTTTTAGCACGGGATTCGGCTCGGGATCTGGCACTCTGCCTTGCTTTGCCGGCGGGGGACCCATCGGCTCTGGCACTCTTGGCGGGGGATTCGGCTCGGGATCTGGCACTCTGCCTTGCTTTGCCGGCGGGGGACCCATCGGCTCTGGCACTCTGCCTTGCTTTGCCGGCGGGGGACCCATCGGCTCTGGCACTCTTGGCCGGGAATTCGGCTCGGGATTCGGCTCATCGTCATGCCAGGCATCGTATTCGTCCTGGATGACGGGCATTCTGGCCGTTCTGCCCCAGCGATGTTGCTGCTGCTGGTGGCCAGGAGGAGGATGAGCTGGTTGCACCGGCCCCTGCCAGGAGGAGGATGATCTGGTTGCACCGGCCCCCTGCCAGGAGGAGGATGATCTGGTTGCACCCTGCCAGGAGGAAGTGGTTCCCACTCCTGCTGCCAAGGGTGATCAGGCAGAGGCCCAGCATTTCGCAGCGGTCTTGCTGGCACCTGCCACGGAGCAGGAGGCCTCGCCTTTTGCTGAGGCGGTTGATGCAAAGGCGGGCGGGCCCCCCTGGGAGGAGTCCCATTGATGTATTGCTTCCTTTGCCTGGCACTCTGCCGTCTACTGGCACTCCTCCTTTCATCCCTTTGGCTTTTGCAGTCGCAGATCCAGGGGGATCCCAGGGAGGTGTCGAATCCCAACACTGAGGTGGCGGAGGATTCGGCGGCGCAAGTGCCTGCGGCTGAATTCTGCTCATTACTGCCCTTGTTGCCTCGACCCTCATTTGCTGGCATTGTTGCATCAAGTCCAGACCATGCTGGAACTTTGCTTCCAGATTCTTGCACAACTTGTACAGATCGGTCACCATTTCACCAGTTCTCCACTTATTCGGTCCATAGTCCGTTTTGAATTTTTCGCCAGCGGCAAGCATCTTCTTCCAGACCTCTGACGCGTACTCGGAGACGGTGGCGCTGTGGTTTGAGGGAATGGCCCACAAGCTCAGAAAGCGGTTGAGGTGACCCTTCATCCTTTTTGCGGGAACAGCCATAACTGGTAGGCAACCGGAGCAGTCCACCAAGGCAAACGTCAAATTCTCCGCCCCCACTGGCACTCTGCCTTTGTGGTCCGGCACTCTGCCTCCCATGACAGTAATGTTATTCTCATGGAGGTCCCCAAGAAGACTCCCTTCCTGCCTAAGGGTATGCATTTGTAGCTTCAAGACAAACTTGAACAGCTTGAAGAGGATCAGCATGGTCTCTTTCTCTGGGAACTTGATTGGGTCGGAAAACCTCTGGTTGAGGAAGGCTCCCACAGTCGTCCCTTCGCCTTTGGCTTCTGTGACGATCACCGATTTTCTCATCCGCGGTGCCACTACGCCCGAGGCATGGGTGACCAAGGTTTTCAAGTCGAAAGCGAGCGGGACAGGAAACGATTGCCAGTGGGTTGTGAACATTCGAGATTTCAGAAAACGCCAGTCATATTGGTTTCCACACTCTTCTTCATCCTTTGCGAGTACCCTGTGCAGCTTGACACAGAGGTGCACCTGATCTGTCGGATGATCGAAGTCCAGAGCATCTTCAGGAATAGAATCCACCAGTTTCAGGGCATCTGCTGCGACTTCCGAGTCTTTGAGGACTTCGGCACTCTGCCTTTCAGACCGAGGAATCCTGAGCTCGCGCAGAAGCTTCAGAATGTCGATGACCCACGGCTGTGGGATCTTCGCAATCATTGAGTCCCGATTCATTCCATGACCGACGTATTTCCATTCACACTTGCACTGTTTGAATCCTTGCCCGCCTCTCACGCGGAATTGCAGGCGGACCTCACCGAAGGCTGTGACATAGTATTCTAGAGGTTTTTTGTTCGGCAAGGGAAAATTCCCACCCATCTGCAAGGATCCATCCAGCTCTTGTTCGTAAAACTCAGAGGTGATGTTGCCGGCTCGCACATTGGCCCAAAACGTCTGACCAAGCGGACTCGTATGCACAGGCGCTGTCATCCTGCGGCACTCTGCCTTGTCCAGCCAGATTGCGGCACTCTGCCTTGTCCAGCCAGATGCAGGCACTCAGCCTTCTCAGTCCAGCTCAAGGCACTCTGCAAAGAATGGCGAGGCGGCACTCTGCCTTATAATGTCGAAATGATATACTACCTCTGACGTCAATGTGTTGTTAGATTATAGTTACTAGTATTTGACACAATTTAAATTATATCAACTATATTTTGATATTATGCTCACATTGACATTAAATATCATGCATATGCCATCATTCAAGGACCACGACTCACTTCACTTTGAGCAACTCCATCGACAGAATAATCATGACATGACACTTTTATTGAAGCAGCAGCTACACGGAGTTTAACTTAATTGAGGGGCCAGACAGACTCAGCATGATCGGGAGCTTAGCACACGAATGAAACCTAATTCAAGGGCTGTGTTGATATTCAAATCTGCCATATGCCATGATTCAAGGACCACTGCAGCAACATTTGAAACCTGAGCAACCATCATAAGCCATAGGCAAAACAATCATGACATGACACTTCAGAAGCCCGAGAATGCTAAGTTGAATTTGGCAACGCAGAAGCAGCATGATCGGAAGCTAAGAACAGCACCGATGACCAGCAATCCTGGGGTCTGGAGACGCCAGCTGACGGCCAAACCTTGCATGGTCACTTTCATTCATACTCAGACTCTCTCAGCACAGTCGCAAACCCAACACATCCAACAGAACTCAGAAGTGCTCGGTCTTCAGAAGTCTCAGCACTCACAGTTTTGCTTCTGCAGCAAGCAATCTCTTCTGGAGGCACTACTCTGACAGCGACGAGGCCTTCTCCAAAACACTCACAACTTTGATCATGACTTGTTGGTTTGCCTGCACCACAAACAAATAACCTGTTGCTGTGCGAAAGGCAGGCAGAAGTCCACATGAGCAGACATCGGCACTGAAAAACTTGAGAAGAGTCAGTCGACGAAGCCTGACCCACCTGGCACTCTGCCTTCCTGGCACTCTGCCTTCGTCACTGTCCTGGCCTGAAAATTAAATTGATATTGGAATTTGGGCCAACCCACTCACTGAATGGTCCAATGGTGGGCACTCTGCCTTTGGCACTCTGCCTTTTAAGGCACTCTGCCCTTTTTTCTCACGGACACGGCAAGTGGACGACTTCAATGAATTCTCCGCCGTCTTCCATGGCAGCAGGCCTTTCTTCGAAGTCGTTGTAATCATCCTCATCTTCCACACGCTCTTCATTCCAGGCCTCCGGATCATCTTCGTCGTAAGCGAATCTCACCATGGTCGTGGTCCACAAGATTTGGTCACCGTCGGTGACTTCCCCGTCCCACAGCGTCAAATTCTCAACCCCCCGCGCCCAGCCCTCATTACAGGCATAGAGCCATCTTTTGTCCATCATCACTTGCATGCCTGCACCGGTGAGTTCCAGCTTCAGGTAAGCTGGCGGTGCGTGTGGATCGATCCTGAACTGAGATCATGTTGAAGTTGCTACTTGATTCTAGTCAGTATTAAGATCCGTAGGTATAAGATAATAAATAAATGTAGCGTCGAAGCATTGCTTGAATCTGAGTGGCCATCTAATGCACTTTGGCCACCATTGGTAGCGTTGAAGGGCCGTCTGGGCCGTGGGGCGCAAGGACCAGTGCGGATAACCTTTGTGAGTGTTATCCTGCGTGGCACCGGGTTGCGCCCAAGCGGCGATGCCGTTCGCTTTGAAGAATTCAAAGCGAACCTGCAGGGAGACATCCAGTCAAGCAGTAAGAAACACTCACAATCAACACATGCTATGATTATCATCACATACACTGCCCACTGCCTGCCAAACGTCCTCCACGCACATGAAGTATGTGTAAAGGATCTGGTTGGGGTCTTGCATCGGGATTTTGCCCTTCTTTCCCTTGCCCTTGCCAAGATCGCCCTTGCTCGCACTGGCACTCTGCCCTGGCCCTGGCTTTCCTCCTCCCTTCCCGATCGCACTTCCTCCCTTCCCGACCTGACTTGTTCTTTGGGATTGACCGGCGTTGCTCAAGTTGGCCATCTGCCAACTTGAAAACTCTTGCAGCCGAGTGCGCTGGCGAACTGCGCCCGTGTTTTCCATGGCGGATAATGACTTGCCCACTGCACAAATGGGACAAGGGCACTCTGCCTTACACCGGAACCCAGACTGCTGCAACAGCACAAGTAGGCAAAAATGAGCACTCATTACAATCACCGGAGACTGACTGTTAAAGTCACACTTGCACCCACTGAGTCGCCGGCTGGATTCACTCATCCAATCGCCCCAGCGGCCCTGATCACCATGTCGGCACAACCGACAAAGGAACTGACAGTTTCCACAACCGAGACGGGCATGATCTCACTTTCTTTTTAAGCTCAGTCAGTAACACCGGCAGCCAGGTTTAAAAGCACGAATTAAGCTGTGACTGCCAGCTGAAAGTGGGAATGTAACTATTAGTCTTATCAAGGTAAGGACTGTGTTTCACTTCCAGCCAGCAGTCCAGTGTCGGGTCCAGGACTCTCTGGCTGGGCCAGTGTCGGGACACAAATTTCGACGGCTCAGAATCATTCATTGGAGCAGAACTGTTTGACCATGGACTTCGGGTTCAGTGTCGATGATCAACTGTACGTGTGCAGCTCATCCTGCATTTCCAGCAGTGCTTCAATCATGTACTCACGATCCCGGAATGGAGCATAGTAGGCTCGGTGGTTGATCCACCTGACAATGGCTTGTTCCATGGTCATCGAGGCAAAGGCCATGACTAGGACACAATAAGCAGCACAGGTCCTGTTAATGCCACCGTAGCAATGGACAAGCACACGAATTGGCCTCTTCTTGCCTCCACGCTTCCGACCACCTCCCTGAAGCTTCATCGCCTCCAACAAAGCAAGAGCATTACCGAGCTCACCAGGGAATGTCTCATCGGCCACCTTCAAGGCACTCTGCCTTCCATCGGCACTCTGCCTTCCTTCAGCGGCTCTTCCGAACAGGCTGCCCATGTCACTTCCCTTGCTGAAGCCCTTGTCATAGGAGCAGCCATAGCCAAATGAGCCCTTCGTCGATGCCTTCTGGCTTTGCATGTGATTGGAAACCTGACAGGGGCCGCTGTAGCCCTTGCTGATTGTCTTGCCCTTGCCCCTGCCGCCATTGGCCTTGCCCATCATTTTGCCCTTGATGGCACTCTGCCTTTGACTCTGGCTGAACTCCTCTGCTGAGCGCTGCCAGCACATCATAATCTTTCTGAAATCTGAAATGAGGCGGCGCCAAATGCTCTTGAACTCATGACTTCTTTGTTCAGCATCAAAGTCATTGGCATGTGTTTGATCCCAGCCACCATACCGAAGATGTGCAGTGCCAAACGGTCCACAATTCGCCAAATACTGATACCAGTCCCATGGCTCAAAATTCCGAGGTCTGTCATCTGCATTCATAGAGATGACAATGTCAGGCTTGACCCGGAGCTGGTCATATCGGATCGGGCAACCAATACTGCCAACAAACAGTTGCCACTGGGGATGGTCGTAAATCAAAACATCATCCATGGGCCACGTCTCGACATCATGCTGGCATGGCCGAGGTGGCGGGATCGACCCAGGCAGCACATCTGTCTGGCCGGTCCATGCTTTGTACAACTTCATATCCATATCTCCGAAATCTGAGATGGCCTCAACTGCCAATTTGATTCGTTGATCCAATTGTGCAGCCCTTTGGATCTTTCGGAGCCCGGTGGTATAGTCGGCAGCTGATCTGCCACAGTGTAAACAATTCCACCGAAGTTGTTGCACGGCTTCGTTCCAGTAATCACTGCCAAGGTCAATGTGATTGGCCTGATTCTGATGGTCAGCAGCAGAACTCTGGCACTCTGCCTCGGAACTCCCTGAGCACCTTGAAACGGTCGTCGGCATCACTGCTTTCATCGAGCACACAATTGTCCAACGATTAAAACATTAACAGTGACTAATGCATCACTATACAGTACATTAACCAATGATATGTAACATTGTGTTACTACTGTTACATCAGTATGAATGAATCACTTGATTCCCTGGCCGGCAGATGTCGATCATGTATGGTGCAAGGCAACTCACTGACAGACTATGCAGGCAGGCAGGCAGCCAGCCTCGGAGACAGCAGGGTCCTGAGGACATCACTGCCACCCGGCACTGTGTAGTCAGCATGTCATGCTGGGTAACCTTTTTGAATCCAAGTTGCGCACACTACCGCTGAGGTCTCAAATCGGACAGTCTAGCTCTGCTGGCGAGATCGTCGAATTCAAAATCCTCTAAGCACACGCAAACCCGGCACTCTGCCTTCCCCAACATCCGTAATACGGTCTCGGAGGCTGTACAAACACGACAAATCATTGATTCAGTGACGACACAAATTCGTCTGACACATTGTAATGTAAAATTCCTGGCACTCTGCCTTGCCGCACAAATCTCGGAACGAGTACGCACAGGATCATGTCATTGATATGCCAGTCTACTTGCAAGACTTGCCCACGCTCTTCAGAATTCAGAAACATCCACAATGTCGAAAAGGACTCCTCTAGCAGCTCGTCGAAATAAATCACATAATCATCGTCGTCAAAACTGTCCGCGACCGAGCCCACAAACGAACCCCCAAACGCCGCAGTGCTTGCAAACTCGCCAACAGCCAATAAGTCCGAGACCGAGCCCAGAGACTCACTGTCACTCCACGACATCGACCACATCTGCCGGCTTGCACGGAGGCCTACTACGACTTAGACTAGAGACAGAGCAGGTCGTCGGGATCACTGCTTTCATCGAGCACACTTCAATTGTCCAAAGATTAAAACATTAACAGTGACTAATGCATCACTATACAGTACATTAATCAATGATATGTAACATTGTGTTACTACTGTTACATCAGTATGAATGAATCACTTGATTCCCTGGCCGGCAGACAGATGTCGATCATGTATGGTGCAAGGCAACTCACTGACAGACTATGCAGGCAGGCAGGCAGGCAGCCAGCCTCGGAGACAGCAGGGTCCTGAGGACATCACTGCCACCCGGCACTGTGTAGTCAGCATGTCATGCTGGGTAACCGTTTTGAATCCAAGTTGCGCACACTACCGCTGAGGTCTCAAATCGGACAGTCTAGCTCTGCTGGCGAGCATCGTCGAATTCAAAATCCTCTAAACACACGCAAACCCGGCACTCTGCCTTCCCCAACATCCGTAATACGGTCTCGGAGGCTGTACAAACACGACAAATCATTGAAGCAGTAACGCCAGAAATTCGTCTGACACATTGTAATATAAAATTCCTGGCACTCTGCCTTGCCGAAAATCCCGCCGAAGTCTCGGAAAGAGTGTGAACATGATCTGCTCATTGACAGACCAGGCTACTTGCAAGACTTGCCCACGCTCTTGAGAATTCAGAAACATCCAGAATGTCGTAAAGCACTCCTCTAGCATCGTGTCGAACGGAATCACAGAATCATCGTCGTCAAAACTGTCCGCGACCGAGCCCGCAGTGCTTGCACCCTCATCGTCAACCAGAACCCAGTCCGAGCCCAGAGACTCACTGTCACTCCACGACGTCGACGACATCTGCCGGCTTGCAGGGGGGCCTACTACGACTTAGACTTGAGACAGAGCAGCTGTAACACGACTATAGTAGATTACGCAGGGCAACAGCGAGCACAACTGCTGCAGCGGCAAGTTGCGATACATGACACGCTCACTGACTATGCAAGGCAGCTTGTCCTCTGCGATGGCAGCATGTCCTCAGGATCCTCGTCATGAGCCTCGGTGCCAGGACTGTACCATAATAATGGAAGTAGCTGAAGCAAGCTGATGCTGAGATCCCAGCAGTTGGCATCCACTTCTCGATGGGCTGGAAGCCGATGAAGACCGATGGGAGAGAAGGAAATGGAAGAGAAGGCGTTCACTAGGCTTGGATTCAAACCGAACACTTAGACCTGGCCAACGGTGTGGGGAGCAACCCCGATGGGGCAGGGACTTAAGTAAGGCAACCTCGAGAGGCTCGACTGGCACTCTGCCTCTGTCGATCCAAGTCGCAAGGCTCCCTAACTAACGTGACAAGCATGGATGGCCTCCCCTCCTGGTTGGGAGAAAAATAAAAAAGCCACAACCACTGGACCACCCCACCCAGCACTTTAGCCCATGTGCCCGGGTGTCATATGCCACTGCCCTGGCACGTTGGCCCCAAGGCGGTCCAGGTACCATCGACAACACCTGACACCCGGCCAACGGTGTCCACGAACCGAGATGGGCAGTCGATCCGTGTGGGTAAGGTGGCACTCTGCCTCTGTCGCTCCAAGTCGCAAGGCTCACTAACGTGACAAGCATGGATGGCCTCCCCTTCAGGGCTGTAAGCAGATTGCGAACAACACCCACTGGACCACCCCACCCGGCACTTTAGCCCATGTGCCCGGGTGTCATATGCCACTGCCCTGGCACGTTGGCCCCAGGCGGTCCAGGTACCATCGACTCAACACCTGACACCGGCCAACGGTGCCCACGAACCGAGAAGGGCAGTCGATCCGCGTGGGTAAGGGCAAGATCTCAAGGCAAGTCAACATGTCACTACGGCCTCCCTTCTTTGTTCAATCACAACCCAAAACTATTTAAAAAGATTAAATATTAAAAATTATTAACTTCAACAACAAATAAACAACAATTTTGTAGACATACAGCAGCAGGAAACCAGGTAGAACAACAGGAAGCCAATTGACTCACTCAGAAACAAAATTCACAAACATGTATTTTTTACACCAAAAATAAAATAAAAGAATTTTAACAACTGTAAAACACAAAAAAACCTATTTAAAAAACTTTTAAATACAAAACAATACTTTTAAATACAAAAAAACACTTTTAAACACAAATAAAGCCAACCACATACAAAAATGAGATTTTGGGTTCCTTTCATATAAGCCTTGTTGATCTAAACCCTGTGGTTCTGGTTCGGCGCAAAGGGTTAAGGATTAAACAAGCAGCATCCTGAGGTGATGGCCAAGCTGGAGAAAACTCTCCAACCAAGACTCAATCAATTCAAGGTCTTCTTCCACAAAGGAGATAGCTGTCGATACTGCAAACTTCGTGTGGATGCCCCGGGTAGACATGCTCAGCAGTGCGTCCCATTACTGCAGGTGCACGTACTGCAGGAGGTAGCGCGCCAGCAGCTCAGCAAGCAGCCCCGCGAATATACTCGAGAAAAGTCCACGGCATCGGCAAAGACAGTCACAAAGAAGCCTTCAGATTCAATGCCAGGAATTCCTCACCCCGTGTTTAGACTGGAAGGCTTTCTCCTGCTAGCCAATACTCGCAACCACTGCTATGCCAACTCAGGTCTGCAGTGTCTCCACTGGCTATCAGATCCTTCAGAGGCGACTTTTCAAGAGGCATCCCGGATCAGTCAGCTTGCGAGAATAACCCCTGAACACAGAGTCTTCTCGGAGCTCACCATGGGCTGGCTCTTTGACGGAGGCCAGCACGACTCTGCTGAGTTCCTGCAGCAAGTGTTTCGGAATCTCTCTGCATCAAGATTTGGACAGTGGGAAACTAGAGCCTCAGTACCGGAAGGCGTTATAGTTGACGAAGAAGGGGGCTCTCCCATTCATCTTGCCACGGCGATCAAGACCAACCTACAGGACATGCTAGTGGCATGGTCGTTTCAGGAGCGCTCATGTGCTCTCATAGAAGCTTCACAGCAGGTGTGCTTAGCCTTGCCGAGATTCGCAGGAGAAGACAAGGATCACACTCGCATCACAATTCCACAGCAAGTCCAGATCCCTGTCTTCCTGGACCACACATCCCGAGTTTCGTTCTGTACCTACTCAGTAGAGGCAGTGATCCTTCACCTAGGAATGGAGTCCACTAGTGGCCATTACCGTGCAGCTGTACGCACAGCAGATACCTGGTATGTTGGTGATGACTCCCACCCCCCTAGTCTCTGTACCCTCGAAGATCCCCTGCTTCAAGAAAATAGCTACGTCATCTTCCTAGCTTGCAGCGCCGTCTCTCACGAGCCCCAGGACGTAGCCAATCTCCCGAGTAATGTCTCTGCAAGAGCTCTTCCAGCGAGCATCGATGGATGAGAGCTCTGCCCCTAAACGGGGAGATGTAGGTCCGTCAGGTGGAGATTCTCCCCTGAAGCGACAGCGTGGCGGAGGTACTCCCCAGCAACGAGGCAGAGGACAACAGCGAGGGGGCAAAAGCAGGGGACGAGGAAGCGGAGGCCGAGGGAATGGAGCAGCCAGAAACCAAAATGGGAACAGTGGCAACACTCAGCAGGGACAAGGCAATGTATCGAAAGAGTTGATCAATGCCATAGCGCGGTTAGCACTCCGACATGACGAGCAAATTACAGCACTTGCTTCGGACGTGACGTTCGTCTCGTATGTTCGAACAGAAGATCATTCTATTCTTCCCCACCTCTACGAAGAATCTCAGCGAGTCAAGAACAGCCCCACAGGGATCCTTCCCAGGGCAGCTCTGACCTTGAAGCTTCTCCGTGAACTTAAGGAGAGACTGGTGACTACCAGCCGGGATAAAAGCATACAGGAGCGCCTGCAGAATGATGAGCTGATGACGCCGGACGGCGATTGGCCGTTCCTGGAGTGGAGCTCCACCGATCAGAAGATGACAGAGTCGGTGGAAGATCCTCTCACTACGGCTCAAGTTGTTTCAGGATTGGGGGACGCAATCACCCGAATCTCCTCCGATCCGGAACACATCAAGCTCTTCAAAACTTCGCGGCCATTGGCTGAGAGCATGACGGGAGGTCCAGTCCGAATCCAGATCCAGCTGTCAACCAGGGCGGCCACATCTGATTTGCAGGACACCTTGCAGTCCCTAGTTGGTAATACCGCCTTTTCGCTCATAAATGCGGATTTTCAGCGAATGGGAACTCAGCCCTCGCCGCTGGTTCGCCAGATTCGCGATTTGCTCTCCTGATCTCTTCCTGAGGAATAGATCATTGATCGGACTTGCCCCACGAGCGGGCCGGCCTGGTGCTAAGAGCTAAGTCGAAAAGTAACCCCCTTAGCAGAGGAGCTACTCCCACCCTGTGCACAATCGCGAGGAGGCTGTGGCATCTTTCGACGAGCTGCGAGGAGGCCCTCCCGCGGAGCACTCTGCATGATGCAGGGATCTCTGGTAGAGCATCACAGACGTTCCTCTTTTGGATAAAGCGTTCAGGCTGAGAAGCTTTCAGGTTCGGCAGTGCATTCCCTCCTTCTCCCAACATGTACGACCAGACGCCGACTCACTTGGCTATGCTATGATGTTGCTTCCGACGATAGCAGCCGTCCACTATCTGCACCAGAAGTCCCAAGGTTTGGAGATACTCCCCTGGGCGGTGCTCACAGAGCTGCGAGAGAGAGTGAAGGCGCTCGGGCTCATCACTAAGGACGAGATCCTAAACCTTTCCGTGGAGTTACTCCCGGAAAGCGGGGTCCGGCAGGTGATCAAGCACTTGCACGTCATCTCCGGCATAGACGAGTGGGGGCAGATCAGGTACCGACGGCGAAAAGTTCTGACCGAGCAGGGCTTAGAATATCTTACCCTAGCTCGCATCACCTCTGGGGAACTGGTGGCCCCAGAAAACATCTCCCTCCACAGATTCGACCTCGACTCTCTGGAGAGAGAGACTCACATAGTATCATACGTGAGTAAATTCTTATCGGTCGACACCAGAACAGTCTACCTGTAGGAGGTGGAGGCTCTGAGGGCCACGTTCTTCGCCGAAGATCGCAAGTTGAATTTGGCTACATCAATGTGGGACGTGTCGTACAATCGTCTCATGGGAGACTCTCCCCAACAATTGGAGGAGTTTCTCCCCTTGCCATGTGTGTACAGCTGGTGGAGTTTCTCCCCAGGGGTTTTTAAACAGTAGGAGAGCATCAGGTGGAGCTTCTCCCCTCGTCTTGGTGGAGTTTCTCCCCCAATGAGGGATGTACAGCTGGTGGAGGTTCTCCCCAGGGGTTTTTAACAGCTCTGAGGAGTGCAGACTCAAAAATGTCCCATCATCTGCCAAGTGCAACTCGGCACCTTCTGCAAAACACCTCCAATGATGCAGGTCCCTCTTTGTGGTGGGCTGGTGCTCAGACGGCCAATCACCTGTCAAGTGCCTGAAATTCAGCTTGTGCCAACACATCGCAGGTTTCTCTCAAAAGCCAGCAACATGTCACGACCAGAGTCAACTCAAGATCCCTCGTTTCAGGATGAGTATGCGGATTTCTGCCAGCGACGGATACGTGATCAACTTCCGCATGTCACATATAGAAATTTTTTGCGTCAGTGGAGGCGCTCCGCCCGTGCTCACGGCGAAAGTTATCCAGCACATAAAGGTGCCTCAAAAGGCACTGGTGGATTGGAAGAGCCGGGAAGTGGAAAGGGTGGAGTCACTCCCCCCCCTCCTCCTTCCAAAAAGAGAAGCACTGGGCAAAGCGAGGGTGGAGATACTCCCCCTGCAGCAAAGGCCAAGAGTGGAGATCCTCCCTCAGGGGACCCCTCTCCACAACAGGCCACCGATGAACGAACTGAAGCGGCCCTCAAAGTACTTCAGTTTGCGGGGTATACTCCTTTCCCCAGTCTGATCACAGACTGCGCCGGCTCCATCACCGACCTGAACAACCACAGAATCATGGTGACAGTGACCCAGCAACTCCGAGATGGCCTCGATCAGGCGGAGAGACCGACCCCGGAGATCGCCAATGCCCTTCTCGAGACCTTCTGAGCTTCCCGCCGGGGCCTGGCCAATGAATCCCTGCAGTCGAAGCTTGGTTTCCCAACAGCGGAGGAGAAGGGATGGTTTAGATTTGAGTATTCTTCTCCGAACATACTTCCTGCCGGAGACAGCGAGGTTGCGTTCCACGGCACACACCTGGAATGTTTGCATGGGATACTAGCCACAGGAAGACTTCCACCTTCAACGCCGGATCTCTCAGGCACAAGAAGCTTCGAGGACCGCCCAGGAGTGTATCTCCACAAGCTTTCAAACAGGCATCTCGCGGCCGGATACAGTTGCCTGGTGAGGATAGGACCTCGCCACATATTCGTCCGGCCCATGATCGAGGCGGAAGCTGCTCACTCTGGATCGCAAAAACGTGGCAAGAAAACAAATCAACTTATATACTCCTTTGACGCAGTGAAAATCCGAGCGCTGCTGCTCCAAATCTCAACAAAGGAGACTCTCTCCTTAGGCGATTATCTCCGCGAGTGGAGCGGAATGCTTGAGATTCCGCTTCGACAGGCTCGTGACTCATTCACAGCTCTGGGATATGATCTGCCTAGTGAAGCGGCCTCGTCAGATCGAGGAAAGGAAGGAGGAGTTCCTCCCCTTCCAGCTCCAGAGCCAGCGTCAGGGTCAAAGGGTGGAGTTCCTCCCCCGACTGAGATCGTAGAGATCACTGACTATAGCTCAGTCACACCAAGGAGCTCCTCTATTGTGGCATGGGAGGGTGAACCAGGTGACCTAGGCGACTATAGCACTGCCTCCACGAACCCAGAGACCAGCTTCTCGTTCGAAGTATCCAAAGCGCTGGCAGCATGCCTCAGGCACGGACATAGACCGTACATCAATGTCACTTCGGCAGGCTGGGCCAAGCTGGAGGACGTGGTGTCATGGCCACGAGTGCAGAACCAGAACGCCACGGCCGGCGACCTCATGGAGATTGTTCGTCACAACACCAAAGGCAGGTACGAGTTGGGAGACTGCCAAGGCAAGAAGTATATCAAGGCGCTGCAAGGACATTCTCGCTCGGACGTGAACTCGACAGAGGTGTTAGAGGAACTCACGGAGGAGATGCTCCCCGGAATGCTCTACCACGGCACATTCTGGTCCTTGTACGACCCAATACGTCAACAAGGCCTTCTGCCACAAAACAAGATCTCCAAGGGCCGCGGCAAAGGAGGACGTGGCAGGGAGGGACGGCAGCATATCCATTTCGTGTCGGACAGCGACTATGGGAAACCAGGCGTCTCCGGCTTCAGAGAAAGCTCGTCCATGTTGGTGGCAGTAAACCCACGCAAGGCCTCACAGGCAGGGGTGAAGTTTTTCCGTAGCAAGAACGGCGTGATTCTCACCCCCACCGTCGTGCCTCCTTCTGTCATAGAGTACTATCAGAGCCTGAAATCAGGCACTAAGTACGGAGGCGACAATAGGCCGCTCTGACTCCAGAAAGAGAGCCCCGCCAAATGGTGGAGTCGCTCCCCAAGCAGACTTTGCAGCCGCTCAGGCAATAAATCGGAGGCTAAAAGTTAAGGGTTAACTCAGCATGCATCAACTGCCAGCAACCAAGTATTCCGAGGTCAGATCCACAATTCGATGCAGAGCCTCGGGCCAAGTCTTTGCAAGTGAACTGCCAGCCAAAGGGTCACAAAAAGCAACTTTTGCATGTATCTCACACAGGCTCAATTCACCAGCTGTCTTGATTCCAGTAGCCATGCCCGAAACTCCGAAGAAGAGTGGCACCAGAGCGAACTCCCGCACCCCTCCACCAGTGAGGCGTCGTCCTCACCTATCCAGGTCGCCGCCATCCAGTGATGCTATCCGGGAGTCAGACTCAGACGACGCAGTGGCACCCAAGGCTGATGCACCTAAGGGCCCGCCGCCGCCGGTGCCTGTCAATCTGTCGGGAAGTGGATCCAGCACAGATCGGGCACCAGGAGGCACAGGTAAGGCATCTGGAGTGCCAGTAAAAGGTGGAATCCCAGGAGGAGTCCCTCCCCTGGGACCCCCACCAAAAGCTGTGACCTCCACGATTTCCCATCCGGGAACTGGAGAACTTTATGTCACGAGCACTGGTCCGGCAGGAGTTACTCCGCCATCAGCGAACACCAACAACGAGTTGGAGATGGCGCCTGGCATGCCTCTACTGAGCGTATCATTGCCCCATCGCCTCTTTTTCAACATAGAGCTTGTGGTTCGCACTGAGCCTTCACAGCGAGTCTAGAGTACTCCTTCGAGACAGCAACTGAGTGCAAAATGATCTGCTGCCAATCAGCCAGTGATACATCGCAACCAAGCCGGTTAGCTTTCAAGCTAGTGCCGAAATCATAACTCGCATAAGACTCTGAAGACAAATTCGCTTCCCACTTCACAGCTTGCAGCCCTGAGGGGCGGAGCGTGTGCAAGTGCAGCGCTGAGGCACGGCTTGCCGTGAAGAGTGACCGCGCAAATAGTAAGCAGGGCACTAGGTCGATCCCTCGCAAAGCGTGGACGATAAGTGTCACCACAGACAGTCCTCCCCCGCTGCGTGTGAATGAAATGTCGTTGCTGCTTGTTGCTTGTGGTTGTGGTTGTGACTGTTGCTGTTGCTGTTGTTGCTGTTGTTGCTGATGTTGCTGCTGCTAGCTTTAGCATACAGCTCCATACACCAACTTCATGTTGATTGGGCTTTGCGCTCGGCTGGGCCTAGGCAACTACCAGGCCAAGCTGCGCAGATGGTGGAACCCACGGCAGGCCAAAACCCATTCGTCGATCGCAACGGAGCTTACTTCGACTTCTGACGGTTGCTCCGACGCTTGCATCATCTTGCCTTTGACCCTGGCGGCCTGTAGCTGCGACTTGCGCCGCAGCTGTTTCAGCATCATGGCGCCGCCCCCGCCGGCAAAGCCCAATGCAAACAGGGAAAGCCCATTCACATGGTTTCCATGCCTTGTGCTGCCCGTTTCTGTGGTAACTTGAGCGCACAGTAGCATCGAGAATCAGGGCCATCTAATCTTTGGAGCAGAACCCTTGCATGCTGTCATCGGGCTCCGGTCCTTGTGCAGGTTCTCGCTTCAAAATTCTGCAGACTATTAGCTAGCGAAGGATCGAACCAGAGCTGTTGTTTGGGAAGCCGAGGTTGCGGTTCAGATTGCCACCGCCCGTTTCTCCATCCTCATCTTGGTATCTCAGCTGAGAGCCTACAGTTGATTGCGGGACTGATATGGCATCCACGAAGATTATTCGCGCCGTAGGCTTTGCAAGCACCTGGCCGAACTCATGCTTCCACGCCGAGATAGCCCAAAAAGGAAAATAATGAATTGGCGCCTGCTGGTCGCGGCCACCAGGGAAATGCTGAAGGTTTCGGTTCCAGACGAACATTGTCTCTGATGTCTGATGTCGGAGAGTTTCGGAACTTTGAAGGAATGCTTCGAAACGAATGCCAAGTTCGCATCCCAGGGCTTGGCGGTAGCATTGGCTTTGGCTCTTGCTGTGGCGGTGCCCAAGGCACATGACCGGCTCTGTGATCCTGGGATGTTGTAGGCGGTGGGTTAACAGAATTCCTTGCTCCTGTTGCGAAACTTCTGTCCATACACGTCTGTGTGAGCGGCAACAAGAGTGCCTGTTCATAAGGAGCCGTCTCACGCCTGCCTCAGGGCCTGCTGAATGTCATCACGTCCTTGCTGGCCACAGTGCTGCTACTGAGCGCTTCCTATGTTGATGTGCCGGAGCGTGCTTTGTGTGTCATGGAGTCCAGTCGTTATATGGACCATATGGAATGTCAGTCCAATGCGCTGTTGGGCGGTACACGTGTCGGAGGAAGATGGAGGAAGGTGACCAGCAAGTGCCAAGGTCAAGCGTTAGCGAAGCTTCCGTGAGAGCAGTAATTAGACTTGTCAATTGGTCTAGGGCAGAGTGACCTCCCTCCCTGCCTGCCTCCCTCCCTCCCTGTATATATATATATATATATATATATATACACATAATTATCTCGTCTCTCTCTCTCTCTCTTTCTCTCTCTCTCTCTCTCTCTCTCTCTCTCTCTCTCTCTCTCTCTCTCTCTCTCTCTCTCTCTCTCTCTCTCTCTCTCTCTCTCTCTCTCTCTCTCTCTCTCTCTCTCTCTCTCTCTCTCTCTCTCTCTCTCTCTCTCTCTCTCTCCCTCCCTCCAAGCACGGCTTTGCTTCCCGGGCGCAGGACGAGGGTGGACCACTGCAGTGGGAGACTAAGTGGAAGCCTGCCGAGCGAGGCCCCCACAAAGACGTGGCAGAGCCGGCCGAGGCCGAAACCTCTTAGAACATTTAATCAATCTAACCGAAGCTGGTCATGACTCTTCATCGTGTAAGGCTGCTTTGACAGACTTGCGATTCAGCAGGCAAGCCGAGCATGGATTGGCGAAACGCTCTCGGTCGTCCTGCCCTGCGCATATGCGCCCAGATCGCAAACCAGCCAGGGTGCTTTATCTTCACGTTCAATGTTCTTCCCAAGCTCGTAGTGCAGGGGACCTTAAGCGTCGGTGGGATAATGAAGTGGCAAGAAGGGATCGGTCTTGCTGCAGTGACGGAAGGATAAGCCTGATTGTTCTGTTGATGGAGGCTCTGGTTTTTGTGCTTAGAAACCGGTGCTGCGAGGATGCAGGCTGGGATCGTTCTTGACCTTCCACTCTAGAGTCTAGGCTCCGTCGAGTACCGTTAACCTGCATCCTGCATCCGCTGAGACCGAGGAGGGGGCTTATGCTTCAAGGACCGTGGAATCTGTACCTCAGCTAGCAGTGTGAGAAGGTGGCTGTTCACTGGTTTGCATTCTGTGCTCCTGTTTGAGCTTTTTTCGGAGATCTGAGAGGTGCTTAGTGCTGCTAGTGATGTCTGAAGAATCGGAAGCCTTGCACCGGCCATGCCACGCACTCGGCTGAGATCTGGTCGCACACGGCCAAGAACCGTTTGCGGGAGATCATTGTTGTGGACGCTACTTGGCCGCTGTCGATACATGTCGATACCACCACCACTTGGATCGGTTTAGGTGAGCAGAGCCCAGATTGAGCTTTCCCATGTAAATTTTGCAAACACCGTGGACAGAGGATGGTAGCATCCCCAAGCTGGAACTGACGCTGCCATCGCCTCTCCGAGTGTCCCCGGAGGCACGTGACATAGTCTCAGAACCCGCAAGGTTAGCTCTTTGGGCAGATCCTTTCCTTCGCTTGGTAAGCAGCTTCGATAGCACAACGGCGAGAATGCAATTCAATTTTTGCGCCATTTCTAAAACTGCGAGGGTGCCGAATAGGTTGAGGCATTGTGGAGGGAACTCTGAGGTCTCTAACACTGTCCGCGAAGTCCCAAACAACATCGGCAATCTACCTGTCCTGACCCTTTCTGATCTCGGCCAGCCCAAGCCCCGACCACAAGCGGCAGCGAAGGAGCGGAGCCTTTTTCCTCTACAGCTGTTTGCAAACTGTTTGTACTTGGCAGACCCCGGGTCTCCGCGGCCAGAGCTCGCCCACTCCGACGATTCGGCTGCTGAGGCCTTGTCGCAGAGTGTTTGGAAGCTTCGGATTCCCCGGACAATGTCTTCGACCCGAACCATGTTCCCGGGGTCTGACTTCACACGGCCCTCTTCGGTGGTCCCAGCACTGTCGTCAGCTGTCAGGCACGAGAAGACCTTGGGCCTCATCGCTGCCAAAAAAACTGGTGGCGATGCCGCGCTCGGTGATGCCACTGGTCTTGCCACGGAAAGTGCAAGGGAATGGACGGCACTATGTGGAGTATATGATGTACATGTGCTAGATTGAAATTCCAGCTGAGTGTAGCCAGCATTTGCAGACGTCACTTGGAGTGTCGTTTGCAGTGGGTGCTTTGTGGTAACTTCTTCGGTTGCTCTTTCATCAACTGCTATTCGTGACACGAAAGTCGAGGTCATTGTCTTCTTCGATTGCCATGTGAAGCCCAGAGATGGTTGGGAGGCCAGCAGTCCGGACGAAAAGCCAGTCCTCATTTGTTCGCAGCAGCCGCAGTGGTAGTGGTAGTGGTGCTGGTGCTGGTGCTGCAAAGAGGTGGTAGATGGCAGTGGCTGGAAGTAGATGGCAGTGGATGGTAGTAGATGGTGGTTCCAGTTGCGAGTGATGGCCGTGGTACTATGTGGTAGTCGTACAAGCACTAGTATTAGTAGCCGTAGTGGTGGTAGTCGTCGTCGTAGTCGTAGTCGTAGTGGTGGTCGTAGTGGTAGTGGTAGTGATAGTGGTAGCGTTAGCAGCAGTAGCAGGAGCAGTAGCAGTAGCATTGCTACTACCACTACCACTACCACTACTACTACTGAAACCGCTGCTGCTGCTCCTGGTACTAGTACTAGCACTACTACTACCACTACTACTACTACTACTACTACCACTACCACTACCACTACCACTACCACTACTACTGCTACTACTGCTACTACTACTACTACTACCACTACTACTACTACTACTACTACTACTACTACTACTACTGCTACTACTAGGTGTGTGACAAAAACTACTACTACTACTACTCCTCCTCCTCCTCCTCCTCCTACTACTACTACTACTACTACTACTACTACCACAACAACAACTACTACTACGAGGACTACAACTAGTAGAAATAGTAGTAGTAGTAGTAGTAGTAGTAGTAGTAGTAGTAGTAGTAGTAGTAGTAGTAGTAGTAGTAGTAGTAGTAGTAGTAGTAGTAGGTGGTGACGGCTGCGATGGGAGGCCTCCATAAGTTCGTACCAAGAAAAACGATCCACAAGGCCCCCGCAGAGGCTTATGCTAAGGAGCGCTTGGCAGTTTGCATGTTAATATGCTTTCATGCCAGGTCTTGAACTCAGGTCGGAAATGTTTGTTGGAAGCTGCAGGAAGGGATATGTGTGATCTCGGATCCTTGCAGGAATGGGGCAGATGGGATCCTGAAGTCAAGTTGGCAAAACCAGGGACTTGTAAGAAATTATATCTCGGAACCTTTGAAATATTAGACCTGACTTCCTCGATGCCGCGCGTGCGAACTCAGAGGCAGAAAAGCAACTGGCATAAACTTATATGATTGAATATAGAGCGGCTATGGCTTGCAAGGTGCACGACTTGGAATCGACCCCCCCCCCCAAATCTCCCGTGTTTACAAGAAAGTCCAGCATCGTGTTGAGGACGTATTGCAGCTCAAATGGAAAACAGAGGTGCAGCAGCAGCAGGAAGCTTCAGAGCATACTTGCCTTGGAAATGAGTTCATGAGTCTGGTAGCGTGGCTGAATCCCAGCGAATTGGTTTCAAACTTGCACCCTGCTTCTTGCTATTGATTGTGTGACGGCAGCGGCGGCGGCGGCGGCGGCGGCGGTGGTGGTGTCGTTGTGCTGCTGAGATGTTTAGATTCTGATGTGGTTGCAGGATTGCTTTCGCAGCAGTGCCGGTGGTGGTGGTGGTGGTGGTGGGAGTCGGTGGGTGGCAACCATAGTCGCGGTACAGGTAGTGGTGGCGTGCTGTGGCGGTGGAGGTGGTGGTGCTGGTGACATAGTTGTGGGGCGACTATGGGAGTGGCTGTCGATATTGCACTTGTTGCTGTGGTTGCTGCTGTCGTGGTTGTTCACTAATTACTGCGTGGCTATTCGGGACAGAGGTAGCGAGTCCGGGAATGTAAGCAACAGGTTTATCTAAGTAGGAGCACACATCCAGAAGCTCCAGTTCTTCGGGTGCTTGCGTAAATCGATGCCGCGGTAGACCAGGTCAAGCCTTCCCCCTCTGCTTGCAGGAGGCATTTTTGAAGCAGATGCACCGGGCAGGGGATCATCGAACACTGGTAGTGCCCACGATCACGGCTCTTGACCCGGACACGTGGGAAGAAAATGCAGCTTCGTCCAGCCAAGCATGCTACATGACCTGGAATGCCGACTTTACTTGGCTGCAAAGCCCTGGACGGGATGTGCCTGTGATGAGTGGAGGACTGCTGGCAATCAGCAAGTTATGGTGGGAAGAAACTGGTGGATATGATGATCACATGATTGCATGGGGAGGCGAGAACATAGACCAGTCACTCCGCAGCTGGCTTTGTGGCGGTCGCATTGAGGTGGCAGACGGGGCTTTCGTGGCGCACATGTGGCGTGACCCGAACAACCCCAAGACGCAGCTCAAGTACACCATGCGCACAGAAGATGTCATGCGAAATAAAGCTCGAGCAGTTTCCGGCTGGCTTGGACCATACGCAAACAAGACCTTTACGTTTCCAGAGTATAATGCTTTTTTCAACGGGGAAAACAGCATTGGCGACTTAAATAATTTCGAGCAGCTGCGGCAGAAGTTGAAGTGTGCCCCATTCTCTGCGTACTTGCATCGCTTCTCTTACATCTACGTGGATGGTGGATTGATCCCCCAAAGAGTCTTCCAGATCCAAGAGGTATCCTCTGGCCTGTGCTTGGAGAGGGAGGCGAAGGAAGGCCGAAGTCATGGAATCGTTCTGAGCCCGTGTGTGGGTGTGGATGGGATCCATGGCAGAAGACGTAGCAAGCGTTCTCGAGGTCGGCCATGCGCAGACTCATTCTCATGTGCTTGTGGCAGTAAGAAGATGCCACGGATGCGGGAAGTGTAGATCGTCTAGTAGGCAGTTTTGCAAGCCTTGACAAAGCTGCTCTGCTCACATATTAGGAACCAGGGTGTGCTGGATACCCAGCTCTGGCATCCGGGCAATCGGGACCGCAAGAAAGAAGGAGGCCCTTGCTGTGGCGGCCTGCTGAACTGGAATTTCCTGCCACTTGTTCCAGAGACTAGGGTCGAGGACGATCGGGTGCAACTTCAAAACAGCCTTCAGGAATACTGTGAAACTGTTGTGTTGCCTGCCCTTGCCCAAGGCAATGTTTGGCTTCGCATGGTTTTCACAGCGAGCTTTTCACGGAAGAGTGTGTCATCTCTGGTCACAGTCTCTTGGCGGTCATTTTATCTGACAGACTTTCTGTATGAGCTGTGGCCATATGCCGTCGTACCAACCTCTAGGTTCCAGACATCTGATCCAGCCTCCCAGTGTCACGCTTGGTGCCTGAGGTGTGCACCAGGAGTTCCATGTACCCGAGGATCGGCAGTCCGTGAATTCTTTGCCTGCGCTCATAGATCAGGGCTGTTTGCGCGTGTCCTTCGTCGCCCCATAGAGCCCATTCATCTGTTGAGGAGTACTGTAGAAAGGAGCAGCAGCAAAGGCAGCAGGGGTGGTGAAGGTGTGCGCGTTTGGAACTTGCTGTGTGGTGAAAGTCGCGCAACTCCACATGCTCAGTTGTTATCACGGGCTGCAGCGTTTCTTGGCATCAGTGTGTCGCGGCTCTGGCCTTCTAGTGGGTCTAGTAATCTAGTATGATCTAGTAGTTCACGCCGTTGCTGTTGCGATGCAAACTTGCGAAGTGACGCAACGGCATGGAGTGGTTTAGCAGCGGCCGACAATTCCAGACTGTACGGGGCTGAGGGGCAATGGTATTGTGGATGCTGCTGAGTGTGTTAAACATGGGCCTTACGAAACGGGGGTGGGACCTGAATCTATGTGCAGATCGAGAAGCGTCCGGAGATCAATAAGCATTTCCTGGCATCTGTTGATATGTGCTGAAGCCCTGAGGATGGCGAAGGGCCACTGACTTGGCGCGAAGAGATGTGCGCCCTGCCAGAGGTCAAGAGCCAGGCAAGGCTTTGCTGCAATGGTTTTTGTCCCAGGCAGTTGAAGAACTTGGAGGAATTTGCTGCCTGCTGCCAGGAACAGACACCAGCAGAGCTGGCACTTCAATCGTGTGCTGTGCGGGTGCAACAGCGAGCGACCGGCGGCTTGGATGAAATTGAAGTGCACTAGCAGGACCCGTGGGGTCAGCTGGAATGAGCTGTTGCGTGCCTGTGATGGCCAAGGATTCACTTTACAGGTTGAGCGCGAAGGTGGACATGCGTGCGTTACGGCGAAGGTAGCTACAAGCAGCACTGAGTGGCGCATGGAGCTGGCTCCCTGCCGTGACCCCTCCTCAGACTTAGAAGCCGAACGATGCTTTCGGTATTTTGCCTGGCACATCTGACGCTGAACCACTCCCAGCCTGCTGTTGGCCAAAGGTTTCAAGCTTGTTTCCGCAGGCTACGTTAAAGCACGAGGAGCACTACCGCTCCTAAACTTGCAACTCTGCACCTCTTTTGGGTGCGGACGATGGGAAACCGGCGATTGCTAAGCTTGCGGCCTATACCAGGTCACTGTATCTACCACGTCCTCAGTTTCGAAAACTAGTCAGATGCCTGCCCGGACTCGCGCATGACTCGAAGCCGTCCTCGTGCGCACTATGCTTCTCGGCCATTTCGGCGGCAATTAGGGATGGCTTCCAATGCACCTCGCTTGGTCAAGTCGATCGCGCAAAACCAGCCACATAACACAGACACTGCTTGACGTGAGTGGTTTAAAGTCTGCCATTCCTCTGTTTGTCGGGATCTCATGGCTTGGCTTAAGTGGCCACGGCACGTGTTTGTATGTGGCTTAGCTCCCCCACCTCAAGTCGGAGACCTGATCCCAGAATGCCGATGTTGACGGTTCACGTGACGACTTTGTAAATAGTCATACAAAAAATATATAGGTATTTAATATATGATACACATACATGCTTGTGCCTGGTGATGTGTGGTTTCCTTAGTTACATGGCATCCCGCACACAGCCGTGCACGACCAGCCTCAGCATGTGTGTGTGTGTGTGTGTATGTGTATGCCCACTTAAAGACACCACAGTCGGTGCCAGTGAGAGGACGACGACAACTTGCAGATCTTCGTGGCAGAGGATCTTCCAGATGAGTCAGTGAGAGTCAAACTGCTCAACACGGATTTGTGCTTGGATTCGTCAGCCGGCAATCAGCTGGTGCCATATCCGTGTTATGCAGACAGCCAGGAGAACCCAAACCAAGCCTGGAAAATTCAAAGGTCGCGCTTGGTTTGGGAAGACGCCATCCAAAGCGTTTGCGTCGATGCGCCAGTCCCTCCTGGTAACTTGAGACTTCGCAAGCTGCCGCCACAGCCCATTTGGACACTCGCTCCGTGTGTTGACAAAGTCGGTCAACGGCTACAGAAAGAGGACATGAAACCTGATGGGACATTCCTGCTCAAAGATGCGGACGCTGGAAGGTGCCTCGCTGCTCGCAAAGTGCTGTCTTTAGAGACTCCGCTGATACTGGCACCTTGCAATGATCGGCAGCGCTTTCGTGAGCTGAAGGAGCGAAATCAAGTCCAGCATGTCTCCACAGGCTACTGTGTAGATGCTGGCAATGATGCACCTATTCTGTACCCATGCCATGAGCCGAAGGCGCTTCGGAAACAGCGATTCGAAGTGAAAGACACGCCAGGTTGGCTTCAGCTGATGAGAGGTTGGGAGGATAATGGCCGGAAGCGCTTCTTTGAACGGTGCTTCGACCGCCAGCCACAGCCACCGACGAGAGTCGTGCTGCGCAAATGCGAGGAGGTTGAAGGCAAGGGCGTGAAATGGCGACGCATCAACTTCCAAGAGCTCTGGCCGAGACATTTAGAGTTTAGAGACAGAGAGGCTCTGAATTTGGAATTCCTGTACTGAAGTTTGCTTTCTTACGGTCGTAGTTTGTTTGACAGTAGGTCGTCGACCCATGTTGCTTTTATCACAGGTTGTATCACGACTCGATGCGATTCGACTTGCACGGAAGCGTAAACAAAGGACACGCCTGAGTGGCAGCTTTGGCGGAATGCTCCAGTTCCAGTGCAGCCACTTGGTGGTGATCAGCCACCGAAACCTTGAGAAGTGCCCAAGCTCAGTCGTTAGCATGGGGCTAAAGCAGCAACATTCATGGCTCTTCTGAATCTTCTGCTTGGTGTGGTAGGGCAGTCCTAAACCCGTTTGCTACGAGGTGCTGCCAAAAGCACACTAGGCCGACCACGTCCACATTGCTCTGCTTGTAAAGGAGGCATCGCGAAAGAGGCGGCTTGGAACCATGTTGTTTAGATGTTACAAGACAATGGAACGCCAACATGCAGCCTTGCTGGTGGGAGCGCAACCGAGGTCATTCGAGGTCATGCGGAACGTGTATGGGTAGAGAGCGTCGCAAAGACGCGGTCGTGGCTGGCATCGCACATGCAAGCTGAGCACTGGCTGACGCAGCTCGCGCGGCTCGGCGAGTCGACGGGCCGGATGGATCCACCGACACCGTCCAATCATGAGCTTGAAGGGCATGGCAAAGGGGCTTTCGAGAAGCAGCTCTTCTGCCATAGGAGCCAAACAATTGCGTATCAGAGCGTAGTCAAAGAGACCTGTCCGTGGCACTTGTCTCCTTAGATGGCCAAGTGACCAAGCGGTCGCTGCAGTGCAGGCAAATGATGTGAAGCTCAACATGTCTGCTGACGTGTGGGTCGCTTAGACGGCCACGGCATGTTCAAGACTGAAGAAATCGGACAGCAGCGTGCCCTTGTAGCTTCTGCATTGTGGTATCTTTGAAGAGGGCCTGGTACTAGACCAAAGGAACGAAGCAGTGTTTATGTTCGCATCTTGATGACGAGAGACTTCTGCGAGGCTCCACGGCGATGTCTGGACCCCAGAGGCCTATGCTGCAGGCCAGGTGCCCGGATTCTTCAGGTCGTATCTGTGTCGTTATCGACGGTGCCCAGCTTGTCGGCTGATAGGACTTGGCCACTTGTGACTTTGGCAACGACGGGTGACAATTGCAGGAGCAGTCCTAGGGAGTCGTTCTGCGTAGCCTGGAGGATTCATCGGCAGTGACATGGCTCGGGCCAGCTTCCGACGGTTGCTGCGAAGTTCCGGTGTGACATCGAGCTTTGGCCTGGCAAGGCTTTGGCAGCTGGAGGTGAAATGTCGTTTGCCCTTTTGAGCCTTCCAGACGAAGCGATTGCAGCGAAGCCACCCGTCACACACCTAGTGCCTCAAATCCATGCAATCGTTCGACGAAGGATGACAAATGGCTTCGTGTTCGTGAAAGCGCTTAGAGAACTGGGCTCTGACTTGAGGCAGGTGCCTGAGATTCACCAGTGCTGCAGTGTTGTTTCGCTTGTGAAACCGACTTGCTGTTGTTCCAGTCGCCGCAGGGCTGTCTTTCAGTACCGGATGCCGTGCCGGAGGTGTCATGGTGCAGTGCGCGGCGTACCGGGTCTGTGGCATGTGCCGGATCTCAGCTTCAAGTGCAGAATCGCCGACATGCAAACGAACGGCAGATTCTTGAACGCCGTGCTGACAATAAACAGCTTCACGCTGCATCTATCGGCATCTTGTTGGACAGGATGCTACTGCAACGTGAGCAGTAAAGATAATCATGGTATTGCTCATAGTCTTTTCGACGCAGCCGAAACATAAGGCGTTGGTCGACGAAGCACACAGTCACGCGGACGAATTATGGAGAAACACATGGTGAGGGTTATTGTGAGATTGAAGTGTCGGGAAAGTCTGGGGCGAATGAAGACGAGCAGTTACCTGAGTATTAAGATGGGTCCGCCGAGGATATTGAAGGTTTGCTAGGTGCAGATGACAGGTTCTGGTGCAGTCTTTCCATAAAGTCTTGGCCCCCGCCTGTCATGTGGTCATTTCATTTTGACCGGTTCATTCTCATAAGGCGGGCTGCAGCGTGGCCGTGCAACAAAATGATCAGGGGCATCTCTCCTTCATGGAAGAAGCCATTAACCAACCCGGTTGGCCTTCTGTTCACTTGAACTTTCAGTTCACAGAGTTCGACAGTCCGGCGAAAGTTGCAAAGTTAAGAGAAGGTGGACACCAACGGGCAGCAGATCTGGTGTCGCATGTGCTGACGGAATCTGGCCGAGTTTGCCAGGCTCCGAGCAGATGAAAAGAAAGACATAGAGAGCAGTCCTTTCCAATAGCTCACTTCCGGTGCATGCTGGTACATGACCCGGTGCCCGTCCTAAGCTAGTTTGGCATAAGCACTGTGCTGCGCCGTAGGTATTGCATGTGTCCACACCTTGGAGATGTTTGCAAGTTGCTTGTGGTGACTAACACCTTCGCCCGACCTGACTCGCCCCAAGTGCATTCGGTTACCGAAGTGCATTCGGTTACTTTGGTTCAGTCTCTTTTGCTGCTGGATCTTCTGGCATGAGCCCTCGGAGGAGCCGCCGAAGTGTGCTTGCCTCAGTTGGCCGTTCTGAGCGCACAGATTCTTGCGCTTCTGATGTGTGCAGCTACCATAATAGCTTGTTGCTTTCATGGCAACGGGCACCTCACCCACTTCGAACAAATCTTGCAGAAGTACGGGATGCGAGTCCCGCCTTGTTTTGCTTCGAGCCAAGGCCCTTGCCACCGCTGTGAGTGCTGGCCAACGCATGCGTCGACACGACGACAAGTGCAACACAAGGGGCGAATTCAGGAAAGAGGCCAACGCTTTGTGCAGCAGAAGACCTATAGTGGCGGCTCAGTTTCTCAAAAGGGAATCTGCCTGTGTTTGGTATGCCTTCAGTGTCCATGTTGGCCTCTGCCAAGGTGCGCTGCATGTCTCTGAGAACGGCAATCAGAGGGCCCCGGTCCCAGCAAAGCCTTTGTTGCAAAGTACAGCTTGAGGAGGAAGCTTCGTGGAAGCTTTTTCCTCCATCAGCTTCAAAATCAGCGCTGAATTTCTGCAGCCTGAGATTCCTGTCGAGGCACAGTCCTTTGACCTCGCCACTTGTTGCACTACGGCAACACAGGCCGCAAGCAAGATCCATCCGGATCCGCTTCGATTCACTTGTCCGTGAGCGTCCGGTCGCCTCCAGGCTGTTGGAGCCATCGTTCTCGGCTGCGAGCCGCAGGTCGTCTGGGCTCGGGCGAAATGCAAGTCTCATGCTGCTGTAGCTCGCTAGCTAGAGTCTAGAGCATTCTGGAGTCGCAGTGGGGTTATGCCAGTCTCATGAGGACCTCGCTTGCTTTCTCGGCAGTGGACGCCTTAAGCTGCTTCTCCCAGTTAGTGTTGGATGGCATGAGGAAGTGGTGCTAGTATGTGCGAGTTTGAAGCAGATTTTTCTGATCTACAATGCTGGAGCCAGAGAACTGGACTGCCGCATGTCGCTTCAGAAAGCGCCGTGCTGCATGAGGCTATGCTGTGAATCGTCTCAGGGCCTCGCACTCGGCACTTGTGTTTCGAAAGCTTGCTGCACGTCCACGGCGTTGACTGCTGTAAGTAAGATTTGCACCAACTCAATTTTTCAAGCCCTAGGCGTCAGGCATTCCCCCAGACCGAGGGCTGCACAGGACAAGCCCTCATCCACCGTGCCGACAGTTCTGCAGGCGCCCACGCGCATCGATGCTATGAGCCTCCGCCCCAGGAAGTGGTTTCAGGCCTGGTTCGAGTGAGTTTCCATTCCGGTATGCAGACAGGGCTCACGGTGACATGGACTTTGTTCAACTTATTTCCGCTTGTGGTTGGTGCCTCGTCTTTCGCATTCACACACTTGAAACTTCAGTGCTGATACACTCTGCCAGGTTGAGGGATACAAAGTCTTGTCTGCGTGCTGTCGTGAAAGGTACCTCTAGGGATCACCTGGACGGACCTGCACTGGACATTCGAGTTGTTGCGAGTGCCGAGATGACGAGCTCTTCATTGCAGACACGGACAATCATCGGGTGCTGCGGTCTTGGCCTCAACACTGCACTAACCGTCATGGCAGCCGCTCGCAACGACAGCATAGGTTGACAAGGGAGATCAAACAAGAGAGACGAGTTCTTCACGATCGGCGAGCCATCAACACCAAAGCAATGCCATCACAAATCCCGACCGTTTTTCGTTTGGTTATTGTTTTGAGAAGATCTGCCAGCCTCGGGCCCATCTAAAAAACAGGTGACAAGATTCCCAAGCAAGTGTGTGTGTGTGTGTGTGCTTCCGAGGGTCAGCAATTCCTCAGTCGAGGTGCCGCACTGAGACCTTTGTCATTTGTGGTGTGTTTTGCTGCTCGTACTTGCGATGCCCTTCTGTTTCGCCCCGCCCTGTCGCGATGCCAAGCACAGTCTAGCAACAGCAGGCTGCGCCTTCCGTCTCGTGGTGTTCCCCTCCCTTGGTCCTTTCAATGTTCTTTCATTCGTTTGCGGATGGCTCGTTTATGCAACAACTGTGACTGTATTCTTCGTCCCGATCCTGTTGGTTCTTTCACGCTCCTGCCGACAGCGGGTTCACAGACGAGTGGCACCCTCAAGCAATTTGTTTCTTGCTTCGAGCGTACAACCTCCGGAGCCAGGAGATCCAGGGTCCCTCACCATCTTCAGCAAGACCAACCCCTTATTACCGGCACACCTCATGCTACATACAACTTTCCGTGGCGGTTTGCCCGGATCGTGTTGTGGAACACGTCGCACTGCCAGGTAGTTTCCGGTACTACCGGCATCGTGCGCGGGCTTAGCCTTGTTTGACTCGCTTGGCATTGCTTGATCAGTGTAGGTGATGCCACCATTTGCTGGTGGAACTGCGAGAACGGCAGCCCGCGGCTGTTACAAAGGGAGGGTATGCTTGCTAAAGCCGCAGAGCTGCTGACAACGAATCGACAGCCTTCGCCTGTTTTGCTCGACCTGCCTCGAGGCTGGCTGTCGGCCTGAGCAACTCCGATCGCCGCAAGGTGTTGCTACAGACAGCAGGAAGCTCAGAAGCCTCGAAGACAAGACGTCATGATTGCTGCGGCATCAGAGGAGAGAGAGAGGTTTACATTGCCGAGCCTGGGTTGCTTTTCGTGAGAGCCACAGAGCGAGTCGAGAGCAGCCATGCCATGCCCTTCTTCGTATCCTGTGCAGTCTCAGAGCATTTGTCCCCGTGACAGCCCCGCAGTCGAAGTAGCCGCCCCTCCCCTCCGGTGAGGGTCCGTTTGAAACGTGGTTCTTGGCGAAACGATACTCGACAGAGTATTGTTCAAACAACCTGAAGCAACCTTGATAATTAGACATGATTTGACACTGGCGGCATTTGTGCTACCTGGACAGCCTGCCGAAAGCACCGACGCGTTGCAACCGCCTGTCAGTCTATTGAATGTATAATGTAACCCATCACGCATCTTCTGCCCTCACACCCTGTCATCAAGTTTGAACATGCGTCAGGAACCAGCACTGCAAGCATTACAGTCATACCTCGTCAAAAGCTCTAGGCAAGGCATCCTTTTCAAGAAGCGTCCTGAGTATGACCTTGTAACTTCTAGGCCCTAGTTTCAATCGCAAGCGTCTCGTCTGTACCGCAGGCAGCGGGTTCTTGTATGTGGCTGACACGGGTGGGAATCCAAGATTCTGCAGCTTTTTGCTTCGCTGTAGTCTAGAGGGCGGCACACAAGTGGTTCGTGTTGGGGTTCTTTCAGCTACAGTACCTTGATCGAGCAGAACTCAGACATGCGTCGAAGCACTTACCATCGCCGCCATTTGGCTCGAAGCTACGGCATCTTTGCACCGAGTTTAGAGTCCGTGCCACGGGGTGGCCGGTCGAGATGTGCAGCACCTCGGGAATACTTGGTGGTTGTTCTTCGCATCCTTTCGCGTACGGCAAGTGCAGACGAAACACAAGTCAACTATGTACATCATCCCCAGTCAGACAAAGATGCCGTCACAAGAGAAAGGTTTACACAGCCATCGAAAGAGGGAGTAAGCTCGGGTCAAACTATTTGCCTTCAATCTCCCCACATTTTGCCAGACAGCACAACTGCAAAGCATCTAAGGATCAGGACAAATGGAGGCACTTGCGCGAATGACGCTGCTGATGTTGCTGAGGCTGTTTGTCCATGCGACCGTGCAAGTGAGCCGAAGACCCTGAGAGTGGCTTCCAAAATTCCGAGTGGCCAAGGCTACCGATCACCGTGGCGCAGTCCTTGGGATGCTTTCACTATGGCTACGCATGGACGACCCATGTATTAAGCAGAGCCTTCATGCATGCTGTGGGCTTTTGACTGCACCGTGTGGTTTGGCTGAGCTGCCGAGGAATCCCATGACAAACGTGACTGGCAACCCCTTCACCAAGATCTCTGCTCCGGAATGCAGCTCGCCAAAGCAGAAGGATATTGTTCGATGTAGCTCTTCCAGATGTCCGGATGCAACCCGGGTCGTTAGGGGCTGAGTTGGGCAGGGCGGAGGTACCGGGGACCAGCGCGGATCTTTTCGGCACTGCCAATTTCTGTTTAGCCAAAGTGTGCGCTGAAGGCCATGTCCTTTTACTCAGGCCAGCTCCAGTGCCGGAATACCATTGGGTGCACGGGTTTCGGCTACTATCCCATCACTGGCTCCTGTGACTCAGCAGAGATTGTGCAAAGCGGATGTTTTGACGACAGGGTGGCGCGTCTGAGACAAGATGAGGCTTTAAGAATCGCTAAATGTATCTCTAGGTGAACCGGAGGAAGCTGTTGTGATGCTCCTGGGCTTCGGTCACAACTTTCGTGTGACCGTTTCGGGCAGCCGAGAAATCACACTTCGATTTTTTTGCTCTCGGCAGTGCGGCCACGTGCGGCCGAGGCTATCTTGGGGGGTCCGGCGGCGCCACCTGGACGGAAACAAACAGACTTTTGCTCATGCAACAGCACATAGTCGATGGTCAATCATCAGGACAGTAAGATGACGATGTCGGTCTAGTTATGAGTGATTGTTGGAAAACGACGTGGGCAAGTCCGTTCAAGACTTGGTAATGCTTCTCTAATCGTCGTGGCATCCCCTGCGGTGCGGGAACATCTTGCCTGAAACTGATCTGCACGTTCTTTGATCTGTCTTGAGGCTCTCTATGAGGCGAAGGGCGCCATTGCTGGACCGCGCGAGCTTCTAAGCTGCAACGGGTGCTGGGGGCAGGAGTGCAAACAACATCTTGGGTCCAGGGGTCAGCAGATTCAGTTGATTTGACATCGTTGCAGCGAGATAGTTCAACGGAGTGAATGATGTGGGGCATCCGTGAGCCTACAAGAATGGGTAGCCATACACGGTGCTCCTCAACATGAACTTCAGAAGTGGCCACGCGTGCTATCGCGAGCCGATGCAA
This sequence comes from Symbiodinium sp. CCMP2592, assembly GCA_905221615.1. NCBI lineage: Eukaryota > Dinophyceae > Suessiales > Symbiodiniaceae > Symbiodinium > Symbiodinium sp. CCMP2592. The sequence goes on from CAJNDT010000007.1 coordinate 258,303, forward strand.
AGATCAGGTGCGTTTCGCCGGATCCGGCTTGTGTGTCGCTGCCGGACGCCAGCTTTCCAGGCAACTCAGCTTGTCCGTTGCCTTGCAACAACACCTTAATTCGGAAGTTTCGGGTCTGCAATGGGCGGAAGCATCCAGAAATCCAGAAGCTATTTTGTCCAGGTTCCACCCCTGAGAAGAGCATGAAAGCGTGGCCGGGGGGCGTTCAGCCGACCTCCTTGCAGTGCTGGCCACGAAGATCAGATGGTCAAGTCACCCGATGCCGCAACTTGAAAGCAAATATCGAAGTTCGTGGGCTGGCAAGCAGGCATAGTGTAGACACCGCGACGGTTCACAGAACGCGCTTTGCCGGGTGTGGGAGGCAGCTGTGTGCTCGAGGCACATAGATATGACATATCACCATAAGTTTACTGCAGGCTGCATAGCTCACCACCGATGATTGCATGTGCTCTGCAATCCATGCATATGTCTTGTGTCCGAGGAAACCAAACAGCCATCGTCCTCGAAGACACCCAGGAAGACGGTTAAATGCAGCCTGCTGGGTCGCCCGTTCATTATTCTAGGCTTTCAGTTGCAGACTTGCAGTGGGCGCAGGGTAAACTTGGAGCCAGGACGGTTGGCCTGGACGATGTGAAGGCATGGTGAAAGTCACAGACTTGAAGGCGCGAGTCTCACGAGCGAGTGGCATGTTCGACCGCATGGTTGATGCCAGGAAATCCGTTGAGAGATTCGTTGAGGCATATTGACAGACCAAATACCAATCAATTAAGGCTGTAGAAGTGAAGTGGCGCCAAAACTGCCGACAAGACTCGATTACTTGTAGCTCCCATTCGCGATATTCGGTTTTGGCATGCAAGGGCGAGGAGACCTGCCAGCTCCGCTGCATGATGTGGCATGCCGGCACTTAGCTAGTCATGGCTGGTCGGCAGGAGTTTCAACACGTTTCCAGGTTTTGATTGGCTTGTTCTAGGTTCGAGGTAATAGATCCAGTGAAGTAAATTGTTATCCGTGAGCTACTAGGTGGTTCTGCCAGTCGAAGCTGGAGAGGAAACCCCCATTGGTCGAACAAATCCGGCGGGCTGAAGTGCTGTTAAATCATGTGCAACAGAGTGCAAGCCCCAGGAGGCATGCAGAATTGCAGTAGCTGCCTGTGCCTTGTGCCAAGGTCTCCTCTTTGCTCGGTGTGGTCCATTGAGACTACTTCAGATCCGAGTGGCTCGCCCATGTGCTGGAATGGCATGCTGGGGACGAATTGCTACAACGGAAACGGCCCGACGCCAGTGCGAGCGCAAAGGCTCCAGCACGGCACGTATCGAGTGCTGATGCAGACGACCGGTGTGCAGGTGCTGGGTCTACACAACAGCTTTGGAGGCACAGTTTACAAGACCTGGGAGGAGGGAGCGCAACATTGCAAGTACGAGTGCAGATCGTTTCTTTTGTGCCAATTCTGGCAATACTCAAAGACTTATGGTTGCTACCTGGAGATTCCGTCTGAAGGTGTCGTGGGTTACCCGTTAACAACATCGGGCCCTTTCCGATCAGTGCGACTGGACAGTGAAGCGGCGGCCGATGTGGTAGCCGGTGAGATGCTCCAGCACAACTGCGTGGGGGACATGTCGCCGCTGCCAACCGCCATGCCAACAGGGAATGAAGTCCAGCTCGTGGTTCCGGGCATGGAGCCCGCAGCCACCCAGGCCTCCACGCAAGGAGGGTGGCCATGGTGGGTAAGTTACTTGATTTTCATTTTTGTGGTGCTCCTACTCTGCGTGGTGATAACAGCTGTTTGGATGGGACTGGAAGACCGCAAGAAACGGCGTGCAAGGGAAAAGAACGTCAGAGGCGCATGGGATCCGGCCGGCGGCCATTCAGCAGAACAGGCTGGCTTCCTGCAGAACATCCACATGCCGCAGTTGCCGCAAACCTGGCACATGCCCAACATGCACCTGCCCTTCCAGGATCCTAATTACCAGTCCGTACCTGGCTATGGAGACCCAGCAGCTCATATGCAAACTCACGGAGGCCGAATTGCCGGTCGCAGATTTTAAAATGAAGTTCTTGCTTACAAGATGAATTTCCGAATGTTTCACCGGAGCGCATGTCGCCCTCTTGCAGGAGAGACTGGGCATTTGCTGCGGCGGTAGATGAACGCAGCACAGCGTGTGCTGATGCTCTCGCCAAGAATATCCGAGTGATGACTGGCTACTACAGGCGTCCACATACCAGACATAGCGCATACATCAGAGATGCAATCGCCGAAGATCAGAAGATCTAGGGTACTCGGGTGATGGTATTCCGAGACAAGCAGATGCCCAGCGGCGGAAAAGGATGCTGTCAGACCCCATCAAGACAGCATCTCAAAATTAATTTGATTAATTTTGCTTCTGGCTGGCAGAACAAAGCCGTTTCGACATGTCAACAGGTTGGATGGTAGGGAGGGGGGCAGAGCGGCGTACAGAGCCGCAGTTATGCTCTCATAGCCAGGCAATCACCGGATCCAGAAGTTTGCGGCGGACATCTCAGAGCCTCCATAAGCTAGCATGCTATCACAGGGCCGCAAAGACGTGGCGTGCAGGGGCCATTGCACGGTGGGGCGGGGGGGGAGGGGGGAACCCGGTACAACTGCACTTTGCACCTCTGGCTTGTCCAGACTCCGTTCGTTGGAGAACATGTCTGCGGTGCAAGCAGCAGATGGACAGGCTGGCAACCTCAACAGCCTGTTCCACTGTCGCGAGATGCCGATGCAGAGCTACGGGAGTACAGATAGGGGAGCCAATCAACCCACACAATTTTCAGTGATGTGGGCTGAGGTGGCTGCGGGCGACCGGATCGGTCTCACCGTCGCTGGCGAGCTGGGAGCTTTCTGCAGTGGACTGTGTAAGGTCTTGTCATGCGAGAAGTTGTACAAGTACCCTCCCCTGCCTCTTGTGTGGGGATGTAGGCACATAATTCGAAGCATGTTAGTGCACCGCCATGTCGTATGGACTGAATGTGTATCATCTCCGGCCGCTTGCAGCTGAAGGGGCTCAAGAACGTAGATGTGCAATTCAGTGTGCCTCTTCCGCAAGCCTTCCACTTACATTTCCCGACCGTCGACTCAGCTCAACCTGGGCCTATTGTTGAAGGTTGGCCAGAAGCCCCATGCCCGCCTTGTGGCTATACGCACCCCGTCTGCGCGGACACTGTGGTGCTAGATACAGCGACCACCAGACCCTTAAGCAACCATACCAGTCGCCGAGTTCTTGGGTGCGGGCGGAGCCCTCCTCAAATAGGCACCGGACTTGTCCGTACCGGCGCCTCATACCTTCCGTGGACGGTCCTGTGGGAATCGTGCCGGACTCAGTTCTTGAGTCCCGCCCTGGCGTAGTAATTTATAGTGTTGGATTTGTTTTTGAAGTGCAGTCCCTGTAGCACATTGCTTTTGGCAAGCGGGCCGGGTGAACTCATGTCGGCTTACTCCAAGTTGCACAAATATGCGTGCACTTGCGGGCCTTCAGAACCCTTGTGTGTGTGTGTGTGTGTAGGCTGTGGCTTCGTTGGCATCCTGAAGACTGAGGTGCCCCAAGATCATGCGAGCTGGCTCTAGCGAGTCTCTAGGCTCGCCGAGAGTTATATAGCGGAGGATGAAGATAACTCTGCGGACACCTGGACACGAAACCAAGCTTTGCCTCAGACTCATTGCACGTCGGGTAATACTTGTTTAGTGGAGGACCTGCTGGGCTGGCGACAGACATCTCTTCCCCGAAGCTGGCGACGGACATCTCTTCCCCGAAGCTTTCTCCAGGCAACGCGGTCAGGGTGACTATGATGGGCAGTTTAGCAGCAAGAGGCTGCACACGAAGCAAGGCCACAGCTTGCAGGCATCGTGAGACGAAGGTTGAACACCAAGTCTCCTAGTGCCATGTGTCGCTTCATGGGGGGGCCACTCCTTCCTGCGTTGATTTTCAGGCTTCGACCTGCGAAAGTCTACCAACCGTTCCTTTGCTTGAAATTAGCCGCAGTCTCTTACAGTGTATAGCAACCTTCTGAACTTGATGGGTCGCCCGCCGTGTCGTAAAGCCGCATCGACGTCCGGAAACCCCACAGCTCCACATGATGGTCTCACGGAGTGATGCAGCGGAATGTCAAGACTGCACTTGCTTGTCTGTCAGGGGCAGAGAGGCGATAGTGCGGAGGGACCGATCGTGGAATGCAGACTTGTCATGTTGCGTCGAGGATCCAGAACAACGACACGACATGAAAGCCACTCTCCATCGTCGTTCCTGCCTCCTCATTTGTCTGCCTCGCTCAGCCGCCAACACTGGCGACAAAGCCGAGAATGCGCGGAAGGTGCTTGAGGCGCGAAAGGGCTTTCCGTCAAGTTGTTGGTTGGCCTCAAAGTAATAGTTAAGCACCTGCCGGTCTATTGCGCTTCGTACTGCATGGTCTAGCCGGTCTAGCTACAATCCCGGAAGGGCTTTGAGTGAATGCATCCGACGGCCTGCAGCAGCCCAGAGGCGAGACGACAGAAGCAGCGGAATGAAGAAACGAAGGTCACATCTGCAGCACCTGTGGCACCGCCCCCTAGCAGTGCCACTGCTGCAAGCGGAGCGGGACGGACATTGGCAACAGTATGTGGTGCTTCTGAGCCGCACAGGCGCAGTGTAAGACGTTTCGCCGTTTGTCTTGTTTCAGAGAGAAGCAAGTTAGCACAAGTTCTGAGCACAGCTTGTTGCAGTAGGGACAAGTGGGAGCCAAAAAGTAGGGACATCTCAGGACCCATGCCAGCACACTAGAATGAACCCAACGGCTCCGAACTTGTTAAAGTTTTCCTGCTGTTTGAGGCCGTCCCGGAACACGGTTCTTCAGAATGCTCTAATGCTCCCCGAGAGTCGTCCGATGGTCCCCATCCGTTCAAGTGTTCGCGCACAAACAAGTGCCTATATGCATACCAGGTGCACCAGAAGAGACATCGCATCTGGGCTGCGAGGTTATTTGACGGAGTCTGCCTGCTCAGTGTCAGCATGCATGATCGCCTTCGCACCTGTGCTGTTTCGAAGAGCTCCAGGGCAGTTACTCATGGTAAGTTTAGTCAGCCTGCAGTAGATGCTTGCATCCCCAATGCATTAACTGACGTCCAAGGCAAGGCTTTTCCCAGATGCTTGGGAACAGAATCTTGCAGGGAGTGCACGACATCCTGAGCATCATGGATGACAAGGCAGTCGTTTCGGCTACTGGTGGAACTGCTCGGCAAAGCCACTACTATGTACTAATGACTACTAATGAGCACGATACAATATGGTCGGTTCCGAGGCTAGGTTTCCGTTGCAGGTTTGTGTAAGCGAGTGCCAGCACGAGGCTTACCTTTACATAGTTGTTTGATCAGGTCGAGAACCTCGTCGCCGAAGTTGCTGCCATGCGCAAGGACATGCGCGGCAGCTCATTTGCACCAGGAGTTCCAGGACAGTCGCAATCCTTGTCGGTCATAGGAGTCATAGGTCCTTACCGTGCTGACGTGCACAGCTATTCGGCATGATATTGGGTGGCTCTACTGCCCGCTAGCCGCTAGCCTACACAGTGAATCGAAGAGCCAGCAGCAGCATGCACCACACTGCGAAAGCTGCAGCCCAAATTGCATCAGTGTCTTGGACTGACACAGGCAAGCCTTCTTGATGAGCCCCAAATGCGAGCCTACAAAAACTGAAGGCTTGGAGCCGACGCAGGGAGTCCTGCAAGGTGTCCAGTGGTGACCCTGCTGCAAACAAGTCGCAACTGTCGCTGACAGAAAGGGAGTCGCACAGTTTGGCTGAACCTGCACAGGCCATGTTGAGAACCAAGGTGCTGTCATGGGTCGAATAAAGTTTTGGACCAAATCCTAATGGTGTCAGTGATTTGATAATTACGTGTGCACCGTGGAACTACTGCTCGAACACCTTGAAGTCGAGTCGCGCAATTCTGCAAGGCTGGACGACAGGATAGAGGGAAAGCTGGATGCTATCATTCACCAGCTGAGAAGTGGCAAACTTGAGCGGGAAGGCACGGCGAGTTGTGACAACTCGCGTGTCGTCCCTGCCCACGCAGGGACGGGCTGACTGTTGAATGTGGCTTGTTTTGCAGACCCGTTCAATAGCGAAAGGGGGGGCTCGTTGTTCTGGGTTTTGCAGGGTGGGGGTCCTGGATTTGGACAGACCACAACTAGTCCAGCTTGCTTGTGAGTGGTCGAAACTAGGTTCTGTGTCCGGACTCCCGCAACCTTTCAACTCGACATACATGTTGAATGCCAGATGGCGTTGGCCTGGCAGCGACTTCGCTTCGAGTAGGGGAAGCTGCTTGACAACAAGGGCTGTTGCTCTGTGCACCTTCTGTGGACACTGGTTGGCTTGCACCAGAAACTCTGTGCGCGCTCGCTTCCGAAGCACTCACGACAGGCTCAGCATTTTCGTGTCAAGAGCTAAGAGCAATGCCTGCTCTTAGGACTCGCCGCAGGGCCAGATCGGCCAAGGAGGCCCAGTAGTCCCGAAGAGAAGCTCGACTGCATCTGTAACATTCACCACAGAGGACTTCCCAAAACAGGGGCTGCAAGATCTTACTTGAGGGGAGCCCCGAAGGTCGATTCGCGCAGTTCATACACACGATGAATACCCGACCCAGCTGCTCGGATACAATCAAGTCTAAAGTAATCCGGTCTTGCGCTGGAGGTGCAGAGATGCAGTTGGGCTAGCAGGGTATCTGAGCATCTATCAGAGCGCACGAGGTTGAACACTGCTGAGATCATCTGACTACTTGTTGCAAGTCGATACAGGTCGAGGATGCATCAGCTCAGTAAAGCATTCAGAAAACTGGAGAAGGGCATGCGACGGAGAATGGAGTTATCCTGAAGCTGAAGCAATACACAAAGCGAGGTTGACAAGCCATCAGCTCGGTGGTTGCTCAACATAGCTTGTGTTTTCAATCACTGGTTCATCGCACTTTCAGTCTCATAATTTTCGAGTTGATGACTGGGACGTGGTGCAAGTGTTGCCGACCCCAAAAGTTCAACAATCGTTAGTTGATTGATGATCGGAGGCATTCTGAAATATGGATTCAAATAGGTAATGCAAGCAGTGAATGCGTTGGCAATTTCTTGCTTCCCGCTCGGCAGAAATGACCGGTCGGACAATCTGCGGTCAGGGAGAACGGATTGCGGCATCACTCCCTGTCATGGATGTGCTTGAACAGCTTCCTCGAGTCGTTTCAGCAGGAGCTGCCATCTCCTTTGCCCTTCGGCACTTCCGTAGTGTAGCATCCTGCAGCCGCAGCCAGCTGCCTTTGTGGTTAATGTTGGTCCGGACTGCACGAGGCGAGCTTGCTGCGGATGAAGTTGTTCCGGATCTCCATGATGCCAGGTCGGTTGCCTGATATGCTCGCAGTCGTATGTCCGCTTCGTAGAAGCCGTTTGTGCATACGGTAGTTGTTGTATGGAAGTTCATCGAAATAATGCAGTTGACACGTTGATGAATTGCTGCCTGTGCTGCAGGGCACAAACATCCCACCAGTTCTCTTCGGGGCGTGCCAGCGAGGCAGCCACAGAGGACACCTCGTTGCAGTAGCAGACGCTCGGATGTGCCGGAGCACACATTAGGCCACAGCTTCGTGCTGGCTATCCTTCCAGGGCGCCATTACTCGCTAAGCTGAACCGATTCAGGTGGGCTTGCTGGTGAGGACTGTTGAATTTGTTATGTGCAGGATCTCGACCACGTGTGGCTTGGACTTGTTGAACTGTGCTGAGTCCACGCAGTGGCCAGGGTCGAAGAAAACAGCCGTTGGGTAGCTTGGTCTTCTGACACGTCCATTCCAAAATGAACTGCGAAGGGTCTACAAGACTAGACTGCCTGGTTTGCACGTTGGATGAAGGATGCGCAATTGGAACTGGAAACACCGCCTTGTCCAACACCTCGCCTCTCTTATTGGGGTTGCAGTGCAATCGCTGCACGGCACGTGACTCTGAAGCAACAAGCCTGTCAAGGCCCAGAGTTCCTGAAAGCACTGCAGCGGCCTGGCTCACTTCAGAGCAGAGCTCTACACACAACTCAGCGAGGCCCGTCCGAGCTTGGGAGAGTTTGAAATTAGTTGTCACGCCATGTCCTACAGCACAGTCACGGCGAACATTATTGATGGCTCGGCAAAATGCAGTCCACGCAGCATCTCAAAGTCCATGTCGAGGCCATCTTGGAGAGTCAACGAGGCCTATGAGGACCTGTCGCTGTGACATGAATTTCCTGAATTTGCAAAGCTAGCTTGGAAGGGATCGATCCCTCAACAACGATGCAGGGGGAGATCGTTCTTCCCACCGATCATCCTCAGAGCCCCCCCCACACGCGTTCTTGTTTGCCTACCCCGCCCTTCTTGTTCTCCGAGCAACAACCATTGGTGTTCTCAACCGCGTGGTCGGTCGTGCGCGCGGTTTAACAACCCCTGGCCTCCCCCAGGCTTTGCATAGTTCTTTCGCAGCGTGAGGTCTTTGTTCGGAGGGGTGGGAGGGGGGGGGCTCCGTCTTCAGGCAGAGAAGGATGAGAAGGAACAGCTGAAGCGCGGAACATCCCGGAACACTACACGCCATCCAGCAGTACTGTGCAAAACCTTAAAGTCCAGTCCCTCAACCCTAAACCTTAATCCTAAAGTCGTGCGTCTAAGGATTCACAGTTGCATCTAATTCACATCGTCGACGTGTGTGCTGCACTCTGCATTTCAGGTCTGTCTAGAGGACCCCATAGGTTCGTTTAGGAGAACAATAAATGCAGAGGAAGCTCGCGAGGCGATTGTAAGGAGATTTCATTTCAGGCCCTCTCAACTTTCCCTCGCATGTATTTGCCCACATACATGGACATCTATATAATATTAACTATACATAGATATACATATCTATAACGAACAATATATATATATATATATATATATATGTATACACCTGTATATGCATATATTTGCAGTAACCACTCGGCAAATAATTCTGAAAATTGTGTTCTGCATGCAGCAGTGCGCGCTAGCTGTGCGACAGCTTTGACACGTCAGTGAAGGGTCGGTTTCGCCACCCATCCCTTCTCCTTCTCTCAATATCGCCCTTCCAGCAAGCCGCGCAAGCGCCGTACAGTGGTAGCTGTCAAAATGATTGAGTTTTTGCTCGCAGATCCGCTTTCGACTCTTTTGCAGATATGTTGCACACATGTCTAGGCGTAGACGACGGGCCAACATTCAGGCCCAAGAGTGTTGTATTGCTATGAAAAAAGTGAGTCGAACTTCGGCTTGTAGCCCCCCCGAACTGCAACACCCGCTCACTCTCGCTTGTTCTTACTCCCCTTCTCCCGCCCCTCCTCGGGTTGCCAACCCTCCCTTTCAAAGGGGTCTCGAAATTGGGCGTTGCTGCAAAGATATCACGTCCCGGGGAGCACATGATCAGTCGAGCGCGCGCTCTCCCATGCTGCGGCGTGCAGCTTCCCAAAATAGTGTGCATGCTGAAGATGTAGCACTGAAGCTTCTTTGCAACGTGCATACCTCATTCAATTGCTGGCACTCCGCGCGCCGCGAGTCCAGTCTTGAAGCCCCTCAGCGCGCCGAAGGACGAGGCAGGCCCCGAGGAAGGCTCCCGCCAGCTTGTCCTCCGGCGCTTGGGCATCGGTACCAACGAAGAGCAACTGTCTATGCAAGGAGCTTGAGTGGCTTCGGATCAGCCTTCGGCATGCTTTCGGAAGGTTGTGCCAGGAGGGCTGGGGTGCTAGGCTTGGCTGAATGGAAATGTAAATCAGAATCCACAAGGCTGATCTGGCACATAGATGCTGCAACCGAGGAATGTTTCTGGCGAAAACAGCCAAACCAGCCAGGCCATGCTTTGCTCGTAGACCCTCGATTTCCGGAGCTTCGCGATAGCCCTGGTAAGCAGGCTGTGTCGACCGCCGAGCAGGGAGTGGCATCCCATGTGTCTGCAGCCTCTGTAGCCGCGCAGCCGCAACAAGATTTCGTAGCTTACTGCATGTGTCCAATGTGTCCTGCAAGTTCAGCAAAGCATTTGTTTTGGGACATCGCAGTGCAAGACAATCAGCCCTGCACACGACCTATCAAACCCTGTTTTTGCATGGGCATCTCTACCTTTACCATGGGCACAGAGAGCCGATCAGCTAAGCTAAGGTCGAACGCAGCCCGGTCAAGAAGACGACAGCATCCTCAGGCCAGCACGAACTGGATAGCTCGCAAGGTACGACACCGATGCATCAGCAGACGTCTTTGGCCCGATGATGCCCGACGTGCTGGTTCTTCGTACTACCCCCACGCCGCACTCAACCTTTGTCTTTTGCCACCTGAACTGCTAAGTGATGCGGAGGCATCTTCTTCATGAGGCAGCCCAGCAAGCGAGTCAGGCTGGACACGTTGAGATTATTAAGCATCGTCACGCCTGGAGGCCTTGAGCGGTAACAGATGCTCCAAGGATTCAATGGTCGGCTTATGGATGTTGGCAGTGAAAGCAGATAGATTGGAAGACCGCATAAACTGATCGTCGCTCCCTGCAGTACCTCGACCGCCGAAGGGCAGAAAGTTGCCCCTTCTGCCACTTGCATGCCTTAGCAGTGGTTTACATTGTTCGGATGAATGTTTCCCATACCTTCTACAAGTTGGCCGTACCGGTTTGGAGGTTGATTGGGTGCATGCGAGACGGAGAGAGATCCGAAGCTTTCCTCTATTCAGCTACTTCGGTGTCCCTCGAGTCGTCTTGGTATCGCTTGACATGCGGTGCCGGCGGCGTGCACGTTTCCGAAACAAGCGCGGATGGCCAAAGCGTATGTTATCCAGCAGTTCTGGTCAAGCTGCCGCCATAAAGCCGCACTCTCCCATAAAAGTTCGCAGAAGGCTTGATGCCCACGGCCTTACACCTGGGAGAAGAAGAGAAAGAGAGAAACGTAGCCATTTTGGCTCAAGGGCCCCCTCGGCTACTTTGAGCAAGACCTTCATTGAACCTGGCCCCTGAGGGCTTGTCCCGAAGGGTGGCCCAGCAGTAGGGGAAGGCAGCATGCAACAAGACTGTGGACCTCGGAGTGATCCCGCAAACCCTCGAGAACTACGTGGACAAGCCAGCCGTGCACCAGGAGAAGACGACTTACGAGCACCCCTTCCTCGGCGCCGACCACTGGCAGACGCAAAACTACCCGCCGAATGGGAGGGGGACAAGAACGTGCGGATGACTGAGCAAATGGCAGGAACACCCAAGAGTGAGAACCAAACCCTACGATGGAGAGAAGGGGACACCATCCCCCGAGTGGACAAAGCAGGACGGCAGTGACACCAGAGGAGCAATATGGAGCAATAAAGCAGTGTAGTTTTTCTGTTTCTCGACGTCTTAGTTTTTGCAATGCCGCCGGGAGACCCGGCAATCCGTGTACAACACAAGCAGACGCTTCAAACAAAAGAGAAGTGCACCAGAACGCTGCACCTTACATCTTGAACTAGTTAGAGTGCGGGGGGCACACGCCACAATCCTTTTGCGAACCTCAAAGTGGAGTGCCCGCAGCAAGCACACGGCTTGCGGGGCCGTTAATTACAGCATGTTTTTGCAAGCCCTCATGCACACGCTTTTCGAGCAACACACTCTGCAAATGGGTGGTTTTCAAGTGGAGTGGGGCACCCGATGATTAAACTACTTGATTGTATTTTCTTTCGACAACAGGGGGGACCCACCCACCACCCTGAATAACAGGGGACCCTTTGCTCTGTACAGCAGAGCCCATCCACACAAAATAGTGGATGGGGTAGCGCACTTGCGCGGGGCGGGAGGACTGCTCCTGCCTCAAACTCCGAGCAAAGCAGAGAGAGAGAGAGAGAGCTCACCCCCCGTCATGCTAAGTTGAAGCTGTCTTTTATAGCCCTTTTTGTGCATTGTTTCAAGAGCAGGGGGGAAATACACAGCCTGATGGGCTGCCCAGCGCAAAGCCTCTCCGTCAGGAAATCGGGGGAGCACGTCAACCTTTCCCTGCGGAGGCTGTCCTGTCAAAACAACACTGCGGCATCGTACTCCCTGTAGGGCTTCAGGTATGCTTTAGGTATTGCTGTGCAATTGCTTCCCATACAAGAATGACAAGGACGGTCACGCGTACTGACTGCAGATTTGCTCCACCCAAATCAGTTCCGTCTTCGGGCTTGTCATCGAAAGTGTCCCAAAGATTTTTGGGATCGTTGCTTTCCGCTGGTTATACCTGTCGTTGTCGTTGTCGCATCGGGAGAGCAGGCCTTTTCAAAACATAAGGCAATAGCTCTATTCGCAATCTTCCTTTTGCTCCCGCAGGCCTGACACTTGATAGACTTGTAATGTGTCGGGAAGAATTGCAAAGGGGGGGAAAGAACCTTCCTTCAGCAATGACATCGTTCTCAGATTATCTGGGTTTTACTATGACTATGACCTCCTTTAAGCTGCCAAATCTGCCGAAAAAGGAAGAGATTTGTCAGTGGAGAATATGAGTGTGACCATGAAACTTCATCACTCAGGTTAGGGCTTTAAACTGAAGGTTACACTGTACTCGTTCTTCACTCCTCATGTCCCCATCAATGTATGGGGTGGGCTTTGAAGCCCGGCGACACTGACCCATCCACAAGCTCAGGATATATATATATATATATGTATACAGAGGGAGAGAGAGAGAGAGAGAGAGAGAGAGAGAGAGAAATAAAAATAGAGAGAGAGGGGAGTGTTCGACTGCGGGGGAACAAAACACCTGGCCGGGTACCAAACACACGTCTCACACCAGACTTGGACACTGGCGTAGCGCTCGCGTGCAGGGGGTGTAGGGACTTGTGCCCTGCCTCCCACACGCCTTGCAAGCAAGCAAGCAAGAGGGAGGGCGAGCGAGCGAGAAACAGTTCAGCATGGGCCCACGCCCTTTGCAGCTGGTTTGGAGTCCTTCTCTTGTTCGAACATAAGGGCACCCTCTCAGCTTCCTTGACACAGTACAGCCGAGCCCATCACACCAAAATGGTGGATGGGCCCGCTGGACCCAGCTGGGAGGGAGGATTGGCCTCTCCCCATGCCCCGGAGCAAGGCCGAGGGACTTAATACGTCCCTCCAGCCCGGTTAAAGCAGAGATTCTCAGATAGAAAGAGACAGAGGCGTTCACTGGAGGACGGGGTTGCGCTGCAGTGCGGGCTAGGGCGGCCAGGGGGACTGCCCGCAGCTCTAACCCCTAGCAAGCAGCGCGTTCACTGGGAATTGCTTCCCTCCGACCCGAATTCGAACTGGCATAGCGACTGGTGCGCAGGGGGTAGAGGCTTTCCGGCCCCTAGCCCCAGACGATCCCACACGCCTAACAAGCAAGCGAGCAAGCAAGCAAGAGGCGGTGGCGACGACGATTTACTACAACAACAACAACAACAAGGTACAAACAAAAACTGCAGCCCCGTCAACCCATATATCTGCTTTTTGTCTGTACATTAGGTAGAGACAAAAACAGGAGCCCCGTCATGTTGTTTTACCCCCCCCCCCAACAACAACAACAACAACAACAACAGAGTGCCTGTGGATGCCTGTGATGTATACTGTTTGGTGTGTATTTTCAATGGATTTCGTCTGTACTTCAGTGGATTTGGTGTGTATTTCAATGGATTTCGTGTGTATTTCAGTGGATTTCGTGCGTATTTCAGTGCATTTCATGTGTATTTCGCTGGATTTGGTGTGTATTTCAGTGGATTTGGTGTGTATTTCAGTGCATTTGGTGTGTCTTTCAATGATTTTGGTGTGTATTTTCAATGGATTTGGTGTGTATTTCAGGTCCCCGCCGTGCAGAATATGCATTTGCGAGGCCTGTACAAACTACTGTATAGTGACTGGTAACTATAGTTTTGAGTGTACGGGTATCCAATGCAAACCCCTCAAAATTCCAGACAAGCCCTTCCAACACCCATCAGAACCCCTTCTGGATATCGCAGATTCTTATACCTGTGGTGGAAATGTGGTGTAATGTGGGCGGTTGTTGTAAAGGGGGGGTGGTCAAAACAACAGACGGGGCTCCAGTTTTTGCCTCTACTACAGGGGGTAGAGACAAAGTCCTGGTTTCGCTGGTGCCTTTGTCTCTACCCCCTGTAGTAGAGGCAAAAACTGGAGCCCCGTCTGTTGTTTTGACCCCCCCCCCTTTTACAACAACTACCCAGCCTACACCGGTGAAAAGTGCATGTCAGTCGCCCGGCCGTTGGGCTTGACCATGCAGACTGCAACAGCGGAGACTGGGGTGTGGTGTTTTTGGGAAAAATCAAGTGTGCCGCGACTATGCCAGGTTTTGCGCTTGCAGCAGCTTCTTTCTTTGGCCAAGACCCTGAATCTCTGATGGCGGCACGCGTGATTGGGGTATTCCAAGATCAAGGCTTGGTATGCCCAGTTTGGGTGGTGGGTGAGATCAGCGCGAAGTGGCACCTGGAGAAGGCTTCGACACACAATGTTCGGTCCGTGTAGTGCAAGTTGTGGCGCAAGGTGGCACAAGTGCAGGGGTTGCGGATATGATCCAATATGAACAGACAGCCCTCCCTCGAACATTGCATTGGAGTTTCCGGTTGCTTCAATGCATCTTGCGCACTTCGTACATCTTCGTACCATGAGTCGTGTGCCACGCGCACGTATCACACGTTGGGCATGTGGCCTGAAAATCCATCATGTGCATGAGTTTCGCTGTGTATGGGTCGAATTTATACGGATGGGTTCCTGGTGTGACTGTGGAAAGTCGACTTCGCACGGCTGGGATCGAATTAGGCCTGACCTGTGAGGGTCAAGGGAAAGATTGGGGATTGTTTGGAGCAGTGCCACGGAGTGGACGACTGGGAATGACTTTGCAAGAGTGGAGTGGGGCAGAATGGGGTGGGGTTGGGCAGTCGGTTCGTGCCACATGATGAATCCAATCGCAGATTCTAGATGGATGCCCTGACTGGAGCATATGCATCGTGCAAGCCTTCGGCCACATTTGTCCCTGCCAGTGACTTCTCTTTGCACCCTGACCTGAAAAGCAAGGTTCGACAGCGAAAGCGCACCTGGCTTCAGAAACAGGTTTGGCGCCGTGGCTGGATCTTTTAGTGAAGCATGTTAGGCCTTGTGAATATGCAGGCTGAATAGCAGAACTGGGGAGATACGGCAGCTTTCTTCGGAATTGGCTAGCATCACTAAGTTGTGAGAATGTCGAGCCAATTCCAGACACGAGTCGAAGCACAAGAACGGCAAGAGCGGGTCAAAGTCTTTAAGCGTTCTCCAGGCTTGGCCCTTGCCTTTACAACTTGCGGGATGCTGATGCTATCTGATGCTAAGCCTTGTTTCCTAGGATGTTCCTGGAAGATCCAGATCTCATACGTGGAGGGCGCATTTACGAGAATGTGCTGCTTGGCCGATGATGTGATTCTTGCTTACACGATGGGGATGCCCGAGCTTTTTGCACGCAAGTGTTTGGAACCATGCGGCGTCTTATTTCAAGCGGTGTTGCACCTCTTCGGGATTAGTCCTTCTTTCCCTACGTTTGGGCCCTGCGCGGGTCTAGCGAGAGCTGGACTGGACTACAGCCCCGGGTGTGTGGAAGCAAGAAGGAGCGAGGGAGATACCCAGGAAGACCCACAGGCAGCAAGGTGCTCGACAGGATTCCGAAGATTAAGATCCCACCTCGCCCAAGGCTTTCCTGTGTGATTTTGGCAAGCAGCTTGGCAAGCAGATGCTTGAACGGAGAGGGCTTTGACTTTGCAGTTCCTCCTCGAAAAAGTAGAGACACCCCGAGATTCCGTTCTCCGCAACCTGTCTCTGAGATATTTGATGGTTGGATGCTTCGTTGACTTAGGCGCCTGGTTGCCAGTCATTCCGAAGCAATTCTTGGGCGTCAACGACACGATGCTCGGCAGAGCTCGATCAGCGAGGGGAGTTGCGGCACAGAAGCGGACTGGTCTTCAAGAAATGCTTAAGTTGACTTTGCCGTTTGCTACAGCTTGCCTCGGCAGTAATTTGTGATCTCAGGACAGTGTTTGGACTCGACCTGGCCCTCTTCTCTGTGGACTGCTTGTTCTTCCTTGAGGCCTCTGAGCTCGACTGCGGCTTGATGGATAGTGGGACTATTGCGATGCTAGATTGGTACTGCTTCTGAAGGCATGCCATGCGGAGAAAACCCGAAAGCTGCCTCGACATGGAAGCGATGCCTGCCAGGTCATACTTCGGTTTTATGGATGCCCCAACCGTCTGCGATTCTTCACCAGGCAATACGGTGTCCTTTTCACGACAGCTAGCTTTTCGCTTGCGGCAATTGCATTTCATCAGTGAAGCCTCGGGTCTGCCATCACTTTGGGGGCTTCGAGGAACGGTAATAACATGCCGGCAAAGAGGTCCCTCCCCCTAATTATGCACCCGTTTGGCTTGACTTTCCATGCAAGACAGGAGCCCCATCCCCCCGCTCTCCACCTTCGGCCCCACTCTGAATGCCGCCCCTATTACTCAATCCCTTGAACAGAGACCGAGGCAGCTAAGGTGAGACAGACATGTGCTTGTCAGTCAGGCACAAGAACATGCCACAACACTTGAAGGGTTGGGAGATGCAGCCTGGTTCATGATGCTTCACGGTCAGCTAATGCCCAATGCCCTTGTGAGCTGCTGATGCTCGCATGGTATGCCTTGGCATGTGAGGCGATGTCTGACGCTGCCAGCATCACCCATTGACCTGAAGGGGCAGCCAGTAGCCAGTAACAACGATCATGCCTGCGTCATGAGTCTGGTTTTCATTGCGAAGTGGTCGTGTAGTCACAGTTTCGTGCCAGCTTTTACAATGCCCTGGACATCCTCTCCTTCTTCTTGCCAATGGCGATGAAGATGCGGGTTCAATCGCTTCCTGGCTGCAAACATCGTGGCATCTCGCGGCCTGCGCAGGGGACCCGTGCCCAAACGCAGGTTTTCACTCGCGGCAGAAGACAACTTGGACATGTCCGGGATAGAGCTGCTGCTGATTGTCTTAGTGCCTTGGTCAGATATCGGGCCGCGGTGTTAGCAGCTTTGGGAGTGTTGGAGGACTTGCAGTAGTCCTGATTGTGTGCAGGACTGCATTGCCATCATATTACACTGCATCTGCAGCAGAGGCAGTCGACAATCCGGTACCTCAGGTGAAATGCGAATTGTACGGGAACGCTTTTTTGTGCCTGAACCACCTCAGCTGTGTGTTGGTACCCCGCCCCTGCAATAGCCCAACTTAGTTTGTTGAAACTGCCACTACCCGCTAGCTTGGGGGCACTTTGCCGCAAACAAAAGATCCCGAAGTAAGTGTCCTGGCGAGGTGCCGGTGGTGCGTTTGCTCAAGCTTCTGAGACGGTTTGAGACGCTTGTCATCTTTCATTTCGGCGTTCCCTGTGTGATCGGAGCATGAACCCTGAAAAACTGTCCGTCCCGGGCAGAACTGTCTCTTCCGCATTCCTGGCACGGTCACAGGGCTCCCTGCTCCAAGCCGAACCGAGGAACAGCCACCTCATCCAACAGGCCTTTTCCGAAGCTTTGGGAGTGGCTTGGACCGCATTATCGAACGAAGCGTAAACCCAGCAAAATGTAGTCTGGGGTATCTGAGACTTTTGTGGGGGCATGTGTGGCTGCTTCCGAAAGCTTGAAGACACCAGACAAGAAATGAGGCATTGCCTTCGTTGCTTTACTGCATGGTCAGACCCTCGGAGATTTGAGTGGCGAGTTTCCTGCACGGGATCGGTTTTGGCATCTCAAGAGTTTGCGCACGTGCTCCTCAACTGTATCTTCTTTTTGCGCTGGCGAAGTCGGCGCAACGAGCTTCGGTGCTGAGATGCTGCTGGTGTTCTTCTTCTCCTCCGTCATCTATGTCTTGGAATCGGAGAGCGCCTCGGCAAAAGCAGATATACCGGATGTCACAAGGAAAGGAAGGCCATATTCTTTCGACCTTCGCAAGACCAAGACCGGGCAGACCCAAACAGAACTCAGGTCTTCCAAGCTCCGCTCAAAAGGAGGTAGAAAAGGGCCGCCTAGTTTCTTGAGCATGCAGAGGTTGAGTGATGAGGTTTGGAGTCGATTGGAGAGCTGCAAAGGCGCCCCAGGTCTGGAAAACATGTGCAGTCGGGAGCCATCTTCACTAGCTTTAGCTGCTTGCACGCCCCAAGCCCAAGGTGGCAACATCGAGAGCATGCCCAGAGCAATTTGGTTCACCATGGTGCTGCCGGGCTGCATGCCTTTGTCCCTGAGCATGTCAATGACAATGCATGCCAGGCAGTCAGGCTAAGCTGTTAACAACTACAGGCAGCATGTGGAGCTCTTGCAACATGCCCGTCCATGCATCACGGAAGTTCCGGAACAGAGATTCATACACGATCAGATACCAACAAGGACACTCAGCACTGTCGGGTATGGAGACATCGTGCCAAAGTCTTCTGGTGGCAACATGGTGGTCTGTGTTCTGATCGTAGTGCCACCCGGCAGCAGCTTAACACCTGGTGTTTGTGCCCGAAAGTTTCCTGCATGGAAGGACAAGTCCTGAAATCCTTTGTGAGTGGATCCAAGGTCCGCGATATACATGGCAATGCCTATCGGAATTGTGGGAAAGGCACGTGTTGCTTCGGAGTGATAGCATCTGATGCTGTGATTCTAACCACTTCAACAAACCATGCACCTATAAGAAAACTGGCTGAACGAAAAGCAGGCATAAGTCCAGGGTATCGACATGCTTGTTGCATTTTGATGTGGGAGGCCTTCGGTTCTGTCTGGGACGACCGACACAGGCTCCTGCTCATGCAGCGACTGAGGACTGCCAACCTAATTTTAACGCTACGCCGCCCACCTCGGCTCTTTAGCGGCCAGGGGGCAGTGGATGTCGTAAACACCATGGCCTCTCAACCCTAACCTTCAAACGTCTGCTGGTATGCGGCCAGGGGAGGTGGGGGAAGGGGGAGGGGGGGGCCTGGAGAAGGGGGGAGGAGGCCTACAAATCAAGCAAAACAAGGGAAGCCGGGCAAGGGGGTGGCAAACGAACGCAAAAACAGGGTGTCTCCAAATTTTCGGAATGCAGGGAGGAGGATTAGGTGGAGGTACCTGAGGTAATTCCCCAAGACGCCTGGGCCTGTGGCCTCGGCGGATTTCTGCAGGCTGCTGTGCAAAACCGGCAGCAAAACCGCTCGAATTGTGGACTTGGCAGTGCGTGGGAGCACGAGATGTGAAAAACGCCTAATCTGCTCAAGCCAAGCCAAGCCCAGCACGAGGACTCGATTCGCGACTGCCTCTTGGCCAAAGAGCGAGTCTGCTCCGTGACATGGTGTGTGACCATCAATAAGGCGAATGTCAAGGATACCCGGTTGCGAGTGCAATGCAGCAAGGTCGGATATGATCCACAGGACATTCCCGGCCTGTTTTGCAGCTTTGACAGAAAAGGAGTGGAAGTCCGTTTGTGGTACAGTGTTCCAGCATGCAACTGCTGAAGCTGTGGTTAGTGGATGATTTTCTGTATCTTCGATCTGGGGCTGGGGCAACGCAAAGTTGGCATACCCGGAATCGGGAGAGAGCTGTCAGTACGAGCGGGTACAGAAATGTTTCAATCGTGCTGCACGGAGGCAACTACGACGAGAACGGTGATGGTGAGCTGTCCATGGACGAGTTTCGTCACCTGTCAAAGTCTGTGTGGACGCCCTGCCTGGTTCGAGTGCATGCGCGCGCGCGTGTGTGTGTGTGTGTGTGTTTCAACACCGGATGGTTGGTTGCTTGTTGCTGGATTCTGCTCCACTTAGCATGATGGAACGGCAGCGCACCGTGTCCGAGTGTTGGCACTCGGTTTCGTAGAGAGCACTTTTCAGGATTTCTCGAGTGCTCGTGGCAGGCAACCTTGCAGGAGTCTTGCAGGCTTAAAAGGCATCATCCCTCTTGGTGCGAGCATGACTGAATTGAGGCCGCATGCTCCAACAGAGTCTTGGCTTTCAAATTTGCAGATGTGCCAACTCTTCAAGGAACATGACCATAGCTTTTTTGCAGATGCTTCCAGTATCTTCCAGTGACAAAAAGACCTGCAAAGAGTGCCATGGCGACCTTTTCTTTGTTGAGCCGAGAGAGTGGCAGCATCAGTTGCCTTGAACACAGGCTGGAGGTCGAAGCAAAAGACGAGCGTGCCCACGACGTCTTCCAGGCCTTTGACAATGACGGAAGTGGAGTTGCTTTGCTGCAAGCCTCATGCGAGCCACGAGAACGAGCAAGATACAGCTATCCTTGCAATGCCATGATTGGACCACGTTCTTGCCCTTCGCAGCGGCAGCTTGTAGCAGATACCAATCGAAGAAGGTCCAAGCACAGCCCACTGAGGCCATTGATGATTCTGAGTTCATCAAGACGCTATTCCCGACCGCATACAAGACTCTTGGCAACGTTAGCTTTCTGCACTCCAGCTGCGTTCGCCTTCATTCGATGTTGCAACCAGCATTTCCAAGTAAAACCTATCCCGAGAGGCCAATGAACCGAGATTCGAAGGCAAAGCCATTCTCTGTATACTAGGCTTGGTAGGTGACCACGGGGGCGCCCACCAAACACAGCAAGAAGGTGGCAGTGCATGAACTGCTGCAATCAGTCCAGCAGCCTTCCAAATCCGTCAGGCAGCTGCCCCATGGTATATAGTGCTCCGGACTTGGTCCAGGTCATGTTACCGTATCAGATCTCGTTGGCTAGGCTTTTCGGCACATCTTGTAGGGGCCGGGCGCATCAATACCCCATGAGATTCGGCAGGACGGCTGGCCAAAGAGTCAGAGTTTATGTGTTAGCATGCCGGAAATCAGCAACTCAAACATCAACTTCCAGCCATTGTTTGACATCATTGCTCAGGGCGATCTACGCCAGAGAGCAGCAGCCTCAAGAGGAGAAGGCCCAGGACCGAGGCATTGATACCTCAACCAATACTGTGGTCTTCCCATGCCAAGTTTCCTCAACAACCGTAAGCCGCAGCATAACTGACACTAGCGTAAACAGAGCCGTAAGCATCCCAAGTCGGGTTCGTAGTGTATCTGAGGCAACTGCCGCACAGCTACTCGAGCGCAGCCCTCTTCTTGCTCACGGTTTGTAATCATTGTAATCGCCTCGCAGGACTGAGATGTCCAAGCCATGAGCGCGGCTATCACTGCGACCGCTCCAAGCTGTTACAGCAACCCCATCCTGAATTTCAGAGGTCAGCGCAATCAACCGCCCCGCAAGACCTGCCTGCGATTTGTTTGAAACAGCTTGCAAAAAGGATGGAGATGCCGATTCAACAGTGTGGCAAGTTCTTCGTGCTTAAGCGGAGCACCTAAGGAGAGTTTAATAGAGAACGGAATGCAGTTTGTAAGTCCGACAGCAGCTGGCTAGCAGTTAGATGCAAGGCTTTTTCTCCAGGAGTTCAGCTGCAGGGGACATGACAAAAGTGGCACAAAGTAGGGTCATGTGCATCCTTTCTTCAATCCTTAAATGGGTGCTCTGCATGAGCCATTAACGTCGCACACGCTGGGCGGGTGCTGCTTGAGAGAATGCCATTAAGGCAAGCTGGCAGATCCAGCGACCTGATTTTTAACAGCACTTGTCAATCTAGCCGGCTGGTTGAGCCCCTTGTCGCTGCCCATGCAGTAGTTCTCATGTACAACAGTCTCGATAGCTTCGTGTGAGATTCATTTGGTCGGTTGAGCAGGAGGGCAAGGGCACTGCAACCGGTCGCGGAAAGATGGAGGAGCTGCTCTCAATAAGGTGCTGTCGAACGAGCATCCAGGGTGCTAAGTCTCAACTTCGATCACATGCAGCTTAATACAGCTTGCGCGACCAGTGTGGCATCGCTTCATCCACATGGCTGTTTTACATCATATACAGGTCATCTGCCAAAACCGCTCGAAACCCTTGAGACAGAAGACTCATGTTCATGCACTCAGCCGAGGTACCTGTTGAGCTGCAAGGCTTTTCCAATCTCAGCACACGTCCGAATCTGGCCTTGCCCCGATGTCGGTTAGAGCCTACAGCCCTGAACCTACAGCTGTGCAGCAGCCAATCGGAGGCAGTCTGGGCAAGGCCTGACGAAGATCGGATTTTCTCCCGGTGCGTTTCACTAGGCGGAAGGAAGCAGGCGATGCCCGGCAACAAATGTGCTGGCTGTCCCAGCTTATGCTCATATCTTTGGCAACAAAACCGGCGCACCAGCCGTAAAGTTCTCCTGAGCCTTCGTTGTTGTCCTGCATCCACTGTTGCAGCTCACGCGAGCTGCCCCTGCTTCTTCTTGACCGCGTCCTGCAAACCGGGTTGGGCCTCCAGTTTCCCGAATCTGCGCTCACTCCGGCACTCCCGACTGGACTTCGGTACCTGACGCAGCCTTTCCGAGAAAGCACGTGCGTCGACAGCGCTTCTCGTCAATCCAGCCTGCGAGTGCAGAAAAAGTCAAGAGAGTCTCCGGGTCAGGTGCTTCGTTGCAAACGTTCCCCGAAAACCAACATCCGCCGGAATGCCAACTACATTTTGAGGTGCTGCTGCCCCTCTGTCGACGGAGGAGTCAGGAGCCCAAGCTGCGTCCTGCCTTGCGCTCCACACGCTTTTTCGACAGTCTGACAACGAAGCCAGTCAGTTTGTGAGCATCCTTCAACTCAGGGCATTCCATTGGGTGGATCCGGTCTTCACGAGTTGGATGGTCCCAGAGGGCTTGTGATTGCATCCTGGCTGTGATTCATGTCATGTAGATAAACAGATAGAGGTTTACGTCCACGCTGTTTTGACCTCGATATGCCCGATGGCCTTTGAAAGCTTGGACTTGACAAAGAGGCTGCTGTTTCAGGAAGACGCCTGCGATCCACTCTGCACATGTCCTTTCATTTCTTGGTGCATCAGTTGTATCCGCTCAAGCTGCAGATACAGCTAACTCTTTGTAATGTTGCGATCGGATAGCGTACTCTGGCGCGGACCGTCTGGACCGAGGATGTTGCCACTGGCGCGCTTGTGGTGAACTCGGCACGTACTGTGCTCGCAGCTTGTGTGCACTGCATCACCTTGCGTGCATGGTTATCCTGGTCGGCAATTTACAGCGGTTTGAGCTGGTCTCCTTCAAATCGCTATACTAGAGACTAGATGGTAATGAGGCTTTAAGCCCTTCAGCTGTCTCGCCAGGTCGCCGATACAGGCAATCAGAGGGCCTCAAACTCAGCCAACATAGCCCGCGATGAGGTTCGAGTCAGCCCCAGGATTGTATTTGTCACCACCAACCCCCCAGGCACAAGCTTGCGTCCAGAAAGGCATCATGAGGGGCCTCTCCATGTAAGACTGGGAGTGACAATACATGTACTAGTAGCAGCAGCACAACTTCTTCCAACGGCAAGATGCAGCAGCAAACGCAGCACAACGGTCACCTCGCCATCGTCACCACACAGGGGTAGTTTGGCGACGCGTGCATACGCGTGCTGCTGCAAGCAAGCATCAACTTGGAATCCGAATGCCCAGATCGATCAGTCAAGCTTCTGAACGATTCTTCTGCATACTGGACCTGTGACCTTGGTGCGCTCGTAAGGTGCTAGCTTTCGGAGGTGTGGGCTACGAACAGCGACGAGCGCCCGGCGCTAGCTCGGCACCAAGCGTGTGCGTGCTCCCTACTGCGCGTGCGGCGGCTTCAAAGAGAGCCAGCCGAACTTCATCGGAACATCATGCCGAAGGGCCACTCGAGCCGCAGTCTCGTTTGCCTGCGAGTCCCCTGCCGCAGCAAGGCTGCGCGTACGGTGTAAGCTGCTCGGTGCGGTTATTTGGTGCCGTCGCATTGCGGGAGCCTGAGCATGCAAGATGGAGCGAGTCCTTGCCGAACGATTTGCGATCCTGGTCCTGGTTGCCTGCCCGCCCCGGCCAACACCGCAAAATTACATACTACATCTATATACATGTATATATGTATGCATATATGTACACACATGTGTTTAAGTTAAGTATGTGAGTTTGTTTGTTTGTGTGTGACGGGTCCACGCCATGCTGGGGCGCATTCACTGCAGACATCTGCACAATGCATCAACATCAGAATGTTTGTTTGCATGTGTGCAGGGCATATCGCCCCGAACCTTGCCCCCCTGCCCTTCGTTCCCCCAGCTCGCTGCGCCGTCGAGCGCGAGTGAATCATGAAATAAAAATGCTTACTTACCAAAGATATTGATGGGCTTACACAACGTCGGTTACAGTTGCCAGAGGTTAAGACACACATTCGTTTGCTTTGACGTTGATTTGACGTTTGTTGTCAAAGGCTTGACTCTGCGCGTCATCATGGAGTCAACCTCTGAAGGCCACACCAAAACTTGCCCTGCAATGTAAAGTAAAACCCTCTACTCAACAAGGACGTTGCCTCATGGCACTCGGCCACTGCCCACCAGGACACTGTTCCGCAGGCTCAGCCCAAACTAGAAGACTCCGAGCCCACATGCTATCTGCAGCCGCGCAACAGTATAGCTTGTCTGGAAAGGAGACGGCTTTCTACTGCACTTCTGTCAAGCAAATCCAGACATGCGCGCTGAAGGTCGGCTCAACAGAGCCAAGTGGTCATCGTCAAACGGGACTTGGCCATGGCTCTTGTTGTTTCTTTCTGGCACATGTGGTACAATCGCTATGGGATTTGCATCGACTCGGTGGTGTGGTGTCGTGGCGACATGCAGGAATTGTAGGGAACTTAGCACTTGGACTTGGCCACGACAGCATGATCGTTACCAGGACGTAGCAGACCCGAGCAGCAGCTGGAATCTTAGACTCCATTTGCCACTCTACGGAAGTTGTGTTATCGGCTGCGGCATGCAAAGCGCGACTTCTTTGAGCTCAAACACGCTTAATTTATTTCTGTTTGCCAAGGTCCTTGCGGAAGCATCAACTGCAGCTTTGCTCATTGGTGCATGCCTTGTCTTGCAGGGTCCCCCGAGATTCTATAATGCAGCGCTTCATCATAAGGCAGCAGGTTTCAGCTGCGTTGCTATGTAGCACTGCCTGTTGAATTCCTGTTTCTTGCCACTCATTTTATAGACTATCATACACAATTGGTGTTGAGTTCTTAATGCATAACGACACGCCCCCCGGAACCCGGGTTGATTCAATGGGGTGGCCCGGGGCATCCTTTCGGCTGCTGCAGCAGCAACAGCAGCCAAGAGGAGCTGGAGGAGCACGAAGAGTAGTAGTCATCGTCGCACTAGCACGAGACTACCAGCAGTAGTAGTCGTCGTCGTAGTTAGTGGCAGTGGTAGTGGCAGTAGAAGCAGTAATAGTACTGCCACTATTACTACTGTTACTCCTACTACCACTACTACTCGCAGTAGGAGCAGCAGCAGCAGCGTAAGTAGTGGTGGTAGTGTCGTAGTAGTAGTAGTAGTAGTAGTAGTAGTAGTAGTAGTACTAGTTACTAGTAGCAGTACTAGTAGTAGTACTAGTAGTAGTACTAGTAGTAGTACTAGTAGTAGTACTAGTAGTAGTAGTAGTAGTAGTAGTAGCAGTAGTAGTAGTAGCAGTAGTAGTAGTTGTTGTAGTAGGAGTCGAGTAGAATGGAGTAGAGTGGAGTAGATTAGAGTAGAGCAACAGCAGTAGCAGTGGAAGAAGTAGTTGTCGCAGTAGTAGTAATAGTAGTAGCAGTAGTAGCAGTAGATGCAGTAGTAGTAGTTAGTAGTAGTAGTCGTGGCAACAGTAGCAGGTGGGAGTAGTAGCAGCGGCAGCAGCCATAGCTGTGGCTGTAGCTTCAGCGTAGTAGTAACAGTAGCAGCAGCAGCAGCCATAGCTGTGGCTGTAGCTGTAGCAGTTGCAGTAGTAGTTGCAGTAGCAGTGGCAGCAGGAAGGCAGCAGTAGTAGTGGTAGTGGTAGTGGTAGTGGTAGTGGTAGTGGTAGTGGTAGTGGCAGTGGTAGTGGTAGTGGTAGTGGTAGTGGTAGTGGTAGTGGCAGTGGCAGTGGCAGTGGCAGTGGCAGTGGCAGTGGCAGTGGCAGTGGCAGTGGCAGTGGCAGTGGTAGTAGTGGTAGTGGTAGTGGTGGTGGTGGTGGTGGTAGTAGTAGTAGTAGTACTAATGGTAGTGGTAGGTAGCAGTAACAGTAGGTAGTAGTAGTAGTAGTAGTAGTAGTAGCAGTAGCAGTAGCAGTAGTAGTAGTGGTAGTGGTAGTAGTAGTAGTAGTAGTAGTAGTAGTGGTAGTGGTAGTGGTAGTGGTAGTGGTAGTAGTAGTGGTGGTAGTAGCAGTAACAGTAGGTAGTAGCAGTAGTAGTAGCAGTAGTAGCTATGCGAGCCCGCTGGCGTCTGGTGTTAACCTCTGTTTTTCTGCGTTGTTTTGCGTTTTGCTGGGGGGGGGGGGGGGCAATAACGACATGGTTGACCGCAAGCAGTAGCGCCGGTAGCAGTAGCAGCAGTAGCAGTAGCAGCGGCGCCTCTGCAAACACAAAACCTCGAAACAACCGATGTGCGCCCCACCCACTCATCATCCTCACCATCTTCAGTCATCGTTAACCTGACCATCTTCATCATCATCTTCAACATCATCGTTAACCTGACCATGTTCATCATCATCCTCATAATCATCATTTTATCGTCTTCATCATCATACAGCATACAGCCAAGTAATTAGTTTCTTTGAAGTTGGCTTAACTACAATTTCTCAAAACTCTCACAAGCCCAGCATTTGACACCCTCGAACCACTGAAAAACTACCAGGCCCCAGGAGGCGCGTAAGTCTAGTAGCAGCAGCAGCAGCAGGAGGAGGAGGAGGAGGAGTAGTAGTGGTAGTGGTAGTGGTAGTGGTAGTGGTAGTGGTAGTAGTAGTAGTAGTTAGTAGGAGAAGAAAAAGTAGGAGTAGCAGGAGTAGCAGTAGTAGTAGTAGTAGTACTAGTACTAGTACTAGTACTAGTACTAGTACTAGTAGTAGTAGTAGTAGTAGTAGTAGTAGTAGTAGTAGTAGTAGTAGTAGTAGTAGTAGTGTAGTAGTAGGAGAAGAAGAAGAAGTAGTAGTAGCAGGAGAAGTAGTAGTTGTTGTAGTGTAGTGTAGTCGTGGCAGGAGGAGGAGGAGGGGGAGGACGCGGAGGAGGATGCAACCATTTGATTCATCAAATTTCTGAAGCCGCATCGCTGGTTCAGTTTGATTCATAGTTCTGTATCACTTTCATCAAATCAACCAGGTCCATGCCCAAACTCATTCACAACAGGTTTCAGTAGGCAGTGCAATCTTGAGATTGAACTCTCTCACAGCTTCAGCATACCAACCAAACGACTTGGCTGCTTGTCGCCACCAACGAACGCCTATGGTTCAAAACTACAATATAGCACAAGTCATGCTGCTGCAAGGCAAAAACAACATGCAAAGACTACCACACCCCAGCCTTCTCGCCCAACCCGACGCCAAGCATGACGCAGCCTTCCACGATGAGTACCTCAGAATGCTCAACGCAACCAGCCAAACATGTTAGCAGCTAGCAGTGAACGAGCTTACTTTCGGCACCTTGTACCATGCTGAGACTGACAGACCAGACCAGGCCTGGCGTCACAAATCCTCAGCTGGCGCTGCACTCGAGATTTAAGAACGGGGTCGTTGGGGCATGATGGACTCTAGGAGTTATGGATCCGAAGTTCATGCTTTTTCTCGAACTTGGGCCTGCATGTCTACCTGGCTTGTTGTTCCTGTCTGCTGACAATAGCATGAATGAATCAATCATCTCGTGATCTTTCGAGCCGTGCAAGTGAACAGCTTAGACTCTGGTCACACACGGTCCGGATAATAATTTGATGATTGCTTGTTCTTTGGTTCGAAACGATTTCCGACGTAGGGTCGACGACTACAGAAGCCAATGAACTTGTGGTTGAGTGCCCCTTGACAGGGTTGGCCAGAAAGGCATATGTTGAGAGACCACTCTCAAGAGCGGCATGGACGATCAGCTACAGCTACAGGCGGACGACAAAGAATCGTAGGCCCCTGCCGGCGACTAGCTGCACTGGTGCCAGACGCTGTAAATCAAGACCGTCGGCCGTTTGGAACAGTATCTTGACTGCTTGAAAAGGATTGCAGCCCAGGAAGGCTTCCAAAGTGGTTAGTTTAGTATGTTCTAGCATCGCTTTGTTCATAGAGACCAGGATGACGTGGCATTAACTCAGAACCATGAAATTCTGTGATGGGCTATCAAAAGTCTCCTCTTCATTCCTGCTGTTTGAGATTCAAAGCGAGATCAGGGAAAGACCGGATGAGGCGTTAGAAAGCACACACCAAAGCGAGTGACCAGAGGTCGGAGGACAATTTTTCGACACTTACGACTTGGGCATGCCTCATGGCCCGCCGCACAGACTTCCTTGGGATCAGGACGGTCTGACGGTCTCAGGAAGAAGCCGCTGAGAAATGCGGAGCCTGCATTGGGGGTAAGCTCGATGTCTTGAAGATTCACAGTTTGCAAGTTGCGATGCGACATGAGGATGTGCAGGCCAGGTGGTTGAAGTGAAGGCACAGAATGCGCCCGATGTTTCATCATTGAGGCCCTCCAAATTCCAGCGTCTCCGGACTTGGTGAGTATGCCATCTGCTGGTCCGAGGCCAACATGTGTTGTGTACAGGATATAAAAACCCGTTTTGCTTTCGGGGCCAACTATTGTCAGCCCTGGCAGGCTCCGAGCACCGCCTGCGTAGGCTTCGCCTCCTTTCCTTCGCATATAAGGGCCGGAGGAATGTTGGCATGCCATCCGTGGGCTTGGTTTGTAGGCCCAGGCTTGTGGGGAGGGTAGAGCCACGTGTGCAGGCTACCCATGCTCCGAGGACAATTCTTGCAGCAATGGTACCGTGGCACTTTGCTGAGCTTGCTGTGCTTCCAGTGTCGATGGCTCAGTGAGAAAGCGTACATCGCGATGCCAGGCACTGCCTGGTTGTGCAACGGAGCCCAGCCGCTTGGTTTGGTGAGAAAGGCTCGCCCAACTGAACCGAGGCTCAGACTTTGTGAATTCTGCCAGCCAGGTTTGGCACAACCTTCCAGGAAAGACTCTGGCTGATCTCCTGGCAGTAGCTGTGCCAAGCTCAGCTCTTAAGCAAATGAGACGGTCAAAGCTGAATCAGAAGGTGAAACATGCAACTTCAATGCACAAGGCTTTCCCGGATTCGCCGGATTTGGAAGAATTTGCAACTGCCGCTGCCCTGGAGATTTGGCGGGTTTGCTTGTAAACAGTAGCACCTTCGCGGAAGTGGAGTGCTACGACTGCTACGACGTGTGGCAGACTGGCGCAATCATGCCTCACCGCTGGCCATGTGGCAACGCACGACACGCAAGAGAGTGCGCGCAGCTGCGAGGGGACTTGAGAAGATCCGTGGTCGACGTTGGCTCCTGATTTGTGGCAAGGACATACATAGGTGGCACATAGCATATTCCAGATGACAGAGGATGACAAAGGCGGAAGTTGAATGCAATGTAAGTTCGAATGTTCCACTGCCTTGACACTCAAGGTTGAACCAGCTCGTTGAGTACAACATGTTCTGTCTCGTACATGCAGCATCGACAGTTCCACAAATTGAATGCAGCATGTCGAAGTCGTAATCGAGGTGTCAACCAGTGCGTGAAATTTTGAATAAAGCAGGGACAAAGCCTCTTAATCTTTGTCTCAAGCCCAACTGTTGGCATCTAACTTTGTGATATCTACAAGAACTTGCGGTTGGGGCCGGCGATTCTGCGACAGCTCTTGGACTGTCCCCCTCGATCATTCAAATGGAAAAGAGTGGGTGAGAAAACCGAAAGGTCGTCGTGAGTGTTCGTGAATGCAGTTTCCGGAACAGGCACCAGGATTTCGCATCTCGCCAATACTAATACATGCATGATAATGTGCAGCAGCAAGCCCGTTCTTCAATCTACTTAACATGCAGGGGCCATTGCTGGCCCGTTGTTCTTGTTATCGCATATAGAGCACTCGCTGCTCTTTGCCCCGAAGCTCTTCCCATTTCAGAAGTCTCTTTGTGACAACTCAGTAAATCGTTTGCTCGGCTTGTTGCGCGTGTTTCACTTGGTGCAGGCCTTGACCAGCGCCGCAAACTACGGTGACAACTATGGTCAGATGACACGGCCTCAGTTGTACACGGCGGGAAGCGGAGGTTGGACTCGGCGATCCAGACTACTTGAGGTTCTATGGCCTTTTCGTCGCACCGGAGACGGGCTCATATGCCCAGCGCTTGGCATGGCTTGGCCACGTGCTGTGCTTGTGGGTTCTCGATCTCGACGCATGAGATTCTGGAAGCGGAGCCGACTGCATTCATGCTTCACATGAGAACCGCCCGTACAGCTCGCGTTCCGGAAAGTCCATCCAGCCAGCACCAAAACTCCCAAGGAGGTCCCCCTCCAAGGTACTAGGCGAAGCAAACAACGTCCCTCTTCGACGAGCTGCACGCGACTAGGCGCCGTAATGGCACTCTCCAGCTCACATCACTTGCGAAGACGCACGTTGACCACTGCTCTTTGCGTGATGGGGGCTGGACCTGTTTTTCAACTTTGCCCGATGCAGATTGCCCGTAGCTCAGGTCTTTGAAATAACCAGTGACGAGAACAGCGAGTGTGCGCCTCAGCTCGGTCTGAACAGAGCCGTCTTGGCTTCCAGATCGCATGCAGCCTTCGAGGGCATGAATCAAGAGCACTTCAGCAGCAAAGGTTGGTGGCCGTGTTCCAGCCGAGGCTGAGGATCAGTGACGCCTTCAATGACACTCAAGGACAAGTTGCGGGGGCCTCAAATTAAACTGGATTTTTGCCCCCTCATGCTGGATCGGTTTGGATTGATCAGCATAAGCTGCACTGCCAGGTCGCCTACATCTCTGAGGCTCAAACTTGGTATCAAGGCCACTCGGCCCTCCAAGCCGGATGTCCTCATGTCAGCCCATTGCATTGCGAAGAGGATATGGCCACGGCCAGATCTGCCAGCAGGGCTACACACCCAAATACTGCTAAGCAGGTTGGGGGCAAATCATAATCGGGGTGCACTGGACAAGCAAACTTAACGCAATGGGTCTAACAGACATTGGGGTTACTCGCCCATACGTGTAGAGTCAGGATTGAAGACTAATGGTCACTCGCGGAAGGAAACATCCTGCCACCTTGGGCTACACGCCTGTGTATTGTCAATGATACATGTGCAGCACGACTCACATTCACTTGCCCCTTCAGGTTACAGGCTCTGTCATGTCAAGGAAGATTTCGGTAGGCAAAGTGCCCATGCACGTCAAGCAGGACCAGGGTCAGTCGATCTGCCGAATCGACAATACCCGCTCATTCGCTGTGCGTGTCAGCGAAGGCAAACACATGCATGTCATACAGGATGGGGGTGAAAGCTGTTGAGCCTTACGACCATACATTTCAGACAGGGTTGAGGTAAATCTGCTGCTTTGGACAACACGACCATGCATACGTCAGGCAGGATGAGGGCGCCTTTCTAAGTGGGCCTCTCTCTGAAAGGCCCTTTTCTCCGTCAAGGATATGCTCCAGGTGCGTGCGCAGTGCCACCGCAGCTTTTGTCAACAGCACATTCTGAGTTTGTGGACATGGGCTGGTCACAGATGTCTTTGGCCACCCACTTCCGACAATGATCCTTTTCATTTGGAGATTGAGGGGTACTGAATCCAAGAGGTCAGGTTTCAAGCTTCGCGAGCCTTGACAATAGAAGTGCACTGCCGACGGCCCGACAGCGCAGTACGGCTTGACAGGTCCTGATGCGTGGGACAGCTTTCCCACCCAGCTGGCGACCCGGTGTCCTTCGCAGACACACAAGCACGACGGTGTGCTTCGATAGGGGAGGCATTACACTGCCACAAGCCAGTACCTCCAGGCTCCCCGTGTTGACCAATCGAAGCTCAGACGAAACTTGACAGTGACAGCACGTACAAGAATTCTAGACAGCTTCAGGTTTCACATCATCAGACATTGCGTTCGCGGCAACATGAGACTGGCTTGGTGAGCTATTTTTCGGCAGCAGAGCCTTGCACGCGCTAGTTGCAAATGCGATGGGCCATGCAGGCAGCACCTGCCAGGCATGTCAGGACAGAGCACTGTTGTTTGCTTGTCAGTTCCATCATCTGAGATGCGATAAAAGTGGCATGAAAACCTGATTCCTCCTAGTCATTGAGGATGATGGGGCTGCTTGCACCCCAACTGTCGAAGAGGTTCGTGCAGAGCCTGCAGTGCCGAGGTGCTTTTCCACGAATCAGCTACAAGACAATAAAACAAAGCAGTTCCTGGCGAAACCAGGTTCGTGAGAGCAGTCGCGTTTTGCTTGTTGTTTGCCTCGTTTTGGGCGTCTCTGGGATCAAGATCAGGATGCAGCAGACGCAGAGAGGGAGATAGAGTGTGGAGTGCCCATGTCCTGTGTATGCCCTGAGCGAAGCAAAAGAGAGCCACGGGAATGAGTGACATATGGAACAATGGCAATCAGCAGACATGTCGCCGGAATAGTTTCGCCTTCGTGCTGCATCTTTAGTTCCATTTTTACATGACATGTAGACCATAGGGTTCAGCAGGAAGAGAGAGCATGCGCCCAGAATTCTGTCGTCAAAATCGTCCACTGTTCCTTGCAAGGCATGACGACGACATGGATTCCCCCGCCAATATTGAGCATGTGGAGGCTTTGTCTTCCACGGTTTACCACCTTGGAGATGCAGACTTGCATGGCTTGAAAGCAAGTTCGCTTCATGGCAGCTCAGCCTCCCCCAGCCCCAAGGAATCTCTGTCGTCCCATCCGGGACGAATGACTCGACTCAGAGATGCACGGCAACTGGAGGTCGATGCAGAGCTCATCCATGCAATACCCTTGCGAACGGCGGTCTGGGAGTTTGGGCGCCTGTGGGACCGGACGCCGCTTGACTTAGACACGAAGGCTCGATATCGCATTTGGAAGAAATCTTTTCCAGCCCGGGAGTTTGATGTCTTCATCTCGCATTCATGGGCCACTGCAAGCAAGTGGAAATGTGCAGCTCTCCTGCTTTCCAGCAGCTGGCCTATAATGCTGACGGCATGGGTTGTTGCGATCCCGCTGGTCTCGTTGCTGTGCTTTTTCGATGTCCTCCCGATGCCCTTTGAATACAAGGTGTTACACGCTGATTTCAATGAAATCGTCCCGCTGGGACCATGGATTGTGCTTCTGGGGATGGTATTGCCACCTCTGGTTCTGTTTCTCAGTCCCCTGCTGCCAATAAACTCACCGATGTGCTTCGTAGATGCTGCCAGCATCAATCAGACAGACCAAGTGCTCATGGAGCGAGGCATCTATGGTATAGGAGGATTCCTCAGTGTAGCACAAGAGCTTCGAGTTCTTTGGACACGCCCTTATTTCTCCAGGCTCCTTGAGGGTCTTTTGTGTTCTTGCTGCCTCAATCCGAAGCCCCAGCAGTTTCTGTTTGCTCAGGCTTTGGTGCATCTTTGAGTTAGCGGCATATCGCCGGGCCAATCCCAACGGCAAGATCGTTTTTGCGCCAGTTTTCGTGGAGCTCACTGCTTATATGCTTTGGTCTAGCTTTGCTCTGCTGGTAGTGATGCTGTGGGCATCGCTAGCTTCCCAACTTTTTAACAACTTGGTCATTGCAGTTTGGCTTCTCACGGTACTTCCACTCTCCGTGCAGCTGCGTCTGCTGCGCAACTCGGACCATTTAGTGTTTGAGGCACTGTTTTTATTGCTCAACATGGCAGTGTCAAGCCATGCTAGTTTCTGAATCGACATCTCATGACTTGCTGTTGTTGTCATGGCCAGCTTGATCCGGGCTCTCTTTTGGCAATCTGGCCGAGAATGATGTGTGATTATTCTCAGTTTCATGTTGTGTCGGTCGTCACTCTGAAGATTCAATTTTTGAACGGAAACTGGTTCAGCCCGCCAGCCAACACAGACAACCTTGGGAAAGAATCTGGACACTCTGCTACGCATAGACATGGAAAGAACATCTAACAGCGTGGGTTGACCTGAATCTTGAATCCCGAGCCATGGACCAGCACTATGACAATTATGACAGCTATAGAATCGGGCTATGGTACTTGTTGCAGGTCGGAGCATGTACGAGAAGGAAACCTTGATCCAGGGACTTGTCCACTTCGACATTCAACAAGCCGGCTGCACGACCGACTTCGATCGAGACTTTGTGAACGGAGCTATTAACGTCACTGGGCCTTGAAATTGGCTATGCCCACAGCCGATTCATAAGTTCATTCCTGGATATCACCATTCAAGAGATGCCGCCTGCTGCTGCTTTAGTGGAATTACAGAACGACCCTAATTACCTGCACCCCACCCGCTTCCGCTTGTTCGGCTGCTGACGCAGGATTGGTATGGCGGCTCGCAGAGTTTCACTGATTATGTCCGTGGACCGCTTCGACTCGAGCTCTTACAATCCTCGGGCAACTTCAGTCTTCCCCTGGAGTACTATGCTGCGCCTGGCCTCAGTTGCCATACTCGCTGCAGATTGGCTGCGAGAGGTGTAGGTAGAAGAAGTGTACACTTGGCGGCGTAGGGCACGTCTTGCAACCCGATCCTGCCTGGTGCTCCGTCAGATCTGCTTGAATAGAACAGACATGCCGTGCCTGGAGGTGCTGCTCATGACAGGCATGAACGGAAGCATGGAAGAGCTGTTGTCCCTGTGCAAGGCCTGTTCGAGATGTTAATCATCTAGGGCTGTCCAACGGTGAGTCTACGCCTCCGCCAAGCACTCCCAGAGCATCCCTAAGCCGTAAGTCGGAACCCAGATAGATTGTTCTGTCCGACACATGTTGCGACCATGCTTTGCACTCACCGTTGAACCTATGATTGTCGAGAATTCCGATCAGACGTTTGTGCTTGCCGGACATGTCGCAACTGTTTCACGGAAAGGGTGGTGCGCCAGTGAACAATGTCTTGCGCCACCTGTTCGGCCACAGCATCGGCTTGATGTCTTCGAATCTTGGGCAAGATTAAAGTTTAAAGCCAAACGCTTCAATGAACGGCCCCGACACTTGTGAAGCCAAACCGGCCGAAAGCAAGACACAGACAATCAGCGTGCACAATGGAGCGGAAGCTGACCACAGCGATCTGCATGAGTCTCGACCTTGGGCAAGTGCCGCTGCACAGAATAATACGGGTACATGAGGCAGCGAGATAGGCAGGACCGCAAAACGAGGAGTCCTTTTGTCGATTCTATTCGTGCTCACTCTCAAGTCTTCTGGAAGACTGACCTGGCACTGAGCTGAGGATTTTATTGATGTTTCAGTTCGTTGTCTACATTTGCAGTCGGTTTGCAGCTCCCCGTCGAAATGCCTGGCTCGACTTTCTCCTGTCCATGTTCATTCTTGTCGCACCTGGGCTGCAACCTTTCGGCTTTAGTTGATTACCTTTGAGACCGGCGGCTGTTATCAACATAAATGTGATAGCCATGGTGTTTCATGGAAGCTCAGGTGTCCAATGCATTGATGTTACTCGGAACCGCTGTTAGCATTTGGGCTACAAGAACCGGGCTCTGGGCTGCCGCTTCGTGGGGAACTGTGGCTGTTGCTGTCGCGTTCTCTTCTCTCGGACTCCATGAACGACTGGCGCGATGTCTCCGGATCTGTTTTCGGCAGCAAGCCAGCGCATGATACATGTGTTGAACTTGAGCTGCCCCGGGAGTTAGCTGCACTCAGCTGAAAGGGCTGATGCTTGTCGCTCTCGCCATGTGGCAAACAGGGCACCTTGAACTTGTAGGCTCCCCAGATGCTCGCGTGCGTGTATTATGAAGTGGCTCCCATT
Organism: Symbiodinium sp. CCMP2592; assembly: GCA_905221615.1. Lineage (NCBI taxonomy): Eukaryota > Dinophyceae > Suessiales > Symbiodiniaceae > Symbiodinium > Symbiodinium sp. CCMP2592. Next base: position 293,948 of record CAJNDT010000007.1, read on the forward strand.
CGACAGTCCCAGCTTTCTCATGGCTGCCCCGCATTCTTTAAAGTAGCTAAAAGAAGCTGTCAAGAGCTGTGCATGCAGCAGCTTTTGCTGCCGGAGATTCGCTTAAAATCACATGACAGGACTAAGTATAAATGAAGGATGGGTTTGGACTTTCCTGTCCCTCAGCAGCTGTTCGGTGAAGACCCTGTGTTGAATTTCGACAGATTGCGCAGATTGGCCAACGTTGAGTTGGTTTGCTGAGGTCAGGAAGCTACTACATGGAGGCCGTGCTTCAGAGCCGCACTGATCTCGTGGAAAACTACCACCACCCAAGCATGTCAGTACGACTTTGGGAATCAGTAACCGGATCCTTTGTGATAGGGAGGATGGATGGAGCCATCGTTGCAGGACTGTGCTGCAGGGGTGACAACCGGCCCAAAAGGAAAACGGGGTGCATCCCGCCGTTTTCAACAGGCTGGACACCTATACTACCTGGAGGCAGACTTTGAAGCAGGGCTTTGCAGCACTAGATGTTGAGTTTGTTACCCTGTGGGCTGTTTTCAATTGCCGTGCAGCCGGTGCCGTTGCCCATGCCTCCAGGTCCAGTGGATTGATAGCAATGTTAGACTCGCAATACATTTTCTTGATGGTGCCAGGTGTTGCACAAGGAGCGTGTCCAGTCCGACCACTTGATTGCAGGAGTGTCATGTTCGCAGTGATGCACATCGGGACGCTGTACGGGCGCGAAGCTGTTTCTCTGTTTCCCAGACCTCCACTGTGCCCGAGTCATGTCACTGCTAGATCTGTTAGAGAAATGGGGAGAGTCGCCGGAAGCTTACTTGTAGCAGGATCATTCCGTAATATGTTCGCCCTCAAGCCTGATGTTTGAGCTACCGAAGTTCACATGCTGCATCTTGTGGCTGTTCTAGGTGCGACTGCCCAGCGGCATCGTCCACAGACCCATACCTGCCTAGCTGGCGGGGCTTTCGCTTCGACAGAGCTTAAAGTGCATGGCACGTCAAGATCATGAACTCATGCAAGCCAGGCTGGTCGCCTTGGTTGAACAAAAGTGTTTGGCCTACCAGAGACCAGCGCCAGGCAAGCTTCTTCGATGCAGTTGTCTGCACACAAGGCTTTCCTGTGGGCCTTGCCGTGGTGAGTTCCTTGGTTTGCTTGATGCTCATGCATGCACCATCATGTTCACAAAGTGCATGTCCGAGTTGAGGAAGATGCAGCTGGTAGGCTAAAGCCTTAAGAACGAGTTTTGTAACGGGAGCCTTGACGGGGGTCTAAGAGTGGTGTATGAGAATATGGCCTAGCCGTCCTCAGCCTCAAATCTCCGGCGTCTAATATTCAAGCCTTTGCTAAGTTTCCCACGGTTCCTTAGTAAACGACCCCCTTCTAACCCCGCCCATTGAGGGTACACTTGTACTTTTTTTCATGCTGGCAGTCATACGTCTCAAGCGGAACCCCTGCATGCAGTCATTCTGCATGCGCTGCAGACCATGCCTGCACCAGCCGCTAGTGGCGACAACTGTATCTCGTGCCAGGCCTTCACCTTCCCAACTGCAACGATCCAGAACAAGCTGCAAATCCTGCCTGAAGCGTCTTAGGTCCATGACTGCACAGGGCGGAAGACAGGCGACGAGCTTGGCTTTACCTCCTTCCAGCCCCATTCCTGTTCCTGTCTCTTCTCTCTTCCCCTTGTCCTCTCTCCTTATCTATCCCCTCCCTCCATCCCTTACCCCTCCCCTACCACTGTCGTGCTGCCAACCCGGCGAAGACTTCACGAAGCAGAGGAGCCATGAGTCAACTGCGTCGTGTGAGCAGATTGCTAAGAAAGGAACAGTGGCTTGACAGGGCCGATTGCTGACATACCCAGACTTCTAAAAGGCAGGCAGCCCACCGTCACCCCCAGTTCCACCACATCTATTCCTCAGTCTCGCGTGGCCAGACACGGCACTGGGCCCAGGACAGAGCTGTACAGCGCAATGCCGTGGTGGTTGGAGTGGTGCACGCCTTGCGCCAAGTCCTGGTTGTGGGCCGAGTTGCAATTGCATGGAGAGCAGCGTATATGTGTGTGCATACCTGTCTCCCTGGTGCCCAGAGCAAACCTTCGTCTGCGATGGCGTGGGCATCTTGCATGGTCGTGACCCTGTCTGCACGGCAGCCGAGCTCTCAGACAATCTCCGTAGCGCCGTAGCACACAGTCTTCTTGAGCGCTCTGCAGCATCATGCAGCATGATTGTTCGATGCTGGGGAAGGTCCAGTGCGAGGAGTACAGCGTGGAAGTCGGCAGCCTTTTCATGCACGGTGTTTGGGACGAGGACAGCAGTCCAGGGGTGTGCAAGAACATGCCTGACGTATTGGCACATGCGGGCGAGTGTGTCGATGGAAACAATTCGCTCTGTTCTTGGATTTGCTTGGCTCTGCCGCAGGTTGACTGCGCGATTCTCAGAAACACACGTGCAAGGGTAACCGGAGCTGCATGCAAAAGACACTGGCCTTGCGAGCCATGCCAAGTGGAATCAGGTTCAAACATGGAGGGGATCAAGTGCGATGACCAACTGCGGAGCTGGTCAGGTTTGGCACACACACAGACACGCTCACCTCTCAATGCACAACTTGTCGGTATGAGCACTCCTGGCTTGTGGTGGCGGCAGGGAGTGCTTGGGCGTCTCGACATGGCTCGACTGGACAGTCACACTAGAACTTGCATCAGATGCTAGGTCTCAGCTTGGAGCCAAGTTGTATCATTGGGCAAGATAAAATTGCCATGGCAGAACCCCGAACTTCTGCACCCGAGCCTGCATCACGAATCCTGAGAGAAGCTCTTCGGGCTGATGGCAGTGGCGCGCCGTCGTGCAGACGTAGCGCCCCTACGTCGATGTGGCTACGTGCTGCCTGAGAGGCTCATTGCATTAGTTATGGGATGGAATATGGGTTTTGTACGAGCCCTCGTCATCATGTGTCAAAGGCCCCCGCATGCCCCTGCCCGTTGTCGCATTGTCGGATGATGTCGAAGGGCCCGTTGTATAGCATCTGCCCGGATGCGACAAGATTCGTCAGCTCCGGGCTTCGGCTCAGGACTATCATGGCTTGGGGGCCTTGGGTTGCCTACGGTTCGGCGATTTGCAAACGATTCCATTCGTTCTTTGGTTGAGCAGTGGGCATCAGCTCGCTGCCAGGGCTGTTTGTAAGATTCTAGCTGAAGAGCAGGGTTTCTTCAAGCTTCTTGTCTCAGGGCAGCTTGGGAGAGTCGAGTCCGACTACCCGACTCTTTTCATCCGCAAGCACTTGAGACTGAGCCAACGCTGCACGCAACAGAGGCCGCGGCCACGGCACCCATAGCAGCGCGGTTAAGACTGCGAGCGTGATTTAACCGTTTCAATCTTTGTTTGGTACGCCGACGGGCCAATCCTGGGAGCGCTCAAGCACAGCTAAGGAAGAGGCTTTGTCTGCACAGCAACCGATAGCAGAGCCGCCAGATCTCACCGAAGCTGAATCGCTGGCGGCCGGTCCGGATGACGTGTCAAGCGGACAGATGCCTCCTGACGCTGCTCGGAAAGAGAAGATGTCTCTAAATTTGGTTTCGCAAGCGTTTCCGGACTTCAGCTGCATGGATTCCGGCTCATGCTATATCTAGAAGTGTTAATTTTGTACGCCACCTGCCGATCCGTCACCTGATGCTTTCAGAGGTTGGAAAGAGACACGAAGACGTGATGCAGAGCCCGACTGTTGCACTGGCCTTGCCAATCTATGCACCAGCACCACCGCCTGACACGGCCAATGCATATGCACTGATCAATGGGGAAACTCCCTGGAGCGCGGTCGCAGTTTGCAGCTTGGCGAATTCTTTCGCAACTGGTTTCCCCACGGCAATTTGCCATGTCGACTAAGGCCGACAGCAAGCAGAGAGGCTTGCACAACTTGAGGCTGAGATCCTGGAGGAGTGCCGGCAGAAACAAGAACGCTTGTGGCAGAGTGAGTTTGCAGAAGTCTTGGACCAAAGGGCCCAAGAGTGGAGGCAGCAGCGCTTGGAGCTCGAGTCACAGATCTCCTACCAGGAGTTCTTTAAGTTGTTCCAAAAGGGTAGCATTGAAATCTGGCAGGCTTTTGGCGTTGTCCGAGTGCCCTGGGGCCCTGAGGAGCAGCGCTACACCAGCGCACAGCTTGCATGGCGACAGTCGGAGGTCAATGCCCAACGAGATGCCCAATTGCGACACCAAGCAATTTCCGATCGATGCCTCGCCATCTCAGAAGAGTTAGCAGTGGCTCGAGCGGGCTTCGAGACTGAGCGCTTTCAGTTGGAACAAGACGTCGGACGGCTACAAGCAGAGATGGTCACGTCGGCCAGCGAAGCCAATGCCGTTAAGTTGGAGGCGAGAACTATGAACACCTGCCACTTGCCTCAAGTGTCGGTTCTCCGGTGTAGTGCGGAGTGGGTGATGTTTCAAGCTGCTTGAACTGGATGCATTCTGATGCGCAGGCTTGCAGCAAGAGCTTTCTGCGGAAGTAAGCACTGCCGCGCATCTCGCTCAATCCGCAGCAAGCCGAAGAGATGAGGCGTTGTCCGAGTGCCAAGCTGCAGAGGCAAAACTCGCAAAGCAGCAACTGGAGCAACGCAGCAATGTGGACGAGCTCCTGCAGCAGCGCACAGCTTTGGAGGAAAGTTTCCAGTATGCGGAGCACCAGCAACGATTGTCCCAGCAACGGGCAAGCCAGGAGGGAGAAAACCTGTAAGACTGTAAGAGATTGAAGTTTCAACTTGTGGGATGAGGATCAGACATCACATTCCGGATCCGACATTTAGTTTGACCGGGACGGCGGGGGCACTCTTTTCTCTGCCTTTTCTGTTCAAAATCCAACTTAAGGGAAGGGGGGCTGGGTGGCCATTTAAGGTGATTAAGAGGAGGGGAAAGAAGGAACCTCCGACCGCTTCGGCTGAGGTTGACGGGCTCGAGAACGCAATCAAGGGTTGCACCAAAATTTAAGAAGAAAGCAACTTGCCAGCTGGGCTTCCTGGGTTCATTCAGGAGGAGGAGGTGGCTGCCAAAGCAACTGCGGAGCGTCAGCATGCCCAGACAGAGGTCTCAATAGTACAGACCGAAAGGGAGGAGCTCGCAGCTTTAGCAACCTGACAGCATTTCTGCAGCATGACACTTGTCAGTTGCTACTTGCCGGCCCTTGCGCCGCGATGTGCGATGGACGTCCTGTTCTGTTGCGTAGCTGTAGAAGATGTTGAGGATCGTAGCTTCGTAGAGGCTTGGACTCGTGGCCGGAGGTTGTGGGGCTCACCGCCGAGCTCCAAGCCGCCTCAAAGGAGGCACAGGCGTCCAAGCATTCCCAGGTGGCTGCAGGCCGCAGGTTGTAGCTGCCCCGAATGTCGGTGCAAGTCCCCTGCTTTTAGCCCGAATGAGTTTGCGGATCCGTCTTGGCAGCCCACTACCTGCGTTTCCAACAGTATATAAGATGCCTGGCCAATCAGATGGATGCCGAGCGAGAGACGCGACGGGCGTTTGAACGAGTAGCTGAGGACCGCGGGTCATGCAATTTCAAGCACTCCGGTTTGCTGCGGACCTTCCACGCTTTCCCTGTTAGCATTAGCAGCGCCTGAACCGAGGAGTCGCAGAGGCTCCAAGCTACTTACTTGGCTGAGGCGGGATCACTGAACACAGAGCGAGAGTGTGAGAGAATCCGTAGCCATTTTGGCTCAAGTCTGGCTCACGAGGGCATGGGGACACCAAGCCAAGACCAGCCCTGACCCTGGCCCCTTCGGGCTTCCCTGCACCGATGACCTGGCGGGACCCCAAATCCCAGCAGCAGGGCGTGGCGGCATGCCATCTCACCGCGGAACACCAGGCGATTCCGCAGACCCACCTGCTCTACGGGGAACTGCAGGAAGGGGACCTCACAAAGACGACTGGCAGAGACGTCCCCGTACCAGGGGAATGGGTGAGGGACAAGAGTGAGGTCACGACGCAAAAATGGCATGGACACCGGGAACAAGCAATACATCCTACAATTGCACGAGGACGCGAGCAGACAGCTCAAAGATAGGGAGTACAAGCCCTGGAAGCACCACCCACAGAGAAGCGCCGAAGAGCAAGGACCCGGTATATGTGGATGGGAACAGAGTTTGCCTCAGGTGCATGCCCGGAGTTACCGAAGGGCGAGGCCCCAGCATCACGAACATGACAAGGGGGCACCCACCTACAACCTGAAGCGAGGGGAGGATGGGCCTGCAAACGGCAACAAGAAGCGGCGTGAGATCACGGGGATCCTGACGGCATGCGCTCGCCAACCCCGCTTCAAGGGCACGACACCAAGGCGCCACAAGCCCAACCTCCTGGCAAAAGAAAGAAAGAGACAGACAGAGAGAGCTAATTCAACAAAGCACAGCAAAGATCACACGTGTGCGGGGGTTCGTCCGTTTTGTCCGGGGTGAAAGCCAGAGACAGAGGCGTGAACACAAATACGAAAAAGTTTCCTGGTTCGATTCGTGTCGATCCCAGCGTTTGCTGTCTTCAGCCATCATGTTATTGCTCAATCAATGATGATGTTCAGCCGGAAGCCTTGAAGAATTCCTGGAAGGCACAGGCTGCAAAGGAGACAGCCGAAGCTGCTGCAACCACGGCTGCCCTGGAAGTTACGCAGGCTTGCAACGGGGCAGTGCTGCAGTCGTGTCCATGAGATGGCCGTTTTGAAGCAGTGCAACAACCGGTAGCCTCTAAACCTGACCATGCTGCAACCTCCAAAATTGGTGTCAGGAAAGACGTGAGCGAGCCCGTGACCTCTGTGAGTTCCACACTGTGCTGCTCCATGGCTAAGCTTAAGCTTGTGAGGATCCGTGCAATCGAGCGAGAGCATGACTGAGAGTGTCCAGTCTTTGAGGCAGCAGCACCAGGACCCGGCTCTTCCACACAATGCTTGGGCTCGGCTTCAGTACGCATCCTGCCCCAACTGTGAACGACCCCCTGCAAGAGTTTCCGTTGCATTCCCCGTGGCTCACTCCCCTGTGGCTTTACATGTTTGTCATCAACTTACGACTCATGATTCGCGGACGCGAACATGTCGAAGAATTCGAAAAAGTCTAAAAGTCTCCTGAAAGAGTCCTCGTGCAACATTGCGTGCGGCTGGTTCCAAGTTCACGTCAACTCCTGTTTCCACCAGTTTATTTGAGTCGTGCATTTCGGAAACCCATGGTTGGTCACAAGACTTGTCGAAAAGACTGCTTCATACAATTGAAGCACTGCGAAAGGTTCCAGCATGTACAAATTTATCTTCCGTTGCCAGTTGCAGCAGCTACATCTGGCAATAGTTTCTACTCGCGCCGGACAATTGGGAGATGAAGGACCTGCATCAACTGTTCGCGACAAGGAATTGAAAGCACTGCATTCCACACTGTTGCTGTCATGAAGGAACGTGGCATAGTGTGGAGGGGAAGTTGTTTGGGCGCTCGTCTGCCGGCAATATTCCATGTCATGCCTGCCAGCTTGGTTTAGAACATGCCTTGCATTAGTAGAAGTGATTGGTCAGCCGCGTGGCAAAAGATGCAAAAGTTCAAGGATCGGAATGCAGGGTTGTTTCAATGCGAAGTTTCAGTGGCTGCAGCCTGCTAGCTGAGAAAGAGGCAGAAAACAGAACAAATATGAACAGACTCGAAATTTTGGTCGGCTTCATAGAAACGGCTCCAATACCGGGCGTCACGAGAAGTGATCCGGCGCAGAGAGGCTCGGGAAGGGGTCGAAGCTGTGCGCAGAAGCGCAGTCTTCGTGTTGCTGTTCTGACCTTCCCAACCGTGCTAAAACACACAGACTTTGGGGAGGCCTCCCCAGTTTAAACCAGTTTGCCAGTATTGGCCAAGAATTGCATTCGACGGCTTCCCAACTGCAACAGCCCAAAGAGAGCTCAAGACCAAAATCCCAAACAGGTGTTATTTGGCGGGGCTTGCAAAACCCGAGGCCATGTTCTTTTCCTTCTTATAGGCTCGGAGAAGCCGGAAATGATCAAGAATGCATCAAAATTTGCCGTATTACCTGTGCTCAAAGTCACAACTGCAGCGCCACAACTCAGGCTTCTGGCAGGTTTGCCGCGGCAGTCTAGCCTAAAGCCATCCTGCACTTATATATCTACAGGAATGAAGCGCTCTTTCGTTTTGTTTCTGCCTCTCGATCTCTTTTGCTTTCCCTCGTTACTGTTGCAATCTCGCTCTGGTTGAATATCCCAACCTCGCCGTCCCTCTCCTCTCCCCTCCCACATGTCTATTCAACCTGGTGATCGCCAGCGCGTAGGAGCAGTTGAGCGTCGAGCGGCATCGCCAGATCTTTTCAGAGTTGCATCTTGGCAGACAGACCAAATCCGTCGGTCGAGTTTCTTTGATAGCAGTAGAAGCTTTGTTCATGGCCAACTCGCGTGCCACCAATCGAAATTTCAGTGACGAGAAATTAACCTCAGGTGTGGGACACTGGACAGGACCTCCGATTGTGAATAGATCCGAGCCGCCGTGTGCGACGAAAAGAAACCTTGCTTGTCGGACTTCTGTCCTGTATTTTCACGACTTGAAATTCCCACATCTCGCTCATCATCTTCAACTTGGGTTCAACTTCATGGGTCGGGGTGTGACAGCTGTGCCAGCTGCATCACTGACTGCACGTTTGAAGCGCCACGGATGGCCACAGGTAGCCTCTTGATACTGCTGCAGGCCCAGAGAACTGTGCAAGCCGTGTTGTGACCGCCGGGAATTCTTGCATCTTGGCTGCAACCGCAACGCACGAGCCCAGTCAGCTCGAGGTGGCGAGGCGGCGCATTGCCTGGAAGTGCGTAGCTTGAGTCGCTTGCTTGAGACGTCTCCGAGGCCGTGACTACTGCCTCGCACGTGGTCGAGGCTGTGTCAAGTCGTCTGCCATGACCTTACAGCTGCATGGCAGACAACTTGAGGAGATTAACTGCCCATGTGCACTGCCAGGAATGCCAGTCTGCCATAATGCTGAGAAAGGCGAACTTGATTCAATCAATCTGCTTGCTGCCGGCCAACTAAAGTATGACAGCTTGGCGACAAATCTATACGGGTCGTTAACAATTGCATGCTGGAGGTTGTAGTCAAAAAGGCTCATACGGCGAGAGGGCCGTAACCCATGCCAACCAGCTTGTAGCTTGGCGCGGCCATGAAGGGCAAAGGGAATCACGGGGCGTTGCTCAAAGTCTCCGAGGAGCCAGGTGAAACAATCTGTCAAGCCCATGCTCATCCTAACCCAGTGCATGCACAGCCCAACTGGGGAAACTTTCAGCTCGATAACTCAAGACTGACTCGTGACTCGGTACGTGCACATGTACACCACAAAGCACGGACGCTGCTGACAGCAGCACATCTTAAAGTCATGTGCTGCATGCTGCCTGTAGAACAGCACGTGTCCAACTTGTCATGGCTGCTAAGTAAGGACAAAGCTGGAACCTGCCCAGCCCCCTGCTCCCCCCCACGACCTCCTACTCATCCAAGTGCCTTCCAAGCCCATGTCAGCAATGTGGCTTCGAAAAGCAACGAATCACCGAGGCCGACCTTGCGGCCTGTCGTCCATCACTTGGACAAGCTTAATGGACCTTCACGGTTCGCCAGAGTCTGATCAGGCTAGCTTAGGAGGATTAATGATTAATAGTTAGGCACTCCGTGCAGGATGTCACATGACGCTGTTTTTGTGCTTCTTGGCGCTATCCGCTATCCCATCTCTTTCAGGACCTGGAACTCCATGCATCTGTAAATTTTACGGCACACCCGTGGTTTGCAAGGTGCGGAATTTCCAGGCCAAGTTTGTCCGGTACCCAACGATGGCACGTGCCCGGCTCTCGGGAAGCTCCAAGTCCGGTGGCTGCACTTGCCCTGAGCTCCTTCCTCCCAATCTTGAAACTTCAACCTTAGGTGATGCACCTTTGGCAGAACAGTGCGCCCCTTAGTCCTTCTGAGTGTGTCACAGATCTGGGTAACGTTCTCATCGGTGAAACTAAAGTTAAAGATGACTAAAGCAACGAAGAAACCAAGCAGGTGCTTTTTCCATGACCAAGGGACAAACACCAGACACACCCTTGCTACAGGGTCAACACCCAACATGCCTCACATATCAGTGAGTGATGAGTGAGTGAGTGAGTGAGTGAGTGGCCTGGGGTGCACTCCGGCCGAACGGAAACGTTCCCTCCCGCCATCTCTTGCCCCCTCCGTTTTCGTCATCGGGGAGATCCGGCAAGAGTTCGACGCTCCAAGCCCCTCAATCCAAGCAGGGAAAAGTGCCACCCGAGCCTCCATGGGCCCGCCCCCCCAAGCTGCACAGCTTGGGTTGGATTTGGGCATTTGGCAAGACAGCCCACGTCGCAGCTCTTCCCCATGTGATCCCTCACAAGGGTACTAAGCTGGGGGCACTGGCTCGGAGAAAGGGCTTGCGGTGCGGGGTGGCCGAACCAAACAGGCCCATACGCACCGGCAGCAAGACTAAGGGAACAAGCACGCTAGCTGATCCCCTGTTGGCTGCGCAGACTCCAACAGTATTCCCCTGGCGTGTGGGGCAGTGCCTGTAACTGAAGGCACCACCCCCGACCAGAAGGGGCTATGCCTCACATATCAATGGGGAAAACGGCCGTGTTGTAAAAGTGTTTACATGACCATTGCGAAGGGCAACGTAGGAAAGCCTTGAGCCCTTGACAGGTCGCTGGTGCCCGAGAGTGTTTGTGCCGGAGTTTCTGGCTGTGCTTTGTTAGGGTTCTGATGGTACCGGGTGGACTGAGAGGTATGCACAAACCGGCTCCAGTCGATCGGGGTCGCACGACAGCTGCGGTGTGCCCCCAACCTCGTATCCCACATGTGACCTGCAATGCGGTCCTCGGATCAGCCAAGCGGGAGCCAAAAAATGCTTCGCAATATGTACTACTAGTTGATCTCGACTCGTCAGTATCAAGATCTTATGACAATGCAATGAGGCCGTGTGCTGTCTCCAGGCTTGCAGCAAGACTTTTGCACAGCTTCAGACTCCAGCAGGTCATCCACCCGAAATACCCCAAAGCCGATCAATAAAGCGCGAAAGTCTTGCGTAAGTCTTTTTTTTCAGAGCCCTCGCCTGTCTCTGTCGAGTGCGAGTGACAAAAAGCCAGGCACATCTGCTCCGCAGACCATTGAGCATCTGCATTCAAAGCATGTTCTTCTTGTATGATTGCTACTAGTACTTGTGTCGCTATGTGCCAAGACGACGAATCAATTCTGCTTACCATCTACCAGTGAGTACCGTCACTATTGCTGCTCTTGATAGCTATTGCTATGGTTTTGTTCGTACTATGCCGTGTTAGCTTTCGCGATGTACGAAAACCGAATTCCCGCTGTTGGTAACATCCTACGAGCATTAGCCCAAACAGTACCAGCACTGCTTCTGATCAACTACCACTTCTCTAAGATACAGAAGACTATGCGAAGAGATCCGCATCAGTAAAACGAGTATTTCGTGAAGAGGGTCGCCTGCGGACAAGATCATGCAGATCACAGGGAAGCAAAATGTGGGACAAACATGTCGTCCAGAATAGCATAACACGACAACGGGCAAATGTAGGCACGTCTTCGGTTTGTCAGAACTACACAGCTGCTTGCTTAATCCCCTCCCCCGTTTATTAAAGGACCCCCTAATTATAAAAACACTTTTCCCCCGATCCACCCGGAAGTAGCACCGCCCTTTAAACCCTAATTTGAATTAAGGGGAAGGTTTAGGGTCTATAGATTGAGGGTTTAGGGGGAAGAATTATAATTGCATGAGTCAGCAACTGCTCAATTGAGCCGCATGAAAAGCTTTATTAGCCAAGCCTTTATTGAAGCCTATTTTTTTAATGCGTATTTACGGATTTAGTGTGTATTTGCACGGATTTGTGTGTTTGCACGGATTTAGTGTGTATTTGCACGGATTCAGTGTGTATTTGCACGGATTTAGTATGTATTTGCACGGATTCACGGATTTAGATGTATTTGCACGGATTCCGTGTGTATTTGCACGGATTTGGTGTGTATTTGCACTCACGTCCTGTGTAGTTGCACGAATTTAGTGTGTATTTGCATGGATTTGCACGGATCGTGAGTATTTGCACGCAGTATTTGGTGTCTAATTACAGGGATGTAGTGTGTGTATTTGCACAGATTCCGTGTGTATTTGCACGCATTTACTGTGTGCCTGGTGTGTAGTTAGAGGGATTTAGTGTGTGTGTCTTTACACGGATTTAGTGTGTGTTTGCATGGATTCGGCGTGTATTTGCACGGATTCAGTGTGTATTTGCATGGATTTGGTGTGTATTTGCACGCATTTCGTGTGTATTAGCACGAACTTGGTGTGCATGTGCACGAACTTCGTATGTCTTTGCACGGTTTAATGTGCATTTGCACGGATTTGGTGTGATCTGCAACCCTTATAATAGCGTTTCTTAAGTCTCCAGAGAGCCCAGAGCTTCAGGTCACCCCAAAATCTCGATTCCGGGTGGGGAAAGGGCCCAAATGACACCCCTGGGGATTGAGACCGCTGCCTTTGCGAGGAGGGCTTTGGAGGCAGACGTTTACCCATTAGGCCATGGCCAGATAGTTCTGGGGGCTGGCAGCTGCCTCCGTAGGGGATTTGGGCACGGTCGCAGGCCCAATTCTGGCGGTGTCCCCGTGGGCCCTTTCCCCATCCAGAATCGATTTTGAAATGACCAAAAACCGCCAAGAGCACAACCAAACCCGCCGAAAACCGCGCAAACCCACCAAAACCCTCCCCGGTGCAAGTTCCCAACATCAACAGCAGGTTGCAGAGGTTGAACCAGCAGGTTGCAGAGGTTGAACCAGCAGGTTGCAGAGGTTGAACCAGCAGGTTGCAGAGGTTGAACCAGCAGGTTGCAGAGGTCGAAGCTGCAGGTTGCAGAGGTTGAAGCAACAGGTTGCAGAGGTTGAACCAGCAGGTTGCAGAGAGGTTGAACCAGCAGGTTGCAGAGGTTGAACCAGCAGGTTGCAGAGATTGAAGCAGCAGGTTGCAGAGGTTGAAGCAGCAGGTTGCAGAGGTTGAACCACAGCAGGTTGCAGAGGTTGAACCAGCAGGTTGCAGAGGTTGAACCAGCAGGTTGCAGAGGCAGAGGTTGAACCAGCAGGTTGCAGAGGTTGAAGCAGCAGGTTGCAGAGGTTGAAGCAGTAGGTTGCACAGGTTGAACCAGCAGGTTGCACAGGTTGAACCAGCAGGTTGCAGAGGTTGAACCAGCAGGTTGCAGAGGTTGAACCTGCAGGTTGCAGAGGTTGAACCAGCAGGTTGCAGAGGTTGAAGCAGCAGGTTGCAGAGGTTGAGCCAGCAGGTTGCAGAGGTTGAACCAGCAGGTTGCAGAGGTTGAAGCAGCAGGTTGCAGAGGTTGAAGCAGCAGGTTGCAGAGGTTGAACCACAGCAGGTTGCACAGGTTGAACCAGCAGGTTGCAGAGGTTGAACCAGCAGGTTGCAGAGGCAGAGGTTGAAGCAGCAGGTTGCACAGGTTGAACCTGCAGGTTGCAGAGGTTGAACCTGCAGGTTGCAGAGGTTGAAGCAGCAGGTTGCAGAGGTTGAACCTGCAGGTTGCAGAGGTTGAAGCTGCAGGTTGCAGAGGTTGAAGCAGCAGGTTGCACAGGTTGAACCAGCAGGTTGCACAGGTTGAACCAGCAGGTTGCAGAGGTTGAACCAGCAGGTTGCAGAGGTTGAACCTGCAGGTTGCAGAGGTTGAACCTGCATGTTCCAGAGGTTTGGTGGGCTTGCGCGGTTTTGGGCGGGTGTGGTTGTGCTCTCTTGGCGCTTTTGGTCATTTCAACATTTCGATTCTGGATGGGGAAAGGGCCCAAAATGACACCGCAAGAATTGGGCCTGCGACCTCTCCCAAAACTACTAGCGAGGTGCGCAACCTTGCCAAAACTATCTGGCAATGGCCTAATGGGTAAGTGTCCGGCTCTAAAGCCTTCTTGGCAAAATTCGTGGGCTCAATCCCCGGGGGCGTCATTTAGGCCCTTTCCCCACCCGGAATCGAGATTTTGGGGTGGCCTGAAGCTTTGGGCTGTCCGGGGACTCTCTAGAGCGGACTGGGTGCACATCCGGCTTTCGTGGGGCAGGTTGCAGAGGTTGAACCAGCAGGTTGCAGAGGTTGAACCAGCAGGTTGCAGAGGTTGAAGCAGCAGGTTGCAGAGGTTGAAGCAGCAGGTTGCACAGGTTGAACCAGCAGGTTGCACAGGTTGAACCAGCAGGTTGCAGAGGTTGAAGCAGCAGGTTGCAGAGGTTGAAGCAGCAGGTTGCAGAGGTTGAACCACAGCAGGTTGCACAGGTTGAACCAGCAGGTTGCAGAGGTTGAACCAGCAGGTTGCAGAGGCAGAGGTTGAAGCAGCAGGTTGCACAGGTTGAACCTGCAGATTGCAGAGGTTGAACCTGCAGGTTGCAGAGGTTGAAGCAGCAGGTTGCAGAGGTTGAACCTGCAGGTTGCAGGGTTGAACCAGCAGGTTGCAGAGGTTGAACCACAGCAAGTTGCAGAGGTTTAACCAGCAGGTTGCAGAGGTTGAACCAGCAATTTGCAGAGGTTGAACCAGCAGGTTGAACCTGCAGGTTGCAGAGGTTGAAGCAGCAGGTTGCAGAGGTTGAACCAGCAGGTTGCAGAGGTTGAACCTGCAGGTTGCAGAGGTTGAAGCTGCAGGTTGCAGAGGTTGAAGCAGCAGGTTGCAGAGGTTGAAGTTGCACAGGTTGAAGCAGCATGAAGCAGCAGGTTGCAGAGGTTGAACCAGCAGGTTGCACAGGTTGAACCAGCAGGTTGCAGAACCTGCAGTTGCAGAGGTTGAAGCAGCAGTTGCAGAGGTTGAACCTGCAGGTTGCAGAGGTTGAAGCTGCAGGTTGCAGAGGTTGAAGCAGCAGGTTGCAAGGTTGAACCAGCAGGTTGCACAGGTTGAACCAGCAGGTTGCAGAGGTTGATCCACAGCAAGTTGCAGAGGTTTAACCAGCAGGTTGCAGAGGTTGAACCAGCAATTTGCAGAGGTTGAACCAGCAGGTTGAACCTGCAGGTTGCAGAGGTTGAAGCAGCAGGTTGCAGAGGTTGAACCAGCAGGTTGCACAGGTTGAAGCAGCAGCAGGTTGCACAGGTTGAACAGCAGGTTGCAGAGGTTGAACCAGCAGGTTGCAGAGGTTGAAGCAGCAGGTTGCAGAGGTTGAACCAGCAGGTTGCAGAGGTTTGGTGGGTTTGCGCGGTTTTGGGCGGGTGTGGTTGTGCTCTCTTGGCGCTTTTGGTCATTTCAACATTTCGATTCTGGATGAGAAAGGGCCCAAAATGACACCGCAAGAATTGGGCCTGCGACCTCTCCCAAAACTACTACCAAGGTGCGCAACCTTGCCAAAAACTATCTGGCCATGGCCTAATGGGTAAGTGTCCGGCTCTAGTGCCTTCTTGGCAAAATTCGTGGGCTCAATCCCCAGGGGCGTCGTTTGGGCCCTTTCCCCACCCGGAATCGAGATTTTGGGGTGGCCTGAAGCTTTGGGCTGTCCGGGGACTCTCTAGAGGGGACTGGGTGCACATCCGGCTTTCGTGGGGCAGGTTGCAGAGGTTGAACCAGCAGGTTGCAGAGGTTGAACCAGCAGGTTGCAGAGGTTGAAGCAGCAGGTTGCAGAGGTTGAAGCAGCAGGTCGCAGAGGTTGAGCCAGCAGGTTGCAGAGGCTGAACCAGCAGGTTGCAGAGGTTGAAGCAGCAGGTTGCAGAGGTTGAAGCAGCAGGTTGCAGAGGTTGCAGAGGTTGAACCTGCACACCGTAATCGTCATCATCATTTTCATCGTCATCATTTTCATCATTTAATTACTTGTAGAACCTGTCTTTCTAGGAATTGAGATAACAACACCCCCCTAATTATAAAAACATTTTCGAGTTTTTATTTAGGGCGAAGGGGGGGGGGCCCCGACCCTTTAATATTAGGGGGAGGGGATTATGAGCAGTGCAGTTGTGAAACTAAACCATGAAAGCCAAACATGTCTTCCAAGCAACGTTGGGACCGACTGTGTGCGTCTTGACTTCATGAGCAAGGCGGGGGTGAAATCAAAAGCATGTCGTCCACAGCGAACGCACAACACAAAAACGGAGGAACTGCACGATGCGACACGCCTTCGCGTTTTGAGTAGTGGGGTGAAATATGAAACGCAAACAACGCAAAGTGAAGTGAAACGGCGGCAGGTTGCGGTTGCAGCAGTTGCAGTTAGAAGGAGTTTTGCAACCTCCGAACCAGATACATAGGGAGCCAGAGACCAGGGTCGCGGATGCTACGAAGGGCAATGCAGCACCGCCACCGATAGACAAACGAAAGCATCTCCGCCTCATGACGTCTCTTGACACTGAGTAGTTCCTACCTCAAATTGTCAAAGTGGAGCGCCTTATCGGGGCGCACTCAGACTTCCAGGATCTTCCAGGCAAGCCGGCAGGCTTCACTCTTCATACCATCCTCGTTGGCCAGTATAACGGGGGTGCGTGACAACGTTGCGATCTGAAAGCACAGCTTCTGAAGGAGCAAGAGCAGCGATCCGTGATCCCCCAAAGAGCTTCTTTCGCTCGGGAGCGGTCTAATGCGGTCTACATTATGACTCAAGAGGTCGGTCGGGTTAGCATATCTGCATCCGCAAGTGCATCGTCCACGTAACCTTGAAGACTCGCTTCAGCTCCAAAACACACCTACAGCGCCATTCGAGGCACCCAGGTGAAATCCGTCAGAGCTCCAAGTCTTCAGCCTCACCGGTTGTGAACCTCCCAAAATCTGGTGGTTCCGAAGCCTGCAAGGTGCCTTATCATTCCAGCTGAGGATCTGCGTCTGTGGTCGAGTGGAGAGTCACTCTGGCACCGACACCTGTTTGCTCAGCGCATGGTGCAGCCAGGCGGCCGGTGCTGTGCCAGACATATGAACATCTAGGACCTAGGTCTCGGGATACGAGAAGCAGTGCTTATAGACTTATAGGAATAGCAGTTGCTTGCGACCGTTGGTGTTTGCACTTCTAAATTCCACATGCTTGATGTTGGGACAACAACCAAGCTATGGCTGCCGACCAGGGTCTCATGACGCCTGCAGGATACCCACTTGGCTTCAGCCTTAGCTCGGTTGATATGCCCTTACAACCCTTTGAACACCGTAGTTCTGACCTTGTGAGGGAGGGATGGCGACATTTCTTGAGGGTTGCAGTGCATCGGATCTGACGTGGCATTGCTCGGTGACGCTGCTTAGCTTACACCATCGCCGTTTGCAGAACTCGGCATGCAAAACGTCTCGGAGTCTTCGAGGGCCTTTGCGGCATTGTGCGACGAAGCAACCGGGACCACTGCATGTCGAAACTTTGAAGGCAGAACAAGCCCGGTCTTTCACGCAATCGGAGTTGCTATGTGACCAAGGAGTGCATGCAGATGCAAACAACGATTTGATTGTGGTGGACTCTTTGAGGTGCTCCCGTTGTTTCTTGGCACCCGGCGAAAGCGTTCATGCTGGCATGGATTCGTACCGGTGCCAGCTGTAGACTGTACCCTGACTGTACCTGTCACAGTGGCCGTTCGGCACCTGCACGGCTCTGGACTAGCGCCGTGGTGTTTGTTTTCATCATCTTGCCCTGGCACAGGGCAGCTGTCGTGAGATGGACGGGCTACAGGCAGGGTCTGAGACATGCTGCATAGCACCATGCAGAGGGACAGCAGGGTTCTGTTCTGTTTGTCAAGCAGGTATGAAGTAATTGCAGGAGGGAATGGTGCCGGAGGCTCAGGCTTGAGACTCACAACCTGAATGTATTGCATAGAGTCATGTCCGATCGCTCAAACATGAGCCCAGGTGGGTTCTTCGGCAAACCAGGCTTTGAACCGTGTCTGGTTGCTGGGATGGCTGCGAGGTGTTCATTCACCTGATTCGTGTGTAATTTAAACGCTTCGTGTCGCCCGCCTCGGCCCGGCTGCAAACGTATGTGCCTGGAGGTGCTTCTCCAAGGTAAGCATTCGGAGCCTGCATCGCTACCCCGTGAAAAGTTGCCTTGCTGAAGAGAATTCCTCAGCCGAGATCTTGCAGGCCCCGAAATCCAGCACCCCTAACCCTAGAACCTGGAGCAGACCAAAACCAATCGCGACTGGGGGAAAGGGAGGGACCTGGGGGCAAATTCATGGATTCACAGAGAGGGGCGGGGGGCCGAGGGGTCAGCGGCACAGTTTTCGGGGTGGGGGGTCACTGGGGCGGGGTAAGAAGTGGGGAAGAGCTTGAATCCGTATAAGAACCTCTGACCGCTTTCGGCCCTGCGAATTTTGCATGTTTTTATCACACAAATCTTTGCAGTTGAGCAGCCCGCTGGGTGCTTTCTTCCTGCGCTTGCCTCAGTTGATCCCCCATTCGCACTTTGGAGGTAGACTTCTGCCACGTGACACTAAACGTGGTTCGTCTTGATCCTTCTCTGGCGGCGTTTGGAAGGTGGACTAGGCCACTAGGCTCTCGATCACAGTTTGCAGGAATGTACCGGCTCAGGTCGGGAAGCCCTGACATGCTGTACGTTGCTGATACTGTTCTGAGCTAAGCATGAAGCGAGTTCCAAATGCCAATGGACAGCATGCCAGCAGACTGGAGCTTTGACTTGTTTGCTGCCTCTGTTAGAGTCTAAGGCCAATCACCGGATCGTCGCATGGCCTCGGGGCAGTGCGAAGCCCCCGGCAGTCACCACATCAGTGCTTCACTCGTTTCACTTTCACGCAAACGAGCGAAGCCCCGGGCAGTGGTTGGTTTTGGAGAGGTTTCCGAACTAGCAGAGCATCACCACATCAGTGCGTCACACGTTTCACTTTCCCGCAAATTTGCGAGAACATGAAAGTGATCCGGACTCCAAAGGCCCTCCAAGAAGCTTCAAAGGGCCCATGCGCCAAATTGCATCTCGAACCTTACGCCCGGGAGTCGAACTCAGCAGATGCGGATGATGACGGATGGCGACCCGTTCGTGCGGCAATGCTATGTGTTGTTCCGTGATCTGGTGTGATTCTTGACATCTCGTAAGTGTCACACTAGCTGCCGGCCCGAAAAGTACAGCAATATCACATAAGCGGGTCATCATGGGGATTTGCTGTATTTGACCCCAGGGCTCGTCCATACCTTGGCATCCCATCCGGCCCGGGCTAAAGTCGGGTTGGCAGTGTGTGCTACGGTAGGACCGCCTGCTCCTTCTGCGACTGCAACACAGGCAGCAGCAGACCAGTATCTCGCAGAAGTATCATCCCCTGCCATCCAGAATCCAGCGAACATCCACGCACCGTTTGAAAGAGGCCCGCTGTGAAGAGAGAATCCCACGGAAAATCCACACTGAGCCTACTCCCAGAAAGATAAGGTCAAGGGTTGGGGCCAGAAGCCACCTTTCCAACGAGAGATCTATGCGGAGGGCATGCATGCGGCCGCGGATGGAGATATCCCCCTTAGCCCCAGCATCAATCATGCCAAACCCAGCTGGTGATTCTTGGCGAGCCGCCACTAAGCCCTAAACCCTAAAACCTGGAGGTGTTGTAGATCGTGTGGCTCCGACTGGCATCTGTCACATCTTTCAGAAGACCTCGAGCCAAAGGCCTCGCCTGGTCTGTCCGAGTGTGAGCCGAAAACCTAGGCGGGAGACACACGAGCCTTAAACCCGAAAGCCTAACGGGGAAGCATTCGAGTCGTGGCTTCACAGATTAAGAGGCCGCCGTTTCTTCCTCGCGGAAGTCCGCATGTGTTCACATTGCGTAGGTTCCCGTCCTTCCGGCTCGGCGGCCCGCCTAAACGAGGGGCGGAAGACGTTTTCTACTACCGGGTAGGTCGGTGCACCGTGACGTTGTCGACCGGAACAGCACTGGGTCTGTGACAGCCCACCTCACCGGGACAATTCGTGACTCTTGCGTGAGTCTGGGACTGGCCACATAAATCAAGTTGCAGGATAGGCACCCTCATGCTGATCATGCGTGACATGCTAAGGTGACAGGAAATGTGGTTTTCGGGACAGGCACGTGCGGACCTCGTCTTTTGGTTGTTTGTTGCCTTTCTGCTGCTGCACTGTATGATTCAAAACTCAGCGATGCCAGCTGCGAGCCGGGATCCCACAAGTTGTCCCATCTAAGTGTAGCTTGGTCACCCGGTTTGGGTCGGACTTAGTGCCCCTGCTCAAAAAAAGGCCGTGCTTCGTTGTACCTAACTAAGCAGAAGAAATCTGCCGATGTGAATCTCTGACACTTGTGCCATGCGCCGCAGTGTTCGCCGCTTCCATGCACACCGGGTGCTCTGCCTCGCGGGCGACGGCACCTGCGGCTGTCGTTCTGGAAGCAAAGACGAGTGACAGCGAGAGAGGGAGAGAGAGCCTGTCAAACTCTAGCGTGAGATTCCCTACCATACTGTCCTTCCGTTTCACGCATCCCGCAAAGAACTGTGACCCTTCGGCTCGGGGGCCTTCAGACGCTCCATGCTAGCAACGTCTTGGCACCTCACCCGCACCCCAGCCGGGGAAAGAAAGAAAGAGAGCATGCCCTGGAACGTCTTGAAGCTACGGCCGGGACCGACAGCAGTGTTCGGCTGTTGCAGGAGTTTTAGCCCTGTGGAAAGACAGAGCGGGGAGCTCGACATCAGGTTCGGCGAAAGACAGAGCGGCACTCCAGAGGGCTGTGTCGATCCAATGAAAGAAAGCAGCGAGTGCACGGTTGTCTCTTCAGGCTAGGTCCTTCTATAGGTGGGGCTGGGTGGGTTGGAGCAGTTTCACGCTTGCAATCGGGCTAGGCCGCTAGGCTTTGTAATCAAAGTCTGAGGCTTCTTCAAGGCCTAAAGTCTTGAGCTCCTCAGCCCGAATCTTCGCGAGGTGTGGGTGGAGAGCTCCTCGCGGCGACCAAGCTGGCCTTGCAAGCCACAGGCCGGTACTCGTACACGGCCCTAAGGAGCAGACAGCAAGCTGCGCACTTGCCACTTCACGTCTCGCTGCAGGCGTAAGCTTCAGCTTCGAAGACATGGACTTTGGGAATGCTTGTGCTCGTCGGACTGGCTTCCCAGTCAACGAGGACCATTTACAAGCTGTGGAAGAGATACTCGCCCCCGTGCAGAGATGTTTCAGCCAGATACCGTCCAGCGATGTCCAGCATTTATAGACACCACTGTCAGGTCTTCAGTGTGTGGGACTGGGGTTTGGTTTTCAAGCGTTCGGTTTTAAAGCTTTGGAGACTTCTTCCGGGTTTGATGTTTTCAGCTCCAGGGCTTGGGATTTGAGTTTAGCCTTGAATAGCCCGCAAGTTACAAGTTGAGCCTTCCTTAACTTTCCCGTTTCAGGTATGGGGATCCGATGTTAGATGCAGGAAAGGTCCAACTGCAAACATATGCCATTGGCGCTAAAGTTGACGCCGAGAATGGCCCGTAGGACACCTTTAGCAACATTTCTACGAGAACGTGTGCGCGTCTGTACCTCTAAGACCGTGGCCCCAAAAAGCACTGCTTCGGCACAACAGATGGGCAGTAGCCCATGCGGCGGGATGTTTCTCGCTCGATCCGGCGACCGGCCACCTCGGCTTGCCACATTCCTGCGAGATACAGTGCACCCACTTCGGTTTCTTAAGCCAGTGATAACATGTCCCAGCTGGCAACTGCCACAGCCAATCTACGGTGGCCCCTAGGGCTCTAGGACCGGCAAGCCTTTCCGATCAACCTGCAAGAGTGACGTGAGTGCCAATCGGAGGGCACTGTTGTGTTCCAAAGGTTCCTTGAAGATCCTTGAAGTACGTTGTGTGGGATCGGGAATGTCGCGGTGGGGGTAGTTGTGCTTTCTTAACGTGGATCTGCCGGCAAGACATGTGCTTCGAAACCATCGAACCACAGGTAGAATGTCACTGCTCCCTCGTCAACTGTTCAACGTCCACAGCTTGCAGCGACCAAGGATTGGGTGCGTTCTCAAGGGGCCGATCGACATCCCTGCTGGCAGTGCATCGACACATGTTGAGCTCCGAGGCACTGACGGATGTCTTGAAGCTGCAACTAGCACTCACACAACAAATACCGTAAATGTAGTGGCTTGAATTTTACCAACCAGAACACGCTAAGAGCCAAGAAACTCGCAAACATGTCACACAGGCATTGGAGTTGAGAAGTTGGCCTGCAATCGCTTCTAGCATGACGGATCACAGAGAATTGAAAACGGAGAGGTTGTTCATGGGTGAGCTAGAGACGTCTAAGCCATGTCATGTTGCTGCGGGAGACAAATCCGCCAGCCAAACAGGCCGCGAAAGTCGAAGTGTCAGCCGGAAACCGCCAAGCAGATTCCTTCCGGCAGAGGGTCCCGAACCATGCTGCATACCTCGCTTGGATTGTCCTGTTAGACAACGACACTGCCTCCAAGCCCACTGCGTGCACTTTCCGGCAGCCTCTTCTGCTACAGATGTTGACATGTTTACTGGGCAGCAGCCTCGTGCTAAAACAGTGTGAGCCTCTTGTGGTTGGAGACTGGCTTGCAACTTGTAGACTAATGGTACCAATAGGTTGATTGACGCTGGCATGCACCCAGTGCTCGCGTCCGACCTGAACTGAGAGACCATGATTCGTTCGAGGGTCGAAGGGTGGCCCAAACAATCGAAACAGGCAATCGCTTTGCTTTTCGGAACGTAAGAGATTTGGAGAAAAAGTCGGATGAGATTCATTGTGGTTGTTGTCGTTGCATGGTTTCACTTCGGAAAGATTAGCTTGGTCAGGCCGGCGCTTCTCCTCGGAGTCCTGGCTTCCCAAGTCAGTTTTTGCCATTAAGACCGCACGCCATCCAACGCCGCAGCCGCATGCAAACGGTCAGGAAGCACACTTTGCAAATCTAGATTGTTTGGCGCTGCTGTTTCGTAGGTCGCAAGTTGTTCAGTTCAAGAAATTATGGAACCAGAGACACCTTTGTACTCCAGGCCAATCAGGCTCTCCGCAAGCTCTTTCAGCTCTATGCCAATGTTCGACCGGCCAAGTATCTCGAAGGAGCCGCATGCAGCGCAAGCATTCCATAATTGGGCATGCTGGTGCTTTGCTGTTGGTCTGCTTCCATTTTATACTCAGCTTCGGACCGTTTCAGTAGCAGTTTTCAATATCCTTTGAATTGATTGAATGGCTGCAGCCATCCAGGTATAGTTGTCTCACTTCGACCCGCACACCAAGAGACCTCGACTGGCCCGTCCGAGTTGTCAGAGCTTGAGGCTTACACCTACGTAAGTAAGCTAAGTAAACCCTCCTGAACCTGAAGCGAATGCATCTATAAGTTTATAAGGCAACAAACAAGGAGGAGGGACGGGGGAAGGGAACACAAACTGTGCACACGCTCCTGGGCAACCCGCCACTCAGCCGAGGAAATGAAAGGACCCCCGACCGGACCCCTCAATCATCCTCAAACATGAACCAAAAAATCGCAAACAGGGTCAAGGCCGCCGAGGGCATACGGCGGATATGGGTTTCTCCCTCGAAACGCTTGCTGGAGTGCACTACCTAGGTGCGATTCAAGCAGGATCACTGACCCAGATCCATCCAGATCCCGTGCACGCGTACCTTAGTTTGAGGTTCAGAGGCTTGAGGTTGGTTTTGGTTTATCGCGCAGGGGTCCAGAGGGGCCTCCAAAATAAGTTTGAAGTTTGCTGAGCCAAGTACTCCGGTTAAGGTTTTGGGTTTCGGCACCTACTTCCAAAATTTTGGTTCTACGCATCCACGTACTCATGTTAGGGTTTAGGGTCTCCGCACAAACAACCTACTCCTCTTAATCTCTTGGGGTCCTGCGTTTTCGCACTTACCCAGTTCGTTTAGGGTTCTGGTTTCCCCGGCCTACTTCCCAAGCCCGGACGCATAAAGGTTTTCGGGTTCTCCGGTAAGGGGTTTGGCCGTTGGCATGACGCACTCCTTTCAGGGTTGGAGTTTCGCACCCATCCACTCCTTGTAGGATTTTGGGTTTCCGCATCCACCCACTCCTTTTGAGATTTTGAGTTTTCGCACCAGCCACCACTTAGAGGTTTAGGCTTCGCACTCAATAACTCTTTTGGGATTTCGTGTGCTCTGTTCAGGGGGTTTGGTTTCTGGAACCCGCTACTACTTCAGGGTTTTGGGTTTCCGCGCCCTTTAGCTCCTCTTATGGGTTTGCGTTTTGCACCAGCTGCTCCTCCTTGGGTGTTGGGCTTTTGCAGAACATACTTTTTTCAGGGTCTGGGGTTTCAGCACCCGCATTGTATGCTCATGTTTAGATTTTGGGGTTTCCGCATTGGGGACTGGAAGTGCCAAAAGCGGTACTCCCCCGTTGCGTGGCGGCTCTTACATGCCGCAGCACAGAATTTGCTAGGTCTATTTGCGGCTTCGAGCTTTGTAGAACATACTCCTTTTTACGGTTTGGGGCTCGAGCGCCCCTCACTCTTTTCAGCGTTTTGGCCTTCCGCACGCACCCCTTTTTCTTCTGTGTTTTCGTACCCGTTTCTAAGGATTTTGAGTTTACGGAACAAGGTACTCCTGATAGTGTTTTGGATGTCCGCCGCAAGCAGCTACTCTAATTCCGTGTCGTCTTGAAGTTTCGTACTTACCCCCTTTTTTTGCTGCTTGGATTTCGCACTAGCTACTCCTTTTGGGGTTTGGGTTTTCGCCTGACACACTCCTTTTGGACCTTCTGGGTTTCGGGGTGTCGAGCTTGTCAGCCCATGGCCGAGGCATTGATCTGAACGGTTCCCATTTGTCCGGCGCGTGCGTGCTCTGAATCGGGGACTCCGACCCAAATCAAAGTAGGGGGCTGACCCGATTCTTCCTATCCAGCTCCCAGAAGCGCATGATCCGGAATGTTGTGCTCAATCAAGCTCCAAGCAGATCGTCGGGCAAGTGCAGTAAGAAAGTAGCTCTGGCAGGAACTTGCTCCAAGTTCCCGGGAACTGATGTCGTGGTTGTGCGTGACTCGGAACGCATCCGGCAAGCTTCGCAAGTGCATGTCTTTCAATCCCCTTTCGCGAGGAACAGCACGTAGTCTACTGTAACCTGAGGTGAAGGTGAAGGCCATGCGTACTGAAACACATGCGACTGCGCAATCGAGGTGAGAACACGGAGGGAATGTACACTGGGGAGGAGGCAGGGGCCAGGGATTGCATGGGATGGCACTCAGCAGAAGCCTTCCCGGAGCGCCCCTACCGCAGTCAGCAGGTGTGGGAAAGCCCAGACAGCGTGGTGGCAACGAGGCGGATCACGCGGCAGGCGTGTTGCTAACCCGGGGGATGCTGGGCTGAGAACCACTGGGCTCTAGGCCTAGAGGCTAGTGGCCATACAAGCCCAGGCGATGGTCTTATCGCCTGTCTCACGAGCATGTGCATACTTTGGACTTCGTAAATGATATCTTGCAGGGGTTGTGTTTTACAGAGTTTATTCCGAAGTGTTGATACAGCATGAGATGGACAGGGCCTTCGCTCCGTTGTTTTAGGGGCTACAAGCTGCACGATGCTCTAGGCTCTGATGCCGCTTCTGAGGGGTGCGTGAGACTGCCAGAGAGGACATATCGTCTAGTCGAGACCCTGGCGAGACTGCAGTAAGTTTTGTCGCATTTGACAGATGTCTTGCTGATGCCAGGGCGCCACTCGAGTTGCAACCTTCGCATTCGAGTTCGCACGTGCTAATGGCCGGAAGAAGGTCACTGCAGCGCACAAAGCCAACGTCCTTCGGCAGTCGGATACCCTCTTTCTAGAATGCTGCCGCCAGATAGCCTCCGAATTTCCAGAGATTGAGTACACCGAGCAGCTTTGTGACTCATTGCTTACGGGTATGGTATTGCACCCACAGCACTGGGATATCATCCTTTGTGAGAACCTCTTTGGTGATCTTGTATCTGACTTGGCCGCTGGCCTTGTCGGAGGCTTGGGCCTCGCGCCTTCGGCCCTTTATGGAGATTCAGGCGTGTCGATTTTTGAACCTGCCCATGGTAGCGCTCCGGACATTGCTGGTCAAGACCGCGCCAATCCCACGTCCATGTTGCTTTCAGCTTCACGAATGCTCCAGCACCTTGGTGAGCATGCCGCCAGCCGATCACTCGAAGCAGCGCTGGCGGCTGTTATCAAGGAAGGCAAGCATACGACACCCGACCTGGGCGGGGCCGTGGGAACTCAGCAAATGGCGGCAGCCATCGCCAACAGGATCCAGACTTGAAGGACCGATGCCACCTTCACACTGCTCACGGCTTCACGCGGTGCGGCGCCACCCGGAGTGTTCGCAGACGTTCGATGGCCAGCATTGAGGGAGAGACGACCGCAAGGACGAGAGGCATATACTGGCAACACTGGATGTGCGTGCGTGGCTCCGCCTCGAGCACAGACTTACACACGGAGCGTGCTGTGGAAAAAGGAGTCTGAGTCAGAGCGTTTCTGTTTCTTGGCTTAGCTGGGTGTTCCGAGTCCGGATGCCGCATATGCCGCTTCCAGAGAGCGGGAGTTTCGTTCAATGCCTTGGTAAGGCCTGGAGACAGCCTCTCGGAGCTTCGGTATCCGGTGCGACGCAGAGAACATGCAATGCATCACCAAGTCACATCCGGTGCGTCGCCGTGGGTCTCTAGAGCCGAAGACTTCATCTTGAGCAAAATGAACCAACCTGAAGTGCTTAGGCGGGCATCTACCTCAACAACAGCTTTCTTTACGCCGGCGGCTCATGGTGTAGCAGTCAGTCAGCAGTGCTGGGAAGGAACGCGCTCAGGCTTTCTGAAGTGAAGCATCAGTACATATGTCTTTGCCATTGCATTAGTCTGAGGGATATTGAACTGTTGCTTGCGTTGCACCGCGGCACGAGGTGGTGGACTACGGAAACAGCCGCGTCTTACAGGTTCCCGACATTCGTAGGCGATTGCCACGGCACCAGCGGCATCTGGTCACTGCATGACTTTGGCCGACAAGCAGGCAAGCTTCAAGACTTGCCTTGCCTGCTGCAGTGAGAAGGTTACCAGCGGCGCCTCGACGGGACAGCGAGTCCCAGAGGACGAGGCAGTTGCTGCGTTTCGCAGTGCAGGTCTCTGGTGACTGATGCCCACTGTAGCCGCTGCTCAGGTGCTTCAGTTGCCGATCCTGCCAACAACAGCAGCCGACAGTTTCTTCGCCCTGAAACTCAGAAAATCTTCAGTTCCAGAGCTTGGGTCAGCAAATGCAACCATGCAGCATGCTACTCTACGTGACCCCTGACACGTCAGCCGGGTACTATGCCAGAATGCCGGAAGACAGGACAGCTTTGGCAATTTCTACCGCGTGGACTACGGCAACCATCGACTGATTTTCTGCCAGCGGCAGATCATGTGCTTGCCTGAGTCAAAGGGCGGATGGCTATGGATGCCTTGTTGCTTAGATATGTTGGTGTTTGCGTCAATAGAAGCACTCGGAAGTTGACCAGCACATACCCGGAAAGGTCCATAAAACAGCCCAAGGGCACAACGGCAGGAAGCCTGCTCAAGCTGCATAAGCAGTGCCGCAAGGCCATGCCAACAAGCCATGTGATTCCAGGGCAAGCTGTCACCTACTCCCACTTGACGCTTTGCCTAGGTGCGCATTCACGGCCTGCAAAGATGCAGATCTTGCTGCGGCCCCGGTCCTTTGAGAACCGTTCATGTTGGGCATGGGGCCAGTACATCATGGGCACACTCCCACAGAACACAAATGAGGCAGCTGCATATAGCCCAAGCTGTGGCTGCATTGAGGCGCGACGAACTGTTCTCTGAAGCCTCACGGACTTGGGTAGTTCAACTGTTGTGAGGACCGCACTGACTGCCGCGAGGAGCGGGTCTTTGCCTGCTGGCAGAAGCCAAACATTATTGTCATTGTCAGACAAAGCGAACGGTGAGCGACTGCGTGAGTAAATGCAAGGGCATTCAGAGTTTGGGCCGCAAAGCCCTCTTGAGGCTTCGGGAGCTCTTGAGTGACGCCTTTCAGGCGAAGCTTTGCCAAAAGGGCGAAGCCGCCCGGAATCGATCTGGTCAGAGATGCTGAGGCTGCAGAGAATGACGAAGATTCTTGCAGATAGCTTCAGATCTTGCTTAGGCAGCAAGAAACCAAGAAAGCCGAGCACAGAATATCACTGGACACATGCCACGATGGAACCTTGACTTGTGGACTTGATGATCCGTCTTGTTACAGCTAGCCACGGCAGAAGGCTTACACAACAGATGCTTTAATACTCTCGGGAACATGAATTGAAACTCTGCTCCATGTGTAAAGAGACTGTGATCCGCACCATCGCCTACGGGAAGTGGCATGTGCACGCCAAGCACTTGGCTGCAGCACCTCTGACTTCGCGGATGTACATAGAAAAAATACAGCCAAGCAAAGCGATTGGCAAGAGTTATTTTAGGATTGAGTCAGCCTGGAGCTGTGGCTAGCTTCTGCGTTTGCCCTTGGAGTATTGGTAAGACCATGTGAGAGTGTTTCATTTCACAGTGAAAGCGCTGTGGGGGTCCAGGGATCGGAAAATTTGAAGGCGAAAGAGTTTACCAGAACAAAATCTTCGAGAGCTCGTTCGCTGCTTTTCGGGCTTCACTCTTGCATTACATGTCAGCCTCAAGAGCTCAAGCCTCTGCGTCGAACTGCATGCGAAGGACTGAACTCCTGCTCCACCGGCCGCAGTGCTTCTTTTTTGACAAGCAGCATCCAGTGTATCCATGAGACGGAACAAGCGAACATTGGACATACTTTTGGGCGTTGTCTCCGCCCATCAAGTGGGCATTGCCATGCATGTGCCCCAGCACAGTAGAAGCAGTAGAAGTCCACAGGAACAGCCTAGAGTCTAGAGTATTCAGGACTCCAATACTGTAAATATTCAGACCCATGTTCTGGTGCTGTGTCGAAAGCTCAAGCCCGAAGGCCGAGATGTTGACACCTGCACTGACGCAGAACCAGACCCACTTCACCTTTGTCTGAAGTCTCCAGGCTGTCCATTTTGAAGATCCAGGAGTCACGGAGGAGCTTCAAGTCACCACAGCCTCCACAAAAAAAGCGCAGAGACATCGGATACGTTGGCAGGAGCAGACCCATGTGGTTGGAGCAGAGGAGAGCCGATCCGATGCTGTCATGTGGTGTGCAGTGAGTATTTCGCTTTTGAAAAAGACATTGGCTTCAAATTGTCAGCTAGTAGGCGCGTGCCGGGAATTCTGAGCGAAGAACCGATACGCACTTCGGCACAAAGATGATGTATATAACTTGTAGTTGGCAACTACTGACAAACGTAGGAGTTTGGGGACACGAGCGTTTATCTAACGGTGCGTGCCTTTAGAGCTTTAGATGATATAAATATAAAGCGGTTCAAACGTGTGAGGCAACGTGTCCGCAAAAAGGCTTTGCCTAGCAAATTCGGCACAACAAACCTGTCAAGAACATGCTACTCGTATCATTCTGAAAGTGTGTAGTCCCAAGCCTGTGATTGTGTAATGCCGCGGTTCACCCACCGGCAGAAATTGAGGCTTGACCGGATTGCAAACAAAGCACAGACGCAGTTGCCAGTTGCGTTCAACAAGACTGCACCGTCGTCATCAGCACCAGCACCACCGTTATCATCACCATCGTAAAGAGTATATTAGTATTAACCCTTAACCCGCCTTGCTCCTCGTCGCCCCGCTACGCTATCTTTCGCCAGTCGGTCGTGTGCTGCCCTGCTGCTACTGGTCCATACCTCCGACACCCGCCGACTCCACCGTGCCAACATCACAACATCACCCCCTCTTGTGCTGCATTGAACGAGAACAAGTAGGTGGGACATGAGAACTTGTTCCACTATGCGGTGAATACAGCATTGTCTGGCTGTGTCTGGTTGAGGACGGATCAAGGCATGCAGAAGACCGACCCCACGGGGGATGCAGCTCCGTGTCAGGAGTGTGGCATATGTAATAAAGCCGCTACATTGGAGACGGCAGTAGCAGACGATAGCAGACTCGAGATCGGCTCTTCCACTGCTCTTGCTTGCCGGCTGTTGGCTTTCCTTGTTTGGAGCTGTCGCGCTCCCTTAGGGATCTTGCCTTCTGCACCGACTTGCTTCTCGTGCACATCCTTTCCCTTCTGATGCTCCTTCTCGTGCAGATGCGGGGTTCCAAAGGGCCATATCACGGAGGGCAATCTGGCCACGCTGAATAAGGTTTGCTGTTTTACAAGATGGCGGTGCGTTTGGCAGGAGCTTATTCTTACGTCAGAAATTCATGGGGAGACACGATGCAAAGGAGGTACGAAGCTGCTCAGAAGGAGCGTGACTGTGGATCCGGAGGTCGTCATGTTATGCGAGCTGCCATTTTTCATGCGACGAAAATCACAAAACCTATGTCCAGCTATGGGTGATTCTTCCACGAAGCATGGAGGTTGCTTTTCGGTGGCCATCTTGACTTCGTCATTGCTGGATGTTGGTGACAGCCGCCGGTGACGCCAGTCGGGAACGGTCGTTTTTCAAAGAGGCGGGATCAGAGGTTCTCTTGGAATTTGTGAGCCTGAGCTTCACTGGAACTGACCATATGTGAAAAACTTCTCATTTACTTTGGCAATGTTTACTTAGCGTGGGGCTTAGGGCACTACTGGTGGAGCTGGACTAGACGCTCATCAAAACGGTCCTGAAATTTCTGCTGTTTGATGCGTTCACTCCAGATGCTGGATGCTAATCCTGGCCATGCGAGACGGAAAAAGATCTGAACAAGTGGTGTTGAGTTTGTCAGGTGAGCCTACTGGTTCACAGTGCCCTGAGCGTTACTACGACGAGAGCTTAGCTGGCATTGCTTTCAAAGAAGCAGCAACTGATGCGTTTACTTAACGGGCTGCTGTGTGACACATACCATCAGGGTAGGAGCATCCTCAACTACCAGTACCACTACCTACTACTACTCATGCTACTGCTACTGCCACAATAACTACAATCACTATAGTACTGTTGCTGCTACAGCTACGGCCACTGTTGCTGCTACGACAACGACACGACCACGCCGACGATGACGACGACTGCTGCCGCGATTCCTACGACGACGACTGCGACTACTACAAACATGTCGCACAAACGACAAAGTCAAAGACTCTCGAAAAGATGGCAATTTCGCATGAAGGGATAGCGGTCCACGCAAACATTGAAACGAATGACGACCAGAAGCTTGCCAGGAGATACCTTCCCGTCACAGCAGCCAGATCTCCGTCAATGCATTGCCTGTCCTCAGCGACGAGGTGGTGGCACAGCGTGTGAGTTCTTTTTCTGCACTACCACTGGGTATGAACTTTTAGTTTTGTCAGCCACATCTCGTGCTGTCGAGATGTCACCGGATAGGGGCCATCATCATCCACACAGCAGGGTCCCAACAGAGTCTCGATAGGTTGGAGCAATACCCATGTGTCAGTACCAGCGCTTCACATCTTTGCCAGGAAAACCTCTGCATCCAACAGTCTCGTGTCAGCGAGATGAGCGAGACCAAGGTGGGACAGACAGACTAGGGAGCATTGAAGACGTGTGACCAACAGGGCCCGTGCCGCATGCATGGCCCCATGAAGATGTATGCAAAAAAATTGCACAATATGCAAGGAGGTCGAAGTCGTCGACATACCGGTGCACACGAAGGACCTCGCAGCACAACAGTGCGAAGGGATGCGAAGAGCAAGGCTTGCGGCGACTGTCCTGCACTTCAATCACATGGCAGCTTCGACCAGAAACCAGAATGTGTCAAGACACCTGTGCAGCTTTCGCTACTGCTTTCTATGTCTGAATCTGAGCTGGAAGGAGTCACTGTCCACAGCCGACTCTGCCGCTGCTCTTGAATCTCAAGAGGCCCAGCACGATCTGGAATCGCCGCTGCTTTGAGTGTCACAGATACTGTATGCTCCGGCCAGAAATTCAGCACATGCATCTTGAGATTTAGGACACATCCCGCTCCACGCTGGGTCGCAGAAACAGGCCGGGTCCAGAGGGGAAATGGGCCTTGTGACAAATTGGCAGGCACTACTTTCACACTTCCAGTTGGGACTTCCTCACCGTCAATCTCACCAGTACTGCCCCGCTTCGCCCGTACTTCTACGGCAGGCTGCTTGGGCGGGCAGCAGACTCTCGGTGGAAGCTTCGTCGAGACGAGCTGGAAATGCGAAAGGAGCTTCCCGGCAGAGACCTGCAGAGACACTTCCAAACTCTCTAAGGAGACCTCATTCGATCGCCAATCTGAGGCTCAGCCGAACGCTCAAGAGCACACTGTACCTGGCCACGTGGAAAGGTACTGATGCGGCTCGCCCATAAATTGAGAAGCGTGCTGGAGATCCATTCGTGCGGTTGCTCGGGGTGGTGTCTTTAACGATGAAGTCAAACCGGCAGTCGCAAGAGGTGGTGATGAAATGCGTCCGGTCCTCGGCTGCCTTTCGAGCACTGCAAAGATGTGAGCATGCAATGCCTTGCTGATGTAGCCCACAGCAGCTCATGACGACATTTTCCGGCAACTGACGAGGTTGAAGTTCCGGAGAGTTATGACAGGAGCTCGACGGATAAACCATTCATCCTCGGATATCCTCAGCTACTGTAGAGTCATCTTGGCTTGCATGTGCTGCAATGCATCCTTCACTCTGAAGCTGCCCTTGTCAAAATCGTGAGCGTGCGCTGCAGCAGAGTCAGTCCTGTATCCAAGCGGCACGGTGCGAGGACGGACGATCCCACACGGAAAACATCCAAGGCGCGAAGCGTCAATTGATGAGACAGTGTCCGAGCATGCAAGAGCTTGCTGGGAACCAAACGAGGGGCTTACAGCACCTACTACTACTAGGACTACGGCAACGACGACGTTCGATACTGCCACCAGCATCACAGCAACAATGACGACTAGTACTGCCGCTGCTGCTTCTGCTACTAATGCTACCACTACCCCCGCAACAGCCAGAACAGCCGCGACGACAACAGCACCACCAACAACAACAACCATCACAACCACAACTACTGCTACTGCTATTGCTACTACTACCAGCACCACTACTACCGCTACCGCCACTGGTATCACTACGACGACTGCAACTACCACTACCACCACCACCGCCACCACCACTACCACGACGAAGTAGCACTGCCGCCACCACCACCACTACCACAACTATTTCGTACTCCTACTACTACTACTACTACTACTACTACTACTACTGCTACTGCTACTGCTACTGCTACTACTACTACTACTACTGCTACTACTACTACTACTACTACTACTACTATTACTACTACTACTACTACTACTACTACTACTACTACTACTACTACTACTACTACTACAGGTGTGCCAGGTGGGTGACAAAAAGTACTACTACTACTACTACTACTACTACCACCAAGGGTTTCGGCTGCAATCGAGCTGGAGGTAGGGCCCTTTTTCACTCCGGGGTGCATGGCTGTGTGCGTTGCAATCTGCATTTGTCTCTACCTGCACTTTTCTTTGATGAGCTCGGATTATTATCATCAGCCGCAGGGGTCCCAATTCCCCTGGCCAGTGCTACAGCATACTTCAACGGCGATCGGGCCTGCACTGGTTAACCCGAGGGTTGGCAGCAGTTCCACAGCTGCTCCGAAAACATCTATAGATGTGAAAAAGGCTGGACAGGGACCCTCTTCCGAGGCTATCTGGAGCAACAGTCGCAAGCGAGCGTTTCGAAGAGCTCGACAGAGAGCTCAACAACAAGGTGGTACGTGGTACCGCGGGCGATGGCACAGCGCGAGTTCGCTGGGCGTCTCAGTCACTGGAACGGTGCGTGACAGTACGCAACCGGTGGTCCAGGCTCCACCGCGAGTAGCGACACGGCCTCGATTACAGATCTTCTCCTACAACGTGGGGGAATAACGTCTGAAGTGTACGACACTCTGAAACTCTGGTTGGACGAACGCTGCACGGCGGATGTAGTGCTCCTGCAGGAGACTCACTGGGGATTCGGACGGGAGGACACGCAATGGTATCTCCGGAACTGGACGGTCATTGCGACTGCTGATCCTAAAGCCCGCTTTTCGGGCGTTGCAATTCTTCTACGGAGGAGTCGGTTTCATGAGGACAACATCAGCCAGTGCACATGGAAACCAGGGAGGCTGCTGCATGTCAGATTTACTGGCCCGCAAGTCACTCTGGACGTCATTGGATGCTACCAGCATGTGTGGCAGGACCAGGACCGGGATAAGATCACGAAACTCCGGCCCCACTTCTGGTCGCAACTAGGGTGCCTTTGTCAAGGGTTGCCTTTTAGAAACTTGTTTGTCATTGGAGGGGATTTTAACTCTGTTTGCAAACCCGTTTCTGGTCATGTCGGCAGAGGGATCCTTAAAACACATCGGGCATCTGATCCTGACTTTGCTGCTGGTCGAGCAAAAGTTGGTTGTCTTGAACACATGGAGCACGTCCAGACCACGAGGCTGTCGGACGTTCGTCAATGGGGACGTGGAGTCCCAGCTGGACGTGGGAAAAGCATGGCCGTGCTCGAGGACGGCGAGTGGGATGTGCCAGCAGGCCACTGGGCGGCAGTTAATCCCTAAACCAAAACCCCAGAAGCCTTGAGCCTTAATTAAACCAGCCTACACGTTTGCGGAGACAACTGTGCAGAGAGTCTCTTGGGCTGCTTGAAGAAAACCATGAGGCGGCAGCAGACAGCTGGTGGCGGCTCCGGCTCTGATCGTCTGCGACCTGTCAACGCCCTTTCCGCAGCTTTCTTGCACAGAGATCCCAGTTTCAACCGGCTCTTGGCGGCACACAAGAGTTACAGGCTGGCATTGGAGACCGGACGGGTGATTATCAACCCACGAGATGCTTATGCAGTCGACAGGTGCTTGTGGCTCTGGCAGGAAGCGGCTGAGTATGCAAAACAGGGAGTCTTAACGTCGGTGCAGGGTTGTGACTTCCGATTTGCGGCTTTGAGGTTGGCAAATTCGCAACCCCTACAGGCCCTGCGCCTTAACTCAAGCACTTCGCGTCGAGAACTTCCTGCTGTAGAATGTGGCTTTGATCACCGGAAATGCTGGCAGGGACGAGGGATTGTGGTCACAGGCACCCTGTATAGACATTCGGCACAGGCAAACCACAAGTGCCGACCGTACTACTACTACTACTACTACTACTACTACTACTACTACTACTACTACTACTACTACTACTACTACGACTACGACTACTACTACGACTACGACTACGACTACGACTACGACCACTACTACTACTACTACTACTACTACTACTCCTACTGCTACTACTACTACTACTACTACTACTACTACTAGTACTAACCACTACTACGTACTACTTACTACTTACTTACTACTTACTATTACTACCACTACTATTTTTCAATTGAATGCTGCGCGAGCGTGCTCTGCGCTTTGCGGGCGATTACCGCTTTGGCACTCACTAATGGGTTAAAACCGACTTCGGCTCGATTCTGAATGGCAAGCACAATAACAGAACACAGAACCCATAAAGGACGGCGCTGATGTTTACAGCACACTCACACAATTTTTCCTATATCAGAAAGAACGACATGACACTTGTCTGCCGACTGGGAGCTCTAGCACAGCGAAGCCGGAAAGAAGCGACGCAGTCGCGGAAAGACAGTTCGAGGCACAGCCTAACAACTCGGCATGTGGCACAGCCTCTCGCCGCGCTGGACAGCAAAGACGCAATGTCGGGCTCCTTTCATGGAACGCTGGGTGGCTAAACAGGTACCAAAGCGCGACTTGCTAGTCAGCGTTGGAGTTCTCAACCCTTCGGCGGCTTCCCCTCTGGTACGGCTCTACGTGCGACGCCCGAGTTTCGCCTGAGCCCAAGTCTGGAGCTAGGTGCTTTGCGCCGACCTACACGGCGGGAGGAGGCGACACAGTCGCGGAGAGTCAGTTTGACCCAGCACTTTGGTATTTTGGTACGGCTCCACGTCACATCTGGGTACAGTCGCAAAGCGGACGCGCTTGCAGTGCCAAGGGTGGCGGGCTTCGCCTACGGCCCTCCCAGTTGTGTTCATTACTGTCCTGTTACTGACGAGGTCAGGCAGTGCTAGGAGTGACGGCTTATGTGCTTTGGTCAACGAGCAGCCTTCCTTACGGCCCATCGCTGGCAGTCCGGAGTTACCTCGTGTGGGACGCCACTAGACGGGAACTTTGGGAGACGGCTCTTCTGAGTACGACCCACCGGCTGCCAGTTCGTAAGTATTGGACGAAATGACTCACACTGAGGGTGACGGAGGTTGCAAAGACAGTCAAGTGAATTGTCCAGTGAAGCAACTGCTCAAGCCATAGGCAGCTCTTTTCCATAGGGGCTGATTGGCCTTGGAAATCAGGGTTCGTTCTCTTTTATCCTTGCTTTTAGCGATTTCTGTGTTTCGTTTTACTTCACGGTTGGTGGCTAGCACGAGGCCTCGGAGCAAAACGTGCCACTGGCCTTGCTCCGAAAACGGATGAAGGAGGTACCTGCGATATTCGCATGGGCAGTTCCCTCGTGCCGCCTGCCACAGCCTCTGTTCATGATCGTGTCGGAATTCAGGCCGCTTAGCCTCTGTTGAAGGCCGGCTGCCCGGCCGCAAGCACAGCCTCAAAAGCGTGCTGAGGAGCAGCTTTCCACTTTTTCTGGAACGCCGGTGAAGCCGACATCTGCCTTAAGGGTGGGTGCTGGCCCAAAATTAGCGGGCAAGAATTCAGACCATGGGTGCCTGTGCGCGGGAAGGCCGGACCCCACAACAGATGACCATGGCCCGCCCCGCGTCAAGGCCAAGAGTGTCTTGAGCACTCGCAGGCCCTCCACTACCACTACCACTACCACTACCACTACCACTACCACTACTACTACTACTACTACTACTACTACTACTACTACTACTGCTACGGCTACGGCTACTGCCACTGCCACTGCCACTACGACTACGACTACGACTACGACGACGATTACGACGACGACTGCGACTACGACTACGACTACGACTACGACTACTACTACTACTACTACTACTACTACTACTACTATTAGTGCTACGGCCAGGGCCAGGGCCAGGGCTGGGCTAGTGCTAGTGCTAGTGCTAGTGCTAGTGCTAGTGCTAGTGCTGCTACTACTACTACTACTACTACTACTACTACTACTACTACTGG
Source organism: Symbiodinium sp. CCMP2592 (assembly GCA_905221615.1). Lineage (NCBI taxonomy): Eukaryota > Dinophyceae > Suessiales > Symbiodiniaceae > Symbiodinium > Symbiodinium sp. CCMP2592. The sequence goes on from CAJNDT010000007.1 coordinate 330,981, forward strand.
TATTTTCATGAAAGTTTGTGGAGTCGAAAAGCCGCTACTGGCTCCAGTAGACCCAATAAAACTAGCTTTTGAACGCCTGCATTCAGAATTTTCGCTTGGTTGAAGTGAGGAGGGCGCACAAAGCAAGTGGACTGCGGTGCCTGGAATTCACTGGAGAAGCCAATGGAATTTGTAATCAGTTAATTGAAAAACTTGAAATCGATTGCATGACGGCCTTTTCCTGAAGCGGGCAGCCACAGAGATGCCCAGAACAATGTTGGGATGGCAATCTCGAAACGAGAGCTTGACTGGTATACAGCTTTGTAGTATCCGCTCCACAAAAAATTGCGGAGTAAATGAATTCACTACATTGGTACTTGTCACCCTGCTTCGTGTACTCAGACATGCAGGAGGCAAAAACTCCTCCGGCTGCTGCTGCTACTGCTTTTTGCTTCTGCTACTACTACTTCTGCTACTTCCACTACCACTGCCACTACCACTACTAGCACTACCAGTACCACCACGACGACGATTACTACTACCACCACTACTGCTAGTAATGCTGCCTCTGCTGCTGCTGCTGCTACTGTTATTGCTCCTATTGCAGCTCTTGCTACCCGCACCACTACTGCTGCTACTCCTCCTCCTCCTTCGACTGCGACCGCCACACATACCACCAATTGCCACCACCAGCAGCAGCACCACCACCACTGCGCCGGCTGCTGCGAATACTGCTAGAGCGCAGGCTGGATACGAGAAGGCGGTAGGAGTGGTCGTCGTGGCAGTCCCAGTAGTAGTAGTCGTCGTCGTCGTGGTCGTCGCAGGACAAGTAGGAGTACGAGTACGAGTACGAGTAGTAGGAGTGGTAGCAGGAGAAGTTGTAGTTGTTTCTATTGTTCTAGTGATGTTGGTGTTGTTGTTGCTAGCAGAGGGAGGCACACCGCCAAACAAATTGAAATTGATGAAATCTCTTCTGTCTTGATATTGCCGTTGTACAGAGGGCTTCGAGCTCAAACGCTGAGTTTTTTCCCACTCCACAAGCTGCTGTCTCCAGGAGAACTTCGATCCCACCTCGTCGCGTCCACTCCATGCTTCGGAGGTCGACCAGGCTTCTGACGAGTGGGGCACAATCACGAGCAGAGTTTCCCGAAAGTTGCAGAGAACTACTTCAGGCTAACAAAGTCACGGAGCGATGGATCTTTTGGTAGACATTTTCATCACCTCCTGGTATCGCAAGTGCGGAGGCTATGTTTTGTCAAAGTTCCGAGCTGGTTGTTCGCTGCAAGCTGAATTTTACCGAGGAGCTTTTGCTTCCCGTCTCGACGTATTCTCGAACTTCGCCGCATGAAATCCAAAAGGGTTAACATGTTCCGAGGCACGAATGACCATCTGGATGCAGCGGCAGAGAGAGAGGGAGAGGGAGAGTCTGGCAGACCCCCAGACAATGGATGAACTTCGGCGAATCGAAAGAAAAGGGTAAGGGTACCGGGCTGCAGTTGCGCCAAGTTCATTCAAGCGGCTTCATATCAAACCCTTGTCTCAGCACCGTTGCTTCAACAGCGCTGCTGCAGGATCTCTTGGAAGAGTTGCTGCACGAGATCGAACTTCTTTCCTCTTTGCGGCACCCAAACTTGGTCCTGCTCCTTGCCTGCACCTGCAATTGGTGCAATCGCCAAAGCGGTTTGCCCAGCACAGTGCTCCATGTGCAGGCAGAGGCAGGGTTGCTCGTTGCATTTTTTGGCATTATATGAGACTCGCAATGTGTCTCAATGCACATCGAGCACGCTCCCATAACGTCCTTGATTTCAGGTTTATTGGGGCGTGCTTGGACAAGGACTCGCGGGGTTCCTGCTCGTTTGAAGCGGCTTTTATGATGGTTCGTTCTCACAGGGCTGGCGCATGCCGCGGGTCTTGGCGCAGACGTCAATTTGCCAAGCAATGAATCTAGGGCTTGGCTCAACGGATTAACATGTCCGACACACCAACGCACGGGGCGCGATAGACAGGGACCACATGTCGTATGTGTCAATAGGACGCTCCTGTGATGTGCGTCACAGAGTACATGCCCGGTGGAGATCTGGAGCGTCACTTCATGGTGACTTGTGCAGAAAACTTATGCATTGCATCGCCCGATCTCGACTGATGTTGGACGAGGTCGTGCGTTCTTGCGCAAGGTTTGAAGCACTGATTCGTTCAATGGTTGTGGCTGGCCGTTGGACAGTTGGTTGCAAATGGGCATGCAGTAGTAGTTGACACCGTTTCCCGATCACTACATCTGACGGGTTGACAGCCGTAAGAGCATCTCCCTTACCCTGCGTCTGCAAGAAGAACGCGTCCCAGAAGGACAGCCTTAGTAAGCATGTTCTGCCCCTTTCCTCTTTCCTGGCGGAGCGAGCGAGCGAGAGAGAGAGAGAGAGAGGGGCACGAACCAACTTGTGCTTCCTTCCGTCTGTGCTGAAGAAGAGAGAGAGAGAGTTTCCCGAGTTGGGGGTGCTATTTCAGGGGTGCTCAGGCTTGCAAGTCGTTGCCAGGACACGCAGTGGGTATGTTGTAAGACGCACTTTAGCTTTTAGACTGCCAAAGCTGCGGCCTGGCCATGGCCGCCTTTAAGACAGGTGTTCGTACGGCAAAGGGGTTCTGGCACGTTCTTGGCGGTGTGTACGGGCGCGCCCTAAAGTCCCAGCCCACCAAAACTCCCGTTAACGCGGGGGTGAAGGGGGTTGAGGGCGGCGCGGTTTGCGTAGCCCACTCCCGGGAACAAGGATGCCATCAGGCTCCCGGTAGAAGCCAGCTGAATTAGGGGTGGGCCCCTGAGTCAGGGCAGAGACCAAGGGGGGTGCATGCTACCTACCAACAAACCAATCCGAGGTGTGCCACCTGCGTGCAACAGATACGCGGGGGCCGTTAATTCAAGCACGTTTTTGCCTGCCACAGAACTTTTTCATCAGACAGACCAGGACATTCACTCAGAAGGCTTACAGCAGCAAAGAACTCATTGGGGAGGCTGGCCCTTTGCAACCAGACAGCTAATTAAGCAAACCGAAGAGAACAGTTTTCGCCAGCTGAACCAATGAGGGTCGTGACAAAAACCAAGCCATGGAGGGGGAGATGAGGCCAGAGGAGGAAGCAACGGGGCCGACCCGGACGCCACCAAAAACAATGCCGCCAGAGGGGCCGGCGGGAGAAACGAGCTCGGGGCTGTTACACCGACATCGAGATGAATTGAGGAAGAGTGAAGCGCCAGAACCTCTTGGGTAGGATAGGTTTGCCTTCTCAGGTGCAGAAACCAGCAGGGGTACGAGTAGCTTTCAGCTGATTCGTAGACACATCATATGGTGTATATTGTTTCCTTCTGTTTCCAAACAACCCCAGCCGCATGGTGAAACACACCTGAACACATAGGGGCAAAACACGGCATCGCTGGCTTCCCGCAATGGGAGTATGTGTGTTATGTTCCTGCAAGTTCACTACTGCATGCTTTTCCATTGGGCTTGTTGACGACAGGGGGAAGCCAGGTTTCCAAGCAGCGCTCGCAGCCTGATTTGACCCTGCACACCAGAGGAATGTCACTATGTATCGCGCATGCCCTCCTTGTACTTGAAGTTCCTCTAGAAACCCAGGAAGGTGTGCAGCACGAAGGTCAGATCAGCCCGAGTAGCAGAAATCGGGGAAAGATCGTTAGCTATGAACCTATGTCGGGATGCTCTATGGTATCCTGTTCAGCTGGTAGCTAAGAAAGTCCGATCAAGTACCCGAGACAAACCTAGCACAACAGACTGTCCTTCCTTTCACACCCCTCCAGAAGCCTCCGTACAGACATCGGGGGGCCCTATAAGGGCGAGGGGCCTGACCAGCCCTTCAAGCCCCGGGGAAGAAGAGAGAGAGAGAGAGAGAGAGAGAGGGAGAGAGAGAGAGAGAGAGATAGAGGGGGGGAGAGAGAGCCATAAGCAGCAAGCGTGAAACCCTGAAGGGGGGCTTGGCCCAACGAAAGAGAGAAGTTTTTGTCGCCTGAGGCCATGCGAAAGAAGCATCAAACACCGACCTGGCGACCACAATTCCGTCAAATTCTGGATTGGAGTTTAGCTCCTCGGCAATGATGTGAGTATGGGTTCAGAATCTAGCCGCTCCTGGTAAGCTTTGCCGTCCCCAACTTCCCTTCTTCATTTCAGGTGAGTGCGAATCGTGTCCGAAGTAGATACTAGTAATACGAGCCAACACGACTAGATTGCTACAAGCTTGGGACGACGAATGACGAAACCAATGCTGCAGGCGGTTGCACGTGGGCTCAGCTTCCTGCACTCGCGCACCTGGGCCTACCTGTTGTGGTCCGTGGAGTTGGAACTCCGTGCAACTTTCACACATTGGTGCGGGGTCAGCTTGGCCAGGAGAGGAGCCCATCGTGCATCGCGACCTGAAGCCGCTAAACCTGCTGCTGCAGCTCACCTTCGATTCGACAAGCGCATTCCACACCTGTAAGGCGCTTTCGATGTGCAAGCTAGAAGCTAGGGTCAAGCTATTGACTGAGGACGAGACACGGCGAAGTCAAGATTGCAGACCTTGGCATTTCCAAGATGATGAGCCTTGTTTGTTTAAAGTTTTGGGACACGGTTCACAAGTTCACTCGCAGCTGGAGGCAACATACAGCATGATGCAACTGCTCGGTCGTCGATCTACCAACTTCACAAGCTGTGTTTTTTCGGCACGCTGGCACAGCAAGAGGAATGAGGGTGTTCACACCGAGGGCAGCTGTGGTTGGCGACGTCTACATCATGACCGGTGGAGTTGGCAGTTGGCTGTACATGGCCCCCGAAGTCGTCAGGCATCTTTGCGAGTTTTTTCCCTCTGAGCGTGCCGAATAGCATAGGCCTCTTGCAGCCGCCTAGCCAGTCGTGAAGATGCTCCCTGCAAAAATCAAACGCGGTCGTGCCTAAACTGCGCACATCTGCGCACTGACGAGGCACCAGAAATACAACGAACCTTGGTCTGCACTCACTCATGCATCGCTTGGTTTGTGAATGGTGCTCCATGGGAACTGCGAAAAGGCTTTCGGTGATTCGCTCAGTTATAGAGGGATCGTGTCTCGTTCGTTTCGGTGGAAGATCATGGGAAATGGTGTCTCGGACTTGCACCATGCTTGTCCAAGTAATTCCTCATGGCTCGGACCGTCTGCCTTTCGATAAGGCCTTTATCCTGATCTCGCGTGCCAGCGTCCCCCATCCCCCTGGTTCAGGGTTCGGGCGGCCACCGCTCGGCTGTAGTAGCCATAGTACATCCATGTACATCCTAAATCGGGCGTTGCAGAGGTCACCTCTGACCGGCATGATGCGAATCAGTAAAGCTTTCGTTCTATTCAAGAGCGTTCAAGTCCTACTGCATGCTACACTCACTGACTTTCTGCAGGTGCCCTAGTCCTCGATTAGACACTTCCAGGTTGCGTGTGTACTAGTGTGTTGCTTGGTGATCGCATGTTGGAGTTGCACATTTTTAGGAGAAGGTGGACATCTATGCCTTTGCCCTCATTATGCAGCATGACTGAATTTAGGGAGTGTTGTCAGTATGTGGTGCGTGTGTGTTGTCCTATGTTCGATTTCGGCCGAGAGCTTGAATGTGCACCAGGAACATGTTAGGACATGCATCCGTGACCACGCGGGTCACTGTCGCCGATGCTTCTGTCCATCCCGTTTGACCCACATGCTGCATAGGGTGCCATTGCTCACAGGTTTTTTATGAGCTCCGGACGACACCCTTTCCACGAGATATCGAAAGATCCAGAAGTCGCACCTCGCAGATGATTATTGGTGCTGGACCATGCGCCAGTCGACCTGACAGGAGCATTGCGTGATACTGCATGTCTAAACCACGGCTGGGCGGTCAGTAGCGTGTCTCAGGTCTTGAGAGAGTTCGCCAAGGGCAAGGAACCAAGGCAAACTGACCTGCTCCGGCAGCAAGCCGCACAGTGCGAAACCTGATCCAGACAAGTAGACGTCTGCTTGCAGCATCTTGCAGCTAGGCTTGTACACATAGTGGTATCATTTAATGTCGAGTTGTGTGAATCATGTCGATTTGATCATTTAGTGCCCTTCGAGGAACTGAGCTGGCTTCAGAAAGAGTGCTGCCGGGAGATCACTGCTTTGAATCCGTTGAGCTGCAAACAATAGAATCATACGGACCACTCGGTATACCCTGAATTGAACTGCTGCCTCCTTGAGGGCACTCATGCTTGGACCAGGCCAAACGTTGCCGAGTGCCACGCTGCGCTGCGTAGGCCAATGGCCGAAAGTTGGCATGTCTCCGCCTCAGCATGCCTCGGCCGAGCCGAACTGCGTCGATGCTTCGACGGGTTCTAGTGCAGGCTTTGCTGCAGCAGGAAAAATCGACTGAGAACGTCTGTGCGACAGGCCACATCGGTCATGTCGCTTCTAGTAAGCACGGGTTCACCTCGCAATCTCGTTTGCAAACATCCCAGGTCAACCAGCAACAGCGGCCGCCTGCCCAAAGGATTGTCGCCCAACTGCGCGAGGCTGCTACGAGTGATAAGAGCACAAGAAGTGAGGAGTTTCGGTTGAAAAATTGCATCTGTATTTCCAAGGCCGCGGAGAACTACACGCCGCCTGCATGTTTTTGCGGCAGAGCTTGAGCACAAGATTCCCAGTCCAGATATTTCTGCATATGCTCGGCCCCAACCCACACCAGCGTTTCCATATATCGGTCTCAGAGCTTGAGACATCCATGCTTTTAAAGAAAGGGGAAGATGTCACAGACGAATCGCAGTGGCCGATGCACTGCAATTCGAGCACCATAGGGTTAGACTGTCGTCGCGCAATAAAAGCAGTCGAGCCCCTTCGGGCACAACTTTGAAGGTGAAACGTCAATGCTAGAATCATAATGGGGTCGTGCTGGCTGCAGAAGGTCGATCGTGACGGAAGTGCCAGCATGAGCAGTGCACAGGGACACAGGGCGACAGGGTGCTTACAGAGTTGCTGTCACTCCCGCAAGGCTCCCCGAGCAGGCTCCCCGCTCTGACCCTGCTATTGCTTTGTGTTGCACAAGGGCTTAGCAGCGGCTACGTAGCACAGGTTCCCCCGTTTTTGTTGCTGGAAATTTTGCTTGAATTGCCTCAATGCCTCAACCTGTCTTGGAGGTGGATAATCCACAGACCAGCTTCAGCACTCTAGTGACATGAGGCAATTCGCGACAGGGCCGTTGCCCATGACAACGGGTCAAGCCACACCTCCATGCATCATGGATGCATGATGCTCGGAGCTGCTTTTGGGCCTTTCCATGGTTTTTAAGTTTTTCATTGCAGCTTGTGCCTCGCTTGGCCATCGGTCGGGTACTTTGCCAAGTCTGGACATCGTGCTTTGGGTCGCCATTCTTGTTCATCACCCAAATCTCCCAAAATTTTGATTCCGCACAGCTTGAATCCCAAGCGGAGATCCTTGCACACTCTCACAGTCTCAGGTTTGGTGTAGTTCAGAGAAAGAGCTAGGCATTTCGCTCTTCCACGTGACCGTCTCACGACGGGTGCTCCTGCAGCTTGATCCCAAGTTTCGTCTCAGCTTTCAGCACATGTTGGAGTCAAAGTAAAGACGTAGCAAGTCGACTAGCATGCTCCCTCCACCCGTCATGCGAGGTGTTCTGATGTGTGTGTGTGTGTGCATGGTTTGCACTCATGTGATCTTTCACAGGGGCCTCACGAACATCCAGTCCTGGAGGTCAATTTGCCTCAGATGGTTGCATTGCACACGCTTCTTTGACCGACCCATGGTCGTTGGCCAAGTTCTTTCCTGGCAGTGGCTTCGCTCGAGTATCCCGCAGAGATGCCCTTCGCAGTGATGTGATCAAGTTGGCACAGTCTACATTCAGGGATCCTTGACTCAGGAGGCCTCGCGTGTTTTTAAGTTGTGGTTGAGCAGCAGGACATCCTGCAGCGTTCAGCAACAGCTTACAAGAAAACCTGTCCGTGCACTATCGGACGGGCTCAGCTGAGGCTGATGCAGTCATAGTGCAGGCATCGGGGTGTCCGGTAACCGGTTCACCTTGGGAGCAACATCAGTTCCAGCAGTCCGGGTTGTGCACGGTGCTGATTCGCGCAGCATGTCGGACACATGGTTGTGTCCAGTCCTCAAACTAACCAAAGCTGTAGGACAGTTTGATCATTACACCACTGCCGGAACTCTTGGTCTTGGCTCGACTGTGATGGAGTGGTGACTCACGCACCTGGCATGACTCGAAATCACCTGGACCTGGCAGTCAAAGGCGTATCAGTGCCCTTCAGCCAGGCAGGGTGCAAGAAAGACGCGACTTTGCATCAAATGTTGAGGCACTTGGATAAGGATTCGAGGTTGAAGTATGTACCACTGTAGAGCACGCAGGGAGATGATGCCCGCACTTAGTGACTTAGTCCAGATGTCAAGCTCTGGCTTCGAAAACCATGAGAGTTATGCTGACAAGCAGTATCCTCGGAGGGATGACCTTGCGTTGATGCATGTTGCAGTCTGTCGTTAGAGCTTAAGTGGGGATCAAGGAATGAAAGCCCCTCTATCCAGCCGGAATCTTGTCAAGACAGACAAAAGCACAGATTGTGCGCACATTTCCCTTACATATTAATTATGTTGATGACTTTGGAATATGATATAGCTATAAGTTTAAGACGATAAATAAATAATACCGACATAAAAGCTCTGCTATGTTTAAATATTGTTGCCGGAAATCAAGAAACATTAAGCTGCATACATATGTGTAAAGGTCTAGTCTTCTGGAAAGACCGGAAGAGGATTATGGAGATCTGGAAATGCAGGCACCCGAGATCCTTTTGTTGTTGGATCCGAAGAAAGTTGCTACTAGTAGAATAGTCACAAAGGTAATAGGTCCTTGAGAGACGATGGCCCCACTATAAAAACCAGCGGGAGGTTGCCTTTAATTGCGGTTGAAGAGTGGAAAGTAGGGTGGCCATAATGATCTTTGGAGCGTGTTTTTTACTCTTCGGAATGAGGCGGGGCCCGAACTAGGGCTAGTTAATCCCCATGTTGGCGCTAGCTTAGCGATAGTTTGGCGCTAGAGCAACAAGGTATATCGTCATACAGTGTACAGTTTTGTTTATATATATGTATATATACATGTATGTATGTATGTATGTATGTTGGAGTGCTTTGTGATTTGGTGAGATATCACAGCCTTGTACGGGCTCCGATGCCGAAGTCTGTCGTACCTGCAGTTGCGAGGCTGACAAGGCGGCAACGTGGCATCCACGGCACGGAGCTCATGTCTACTACTTCGTTCTTCGGTTGAAACATTGAGGCATGCTGTTTCGGTTGTATCAGTATCGATTGCATCAGCGAAGCCACTCCCCTTCCCATCGGTTGGTGTTGCAAAAAAAGACCGATGATGGTTTAACTTTGTGGGCCGTCATGTCCACGACATCGTTCTTCCATCTTGTCGCTCGGATTCTTTGTCCAGTGTTTATAGGCATACACAAGTTAGAAGCCTTGCAGTCGTCAGACTCATGCAGCTAAGTGATTAACCGAGCCACTTGTGGACCCGTCATGTTCTTCCACAACCATGAGTTCCTTTGAAGCCTGGGGGTGAGAAGTTTCCGAGGAGCGCAGGTTTCTGTCACCGATTGAGGTTTAGAGGGCAGAGCAGTTTGTCTCAGGTAGTTCTGTGGCATCTGCGTCGCGGGAAGTATCGGCTTGAAGATCCACTTAGTAGGCTATGTCGTTCCGACCCCGAAGGCCGTAGCCGCAAGCTGGATTCTGCACAAATGTCTTCAACCGTACTTTGGTTTGCAAACCTTTGCAGCAGCGTTGTGCGATTGTTGCTTGAAACTGCTTATTTCGTGTTTTGTAGGTCGCATTTGGCGCTAGCTGGGCGCCAGTTCGGCGCGAGTGAAATATTGCCAACTTTGTCGCTTACCACTAGTCGCCCACTCCTGTACAGCGAAACCGGGGAGATTTAGCGGTGGTCCCGCAATGTCGGAAGCTGTTTGAATGTTGCAAGGTCGCGTACATTCCACTCCAGAGAATCCAGTGGGTCGGAAAGACATAGCCTACTAAGCGGATCTTCAAGCCGATACTTCGCGACGCAGTTGCCAGAGAACTACCTGAGACAAATCGTTTTGCCCTCTAAACCTTGAAACCTGGGCTCATCAGATGTCTTCGCAGCCCCAGGCTTCAAGACATTCATGGATGTTGAAGAGCATGACCTGATGGTCAACAAGTAGCTCGGTTCATCGCTTAGCTGCATGAGTCTAACGACTGCAAGGTTTCTAACTTGTGTATGCCTGTAAAACACTGCACAAGGAATCCGAGTGACACTTTTCTCTTCCAAATAAGCGGGACCCGAAGGT
>CAJNDT010000008.1:0-37828 GCA_905221615.1 Symbiodinium sp. CCMP2592
CCCGAAAATGCAATCCCCAAACCATGTAGAAACCGTGATGAAATACCCCACTTGATCCCTCAACCCCTCAACCCTAGAAACTTGAAACCCTGCAGCTCTAAGTTCCAAGGACACAAATCTTAACATACAACCGACACGACCCGAATCCCTCAATTGATATGTAGAGTTCTCATAAAAAGCCCAATGGCCTCCTAGTGCAAGAAAGCAGCATACGCCCATGTGAACCCCAACCCCTAAACCCCTCACACCCTGCTGAGTCATATGAACCCCAACCCTAAGCCCTGAACAGTCCTTAACCACCTGTAAAACTCGAAAGCCCTCTGAAGGAACTAGCGGAAGCGACGCAAGACTGTCCCGAAGTGGAAGAGGCAAGGGAAAGGTTTGGGTTTCGGGTCTAGGGCTTAAGGTGTTTGGGTCTGGTGTTTCTGTGCGTGGGTGTGTTTGTGTGTTTGTGTGTGTGCGCTGAAGTATCGACAATGCAAGGCGAATTTTATGCTGAAATACAGTAAATGGAAACGATGTTTTCAGCCTTCATTTGGCAGGGTTTCGGGCTCAGGATCTTGTGAGGAAAGGTTTCGTGTTTGGGACTTAATTATCAAGTCCTGGAACCCAAGTCCCAATTTGTTGGACTTTGTGAGTCGAACTATAAGTACCCTAGTTGCATCTGCAAGTGATTGTTTATCAGTTGCCTTGCTTCCAGCCCTACTTGCACGTCACCTGATCCTTCAAGTAGGGGAGATGGGACTGTAATTAGGGTTCGGGTTTAGGGCATTGTCCGTAGATGTGGTTTGTAAGGTGTGTGTGCGAGTGAATGTCGCTGCATAGATTTCACGTGGGTGGCTTGGGGCTGAGCACAAGGTGGATAAAGGTTTTGAACTGAAGCTAGTGTTCGCAGTCTTGCTATGTCGCTATGCACCAGAAAGCTATGGACCCTGGTCGGACCAAGCAAGAGTTCTACATCATGCATACGAATAATGTTGGACCCAGAGCCTCAACCGCCAAATTCCGAATCCCTGAATCCGATAACTTCCAAGTCGCAAAGGCCTGCAGATCCCAGAACCCAAACCGGAATATGGGATTTACAACAAGCAACCCTCAACTCCCGGGACTCTAAGCCCTTAAGTATAAATGCCTGAGTCAGTATCAATACTGTATTCTTCGGGTTCCATAAGATAGCCACAGACCCTGTTTTGTTTATTAAGGCGCCAAATGCCACACAACCATGACAGAACCCTTTTAGCAACCCTTGTCAGAACCCTTGAGAGGAATCATGTTCTAGTCATTAAACCTCGAGCTCACTTGAATCCTAGCCCCTAAACCCTACTCTACTTGGAGGTTCATGGGTAACTATAAGTGGGTTTATAAGTAGAGTAACGATACTTATAACTCATATCAGGGGACTTATAACCCTACTTATAACTACCCATGACCTCCAAGTAGGCCCTAAACCCTTTTCCCTTATGGAATCCCTATAGATCCCTTTAAAAGGACCCTTAAAGGACCCTACTTCTTGCTACCCATGAACCTCCAGTCTAACTATCCCAAAGCCCACTGAAGCTAAACCCTAAACCCCTAAACCCTAAACCCCTAAACCGTCAAGATTCTCGAGGTCAAGTCCGAATTGTACAGGGAGCTCCGCGAGGTGTCGATTTAGGGCTTAGGGGTTTAGGGGTTTAGGGGTAGGGCTTGCCCATAGGCCCCAAAGTAGTTCCTTTTTGGGATTACCTTGTAGGATTCTATATATGAACCCCAAAAAGGAACTACTTTGGGGCCTATTTAGGGCTTAGGGCTGAGGGTTTCAGGGCTCAGGCCTTCAGGGTCGAGGCCGTATTATGGCTTTTGGTGATTTTAGTGCATGGTTTTGGGCATGGTTCGGGCTTTAGGATTTCATGGCTCGTGGAGACTCAGGGCATTCTCGAGGTTGTGGTTGTGGTGGTTGTTGCGGTTGTTGTTGCTTCTCATCCGTTCTCAGTTCTCATCAAAGAGGCAGTCGGACTTGCAGTGACGCTTGTCTTTGGAGCACTTCTGACTGCAGCAGGTGCCGGTTGGCACGACAACCCTAAACAGACCCGATAGAGTCTCAGGTCACCAGGGTACAATGTTTGATGTCCCTTAGTTTTAGTTGTTAGATATAAATCCCAAGAATCCGAACAATGACTATTTTCGGGATGGTTGAAATCGACAACCAGCGAATGGAACCGTGATGTTGGTCTACCCTTAAGTGCTTTTCTGTAGCAACTTTCCGCCACGGGCTGATGCCCTGCCCCACATGACCTGAGACACTGCGAATCCCAAAAATTCAGGCCCAAAACTTTAAAACCATCAGCCAAAAGTCCTCATCCTTAGGCTCACGAAACCCAAAACCCGGTGACCTACCCCTTTGTTCCTCTGTAGACGATCCCCTAAACCCTAAACGCCTAAACCTCTAGTCCATACCCAGAGGCCCCAAAGTAGTGCCTTTTCGGGATTACCTTATAGGGTTCTTTTTATGAACCCCAAAAGGGAACTACTTTGGGGCCTCTGGGTACCTTGCTTTCCGGATCTTGCCAGCATCCGAACTACGCCGGTCCGGCGAGCGGCCTTCCACCCGGCCGCATGGCTGTTTCGAAGATCTTATATGGGTAGTTGTCAAAATTATAGTTCCGTTTCGGGTACCCTAAATATAAGGTGCCGTACTATAATAAGGACCCAAAAGGGGACCCTAATTTTGACAACCACCCATGTCAAAGCCGCAAGAGTCCTAGTAGTTGCAAGTTTTTCGCTATTCCCGAAAAGCCTTCAATAAGTTCATAGCCGTATAGTAGAATATATTCCCCCCCCCAAAAGTGCATCCGTATCATTAAGGCACCTACGTTGGCAAAGCCACTTGGTAGATTCACGCGTACTTTCTGTTCTGCTAAAACCTTGAGGACCCCAGTTGTCTTTATCTTGACCCTAAACCCTAAAGGGCCCTAAATCTAAACAATCTAAACTTTAAGATCTAAACCTAAACTTTAAGATTGAGAGCCACCGAACCCACGCTTCAGTCGTCAGAGGAGAGCATTTGCTCATAGTAAATTTCGCGTTGCGCATCAACTTCTGGACACAGATGTGCATGGTCGTATGGGTGTGAGCGAGACAGAGAATGCGTTGATGCATGGAGCAGAGGTGAGTTGTCGGTGTATCTGCATTGCATGTCGATTGACGACGCGATGAAGCATTGAGGATCGTTTGACATGCATACATCGGCTTTGGCATGACAACTGCTCACTGCTGTGTATCCTCATTTGCTCTCGTGGTCTATCTATCGATCTGTCTACGTATCTAATTGTCTTGACCTATCTATCCACCCGTCCATCTCTCTCTAGCAATCTGTCTGTTAATCCGTCTATCTGTCTCCTTATCAATCAAACATTTGGATCTATATATCGGTCGATCAGTCTGATTATCTACCTGCCTATCTCTCTATTTGTCGATCTATCTGCCCACATCTTCTCGCTACCTACCAACCTGTCTGCTTGCCGGCCTACCTACCGACCGACCTACTTACCTACCTACTTAACCGTCCGTCGTGTCCATTCATCCATCCATCCATCAGTCCATCCAGTCATCCAGCCATCCCTCAGTCCGTCTGTTTGTCTGCATAGCTGTCTTTCTGTCTGTCTATCTGTATATCTTTGCTAGTGTTGGAGCGTTCAAGTTGCGTTGTTGGTTGGCTATCTTGTGCAGCATTCTGCGTCATATATGTATATATCTCTCAGTTCAGGCTACATGTCGTTTGCTAACGGTCCGCCGACGGTGGAGAATGCCAGCATGCAGGTTGGGAACGTGGTTGCAGTGTAGGTGCTTTCGGATTTCTAGGACGTTTGGGTGGTAGTAGGCGCATATTGTCGTTTGATGTTTCTGTTTTTTGGGTTGAAGGCTTTGGGGTTCAGATTTCAGAATTCTGGGCACAGGTACGGTAGCTCGACGCTTGGGAATCTGAGCCTTATATAGGGGCCTCAACACATTGAATATGTTTATTGGGTTTAGTTTATTATATCTATAATGAGTTATAATGAAGAGCCCCAAAATGCGGTATTTATCATTATATTTTAAACTACTGTCTTCTCTTACCCTCATTCCTGGTGTCGGACTTCTGATGTTTCCAGATCCCGGTCTGGTCTCTGCTCGTCTGAGTCCAGACCTACATATGTGAGTATCTACATGTGCCCGTACGTTTGTATGTGTTCGTATGCCTGTACGCAGGTTTGTAGATAGGCAGATAATTACTGTAACCGTACACACACACACACACACACACACACACACACACACACACACACACACACACGCGCGCGCACGTACACGGACAGATGCTTACAGAAGATATTAGATGCATATCTATTTATATTTGTAGATAAATATTCGGTGTGTGTGATGATTGTCATATGCACAGAGTAGGCAGTTCAAATATCAGATATAGACGTATCCTGACTGCGAGATTGATTTCTTTTGACGTGTGAAACAGAGACGTTACTATAGGCGCCTAAATCATTACCATAGTATTTGAATGTATTTGAGGGGTTCCTTATTATAATTATATAGTGTAATAATGGGCTGCAAAACCCTATTCTGATTATTAAGGCCCCAATATTACCAGCCTTGTCACGGCAGGTGGCTGCAGCCTGTGCAAAGGCACAGGCAACCCTGAATGCATTGCATGCCAGGATCCGAATGGTTGGGGGTTGAGGGTTCAAGGTTTACAGAGGTTCAGGGTTTAGGGATGTCTTCAGCTCTTCGCATGTTCGTGTGTTCAGCAAGCGCGACTTTAGAGCGATGCTTGAGGATTAAGGCTGCAGCAAGTTTCGCTTGTTGGATGCGAAAACGTCGTGCAGTGCATGTCTATTTGGAGGTTCATGGGTAGTTATAACTGGGTTTATTAGTAGGGTAAGTATACTTACAACTCATATCAGGGGACTTATAACCCTGCTTATAACTACCCATGAACCTCCAAGTATCCCTTGCCTCGGTCTAGATATCGGGCCATGCTATCTGCTGTTTTTTTTATGAACCGTGGAGCGACATGCGAAAGGACATCAGGACACATCTCCAGGCAATGCAACACCGCTCACTATGATTCAATGCAGCAGTTCGGTTCTGATGACACGAGGCCAAGCTACTGCTAGGTAAACACGGTTTATTTCGTTACGATGTGACAACAAGTATGTGCAGATGCATCAGTCATTGTCAAGCCTTACACCCTCATTTCCTGAACTACATCGAAGATCGGTTCCCGTCGCGGACTGACTGAACTTCTCTCAGCAAGTCTTGCAGGGTGTGAGGGCCTTCCGCTTAGGCTTTCGCTTGGCACCTGCCGAGCTGGCGGTGTAGGTTTTTGGGTTAGCAATCTCCCAAAAGTAGGTAAACTAATGGCCCAAAATCTACAAAAGGCCATTATTCTACATGCTTTTGGGGTCCAGGTAAACCCCCAAACCTCCTCAAACCCTAAGTGCAAGAGGAACTACGCAACCTAGGTTTTTGTCGCGAGCATGAACACGAACCAGCATATGTCATGTTCTGACTAAACTGCCGCTTGCTTTCATGGCTGCTCATCTAGTTCCTGTAGGCCACGTGGGCCTTTTGGTACCACCACAGGCTGTGGAACGAGAGCCGTAGAGATGAGCGGAACATGAATTTAGTGTTTGCATTCGCTTTCATTGCAAGGACATGTGTGAATGAAGGTCAGTAACCTGCATCCAACCCTTTATAGATCCCTTGCAGGATCCCTGATGCCTTCGTAGCTGAGTAGGTAACCTTTAACCTCTGGGGTTTATACAATCCCATCATACCTGAAAAGATTAACCCGCGTTGGGCTGGGGTACCCAGCCCCTAAGACTCTAAGATACGAACCCTTAAAGCTGTGAAGCACCCCTGAAAGGCAAGACCCCAAGCCCGAAACCAGAAACCAAGCCTCGCACCCAAAGATCCTTCAACCTAGAAAGCCCTAAACTTACCTTTGGTTAGTAGGGAATGGAAGAATGAATAGTCGTTATAATTGTACCCCCTTCCAACATTCCCTACTAACCAATCGTAAGTAGACCCCAAGGCCACAGGGTCCAAGTACTCCCTGTTATAGGACTTCAGGGCCTTTGAGGTACCAAAACCCATAAATAAGGACTGCGTGGAGGCTTAGTGACTTAGTGTATATCCCCAAAGCTCGATACCCGAAGCCCTGTCCAGCGCTAAAGCCCCAAGCCCTACATAAACTTAAGACCCTAAACCGAAACCCAACCCCCGCCCCCCCTTCAAAAAACAAAATCCGAAGGAGACCGCACTTTCGAGGCAACCGAAGCTTCTCCGAGTTGGCTCGGGCTCCTGGTCTTTAGGGGGGATTGTCGGGTTTAGGGGTTAGGAGTTGGAGTTTTGGGGTTTAGGGTTTAGGTCCGTTTAGGGTTTAGCCGGTTAGGGTTTAATTAGGGGCTAGGAGTTGGGGTTTAGGGCCGTTTAGGGATTAAGGTTTAGGGGCTAGGAGTTGGCGTTTAGGGGTTTAGGGTTTAGGGCCGTTTAGGGTTTAGGGGTTAGGAGTTGGGGTTTAGGTGGCGTTAGGGTGTAGGAGTTGGGGATTACTGAGGGTTTAGGGGTTAGGAGTTGGGGTCCAGGGGTTAATTTCGGGTTTTGGAGTAGAGGTTTGAGGGTTTAGGAGCCAGGGTTTTGGGTTTGTTGGAGGCTTCAGGGTTTAAAGGGTCTCTTAAGGGGTTCTAAGGGTATTAGGAGGGTTTAGGGTTCAGGGTTAGGGGGTTAAGTATCAAGGTTTCCGGGTTTTCAGGTTTAGTAATGTAGGCCTTTCATGTTGAGGATCGTCAGGTGTAGTAGGTCTTAGGGGTTTAAGGTTTAGGGTCTTCAGGTTATGTTTCGGGGTTTAGGTGTTTAACGTCTGGGGTCCAGGGTTCAGGACGTGCTAGGAGGCTTAAGAGTGTTGAAGTTGGGTTTGGGATGTAGGGTCTTGGGTCCACCGGGGTTCCGTGCTTTCTTCGGGTTTCGGAGCTGTGGGTTTCTTTACGTTCAGGGCCTATGGGCTGAAACAGTTTGGGGGGGGGGGGGGGGGGGGGGTTTCTGGGTTTGGGGTTTAGGGGTTGAGGGTTTCAGGCTCTAGGATTTTGATAGTTAGAGTTTAGATTTATGTTTCTTTGGATCTTCCCCGTTGATGGTTCCGGGTTGTGGGGTTGGTTTCCGGAGTTTGGCTGTGGGGGGCTTTGTGACAGGGATCTTCATCTTCGTGATTGGTGAAGGTGAAGGGATTGCTCTAGTCTCATGACTCTAATGTAGACCCCTAACTAAGAAACACCTTTTCTTTAAACAATCCTGGCCTTGGGATCCTTAGTGCAAGTTTGAAGCCTTTATCAAGAACTGGTTTATGAGTCAGAGGTCCGCATTATTCTACGTATTTCAGAGTTCGAGCAGTCTGTGGCATTCATGAAACTCCCAAGCGAGCAGCTGTTACCTGTTTACACGGATCTCTCCACTGATTTCAATCATGCTTCTCCCCAAGAGGCTCTGTATCTTCTCTAGACCTAACGACGAGTTTCAGATGAGAGTTTCTCGGAAGGTCTAGCTGGATCTTTCTTAGACATGAGACACTTACGGAGGTGTGACATCTGCTCCATGGGGTTTAAGAGGGTCCAAAGGTGCCAAGTGATCAAGCGTTTGGGCTTGGCCTGGAAGTTTCATGGTGCTGGTGAGGGCAGCACTTTGCATCTGGTTGCTGGCAGATGTCTACACTGCTTCGGGTTAAGAGTTTCGTGTAGTGCCACCCCCTGAAAGGCGCCTGCTCCCATACTTACAAACCGATGGAGGATCGAGAGATCATGGCATGAAAGAAGGATGTATATGCATGAAGGGATGATGTATGTATGTATATATGTATGCACGTACGTATGTATGCATGCATGGATGCAAGTGTGCGCATGCGCATGGATTGTATTCAAATGGCATGCGCATTCAGAATATGACTCTCTACATACGTTTCTTCAACTTCTCAGCCACCTGCTGTGTCCATTTACCCGTTCTTTACATCCTGAATCCGAACTCCAATCCCAAACTCCCACTGCACGGAATCCCGACAGCCAGACCCTGAACCATTGACCCCGAGAGGTCTAATCAAACCGAAAGCCACAAGAAATACCAAGAGGGAACACAGGCAACAAGCAATCCCTCAACCAACCATAATCATAGCAATTAGATGAATGCATGTGGGTATGCATGTGTATATGCATTGATGCGAGAAACGGCATTATTGTGTTAAGTAGCACTAGTAGTTTTTTGTTCTTATTTTTCATATCTATCTGTATAAGTAAGTCAAAACACTGAGGTAGAAAGACGTCGAGTCTGACCAATGAAGGAATGACCAAATCCAAGACTAAACACGCAATACCTTCAAACATCAAGTAGGCTCAAGCAGCGAGAAAGGAATTACTTATATAAGATCAAGTAATCAGTTAGACAAATTACAGACCTACCAAAAAGCAACAACGGTATAAGAAGCTGAATGCAGGCAGCAAGGCGCCTTTCGGAGGGGCTGCCAGTGCATGAGGCTCTTGCAGAAGAGGGCTTACACCAAGTAGCATTCTGATTCTTATAGTATAGTATAGTATATTATAGTACATTATAGTATATTCTACTATATTATAGCTTATACAGTCGTCTAGTTAACAGAGTTAAAGGTTGAGGGCTTAGCGTTGTTCTTTTGAGGGCTTCCCATAGTTCCAGTGTCTTGTTCTGGCAGGGGCCCTGATGATGTTTTGAGGTTTTCGTTAAAGTAGCGAGTGTTGTAGAGATTGTGTGGGTGGTGTAATAGGCTCGTCGGGGTTTATAGGGTGTCATAAGCGGGCTTTAGGGTTTTGGGATTGTTGGTCTCACGGGGTTTTAGAGGGGTGCAGGGTTTCAGGTTTTGGGGTGTTGGGGTGTTGGGTTCTCGGAGTTCGGTGATTGCTTGGAAGTTGCAGAGTGTAGAAGGGCTTCTTATCTAAGGAGCCTCCAGGGACCTGGGGTCTAGGACCCAGAGTAGGCGGTTTGGGTTCCCTTATAAACCCCTCTAAACCAAAAAGGGCACCCTTTTTGTTCCTAGGCTTCTCTTAGGTCTAGGAGTACATTTTTGTTCTTTGCAAGGTCTTCATTAGGGGTCGTATCTTAGTAGCTGGATGGGTACTAAACCCTAAGCCTTACACCCTAAACGGGCTCAGGAACTCTACTCAGGTATGCTGGGTATGGATTAGGTTCTAGCCCTGACATGAGGACGGTCTCAGATGGATCATTATGCAGGTTGCGTGGCCCCACGGGCAGAGGAAAAACACAACTTTCACCAACTGGGTGCCGGAGCAAGTGTTCTGCCAGGTTCACAATCTGGTTTGTAATTTGTAGGGTTTTTGGCCCTAAGGGTCAAGGGTTGCGGGGTTAGAATTCAGGTTTCAGGGCACTCCCTCTTCATTGCATAGATGCTGGGAGCTCGACTCAAGGAAGAAGATCAAGTTAGCTACAGGGACGACTGAAGCCTCTCAACTCCCAAGACCAGGATGCAAATAGTTTCCCAGAGGAAACAACAATTGCTGACGACTTTCCGTAAAAAACAAGTACACATCTTGGATTATTGGGGCACGTTTTGGACCCGCAGGCTTGGGGCTTAGTAAATGCACGATTCCAGGTGCTTCACATCAAGCAAATTGCGAACGTGAAGAAGCAGATGTGTTGCTTGACGGCACATCTAATGAAATGTTACGGTCATGTGCAGTACGTACTTCAATCTGCGGCTTCTTCTAGTGACCGTCGCTTCGTCACCTAACGTCTCAACGCTTTGGGGTGATCGTTGCATGAGTCGTACTCCCCGATTGCATGGTGCACTACTTACACCCTCAACCTTCCACCCCCCAACCCTACCACCTCACCCCAAAATCAGCCCGAATAGACAAAGCGGCAGTGCCTTAGGAGCCTCGCTTTGTTTCTAAATCTCCTGGGTTTAGGTTCAGGGGCTCCAACTCTAAACCCCAAGATGTAAACCCTAAACCCTAGCCCCGTCAAGCCCCAGACCTAAACCCAATCACCTACGTACACCAACTTAGCAGGAACATGCCTTGAGGCTCACCATACCTAGTGCTGGGCGCAAAGTAATGCAGGAGCCATAGTACGTAGAATAGGGTCTTGGGGGTACATTATACATATATATATATATATATATATATATATATGGCCCTTAGGATGATATAGGAGATAGGAGCCAGCAGTCGATCAACATCTCTGAGGGGATAATTAGTTTACGACTAGATATTGCGAGCTCCATTTTCATCTGCACGTGGAATTGTCTTATGTGCAGCCTTGTAACATACGTACTTACAAGTAGACCGGGAAATTCAAATGGCAAGCCCCGAAGTTTCATACTCCTCACTTTCGAACTGCCAAGGTACCTCCGAGATTGCTGGAACGATTGGTGCCTGGCCGCTGGGCCTGTAGTGTCTCATTAATGAAACAGGCGGTTTAGGGTTTAGGGTTTTGGCGCCTGGCCACGAGTCTGTCTGCAAATTGCATGGACGATGGCGTGTAGCATGGGTAGTTTCCGGGTCCCTTTGCGGGTCCTTTGTACAAGGGTGCCGTACTATTTTGGGCACTGGAAAAGGGACCCTAGGGAACTACCCACATGTTTCCTGCCAGGGGTTTGTGAACAACGTCCGAAGTTTCAGAGCTCGAGGTTCCTAATACAGGGTGCTTAAAGAAGTTATTGCAAGAATTTTCACATATACTTGAAACTTAAAACCTTATTCTAATTACGGTTGATGATATAGATCCTGCATTACCTTAATGAGCCTAGACTGTGAGAGTTATGGTATATTCCTTACGGCGGGTAATGGGATTTATACCATCAGCCGTATTATACGTCCCCTACACTATGAGGCTCAGGGGTTCGCGTTGGAGCGGATTCTACGGCATTCAATCTCCGTGGCCTATGGCCTTGTGCGGGAAAACCGAGGACTTCCATCCTTTGATATTCCGGCTGAGTACATGCTTCACTTGGTCTAATCTAAGGGTCCTCGGTATTGTTATAGCGGATACTTCCCCAAATCATACTAGTAATTGCTCCCTTTGGGCTACCCTATGAAGGGGGTTTAGAGCCTAAAGCTTTAGGATTCAATGCTTTGGGTTTCCTGTTCTCTTGGAAGACTATCCGATTATCGGAACGGTGGGGCAGCGGCTTTTAGACCCGAAAAGGCTACTTGGAGGATCATGGGACTTAGTAAGTAAGGTTATAAGTAGTTGTAAGTATAGTTACCTTTTTTATACTCCTAGCTACTGAGTCGCATGAACCTTGAAGTAGTCAAAGTTCGGTCCGAAGGGTTGTAAGGTTCCTTTTCATGCAGGGTTGCGATTTTTTGTTTAAGGGTTTGGTAGCATCCTGGCCCGAATGAACCGCATCTCTTCAAAAAGGTCCTGGGTGGCTGGCTACCTTGCTGCTGTGACAGCAGAGTGTGCACCCTGCCTAGACATGGTGCGGGAGCCTTTATCAGCCAGCATCACTATTCCAGTATCCCCTATTAGGCTTGCCCGTGATAGCCATAGCACAATGCACATCAGCACATGAGTGCTGCAGCAGATTTTTCAGAACAACGCGTTTTCCGCTTCCTTATTTTCTAGGGCTGGATCTTTGATTTAGGTTTCAGGGGTGAGGGGCTCGGGTTACAACAACACAGCATACTTGATCGGGACCTAGGAAATCCCTTGGGCAGAATCGTGGTACTATCAGCTCAAAGGCCTCAGCTATTAAGGCCATCATCTTGAGCCCTATAGAAGCTCGGCAATAACCCTAAACACTAATCTCACCACACTCAAGGCACCTTAATGCAAAACAGGCCTTCGTCCCTAAGTTCCAGTTCTGAAGTCCTCCCTAAATATGTTCTTGCAAAGATTTTCATGCTCAGGATGAGGAAGGCAACTTAAATTACCACGATACGGAAGCTTTCTTGTCTACTGTAGGTCCCTATGTAGGTCCCTAGTTTGGTCGATTAAACTAAGCTCCATAACAAGAACCCAGTCACCCAAGCCCAGATGATTCTTGGTGTGAATAACTATAAGGCCTTTGCCTGTGGGGGCGGTGGGTTAGGAAAGCATAGGCCTAGCATCTCAGCATTTCCCTACAGGTTATACATCTGGGCTGTGCTTTCGGAGTGTTTTTAATTTCTGTGGTTTTGCTGGGTCTTGGTATACAACGATTGATTGTATGGTTTGTAGTGTCAAACAACCATAAGTTTGTAGTGTCAAACAACCATAAGCCACGTTAGCTCAAGCTGCCACTCGAAACGAATTGTCAGTGGTAATTTACCACTGACAATTCGCTTCGAGTGTCAGCAAGCTTCTCATGTGAACATCGCCCTCACCGTGGATCACCTCGAGTGTCAGCGTGGAGCCCTAGAGTGCAGAGTCATGCTGGTGTTTGCGGCAAGACCCATTCGCCGCTGCGGCAAGACCCATTCGCCGCTAGCAGGGTCAGGGTCTGAGGGTAGCATCTAAGAGAGAGTCATGCGGCATGGACCATTCGCCGCCGAGAGCTAGGATGAGAGTCATGTTCTTATCGTCTGCTAGAGTCAGATGCCATAGGTAGGTCGGCAGAGTGTCATAGCAGTGACTTGCAAGAGCAGTTTGTCAGTGTCAGGTACCACATTGCATCACCGAGGCCAGACCTTCCAGTGTCAAGCGATGGCAGGACACTGAGCGATTGCAGTCAGGGTCATCGCCTGAGAGCGCAGATGCATCCGGAGTGCAGTGTCATTTTGTGCGGCATGACCCATTCGCCGCTAGCAGTGTCAGGGTTTGAGTGTAGCATCTAATCTAAGAAAGAGTCATGCGGCATGGACCATTCGCCGCCGAGAGCTAGGATGAGAGTCATGTTGTTCAATGATTATTTTCGTCGTCGTCTATTTTAATAATTAAATGACATATTTAGTTTAATATTTAAATTTAATTATAATAAATAAATATTATTCAATAAATGATGCCATAGGTAGGTCGGCAGAGTGTCATAGCAGTGACTTGCAAGAGCAGTTTTTGTCAGTGTCACATATAACAATAATAATTTCAATTTAATATAATAATTAAACACATTGCATCACCGAGGCCCGACCTTCCAGTGTCAAGCGATGGCAGGACACTGGGCGATAGCAGTCGGGGTCATCGCTTCAGAGTGCAGTGTCATTTTGTTGCGGCATGACCCATTCGCCACTAGCAGTGTCAGGGTTTGAGTGTAGCATCTAAGAGAGAGTCATGCGGCATGGACCATTCGCCGCCGAGAGCTAGGATGAGAGTCATGTTCAATCATCATCTAAGCTGCTAGAGTCACATGCCAAGAGTGTCACAGCAGTGACTTGCAAGAGCAGTTTGTGAGTGTCACATGCATCACATTGCATCACTGAGGCCAGACATTCCAGTGTCAAGCGATGGCAGGACACCGAGCGATTGCAGTCAGGGTCAGCGCCTGAGAGCACAGAGGCATCCAGGGTGTAGTGTCATGTTGTTGCGGCATGACCCATTCGCCGCTAGCAGTGTCATGGTCTGAGGGTAGCATCTAAAAGAGTCATGCGGCATGGACCATTCGCCGCCGAGAGCTAGGATGAGAGTCATGTTCTTATCATCTATCTGCTAGAGTCAGATGCCATAGGTAGGTCGGCAGAGTGTCATGGCAGTGACTTGCAAGAGCAGTTTTTGTCAGTGTCACATAATATATCACATTGCATCACCGAGGCCCGACCTTCCAGTGTCAAGCGATGGCAGGACATTGGGCGATTGCAGTCAGGGTCATCGCTTCAGAGTGTAGTGTCATTTGGTTGCGGCATGACCCATTCGCCGCTAGCAGTGTCAGGGTTTGAGTGTAGCATCTAAGAGAGAGTCATGCGGCATGGACCATTCGCTGCCGAGAGCTAGGATGAGAGTCATATTGTTCAATTATCGTCTATTAATCTGCTAGAGTCACGTGCCATAGGTAGGCCGGCAGAGTGTCATAGCAGTGACTTGCAAGAGCAGTTTTGTGAGTGTCACATGTATCACATTGCATCACTGAGGCCAGACCTTCCAGTGTCAAGCGATGGCAGGACACCGAGCGATTGCAGTCAGGGTCAGCGCCTGAGAGCACAGAGGCATCCAGGGTGTAGTGTCATGTTGTTGCGGCATGACCGAATTCGCCGCTAGCAGTGTCATGGTTTGAGGGCAAAATCTAAGAGAGTCATGCGGCATGGACCATTCGCCGCCGAGAGCTAGGATGAGAGTCATGTTCTTATCGTCTATTATTATCTGCTAGAGTCAGATGCCATAGGTAGGTCGGCTGAGTGTCATAGCACTGACTTGCAAGAGTTGTATTATCAGTGTCACATGTATCACATTGCATCACCGAGGCCCGACCTTCCAGTGTCAAGCGATGGCAGGGCACTGGGCGATTGCAGTCAGGGTCATCATCGCTTCAGAGTGCAGTGTCATTTTGTTGCGGCATGACCCATTCGCCGCTAGCAGTGTCAGGGTTTGAGTGTAGCATCTAAGAGAGAGTCATGCGGCATGGACCATTCGCTGCCGAGAGCTAGGATGAGAGTCATATTGTTCAATTAAATTATCGTCTATTAATCTGCTAGAGTCACATGCCATAGGTAGGCCGGCAGAGTGTCATAGCAGTGCCTTGCAAGAGCAGTTTTGTGAGTGTCACATGTATCACATTGCATCACTGAGGCCAGACCTTCCAGTGTCAAGCGATGGCAGGACACCGAGCGATTGCAGTCAGGGTCAGCGCCTGAGAGCACAGAGGCATCCAGGGTGTAGTGTCATGTTGTTGCGGCATGACCCATTCGCCGCTAGCAGTGTCATGGTCTGAGGGTAGCATCTAAAAGAGTCATGCGGCATGGACCATTCGCCGCCGAGAGCTAGGATGAGAGTCATGTTCTTATCATCTATCTGCTAGAGTCAGATGCCATAGGTAGGTCGGCAGAGTGTCATGGCAGTGACTTGCAAGAGCAGTTTTTGTCAGTGTCACATAATATATCACATTGCATCACCGAGGCCCGACCTTCCAGTGTCAAGCGATGGCAGGACATTGGGCGATTGCAGTCAGGGTCATCGCTTCAGAGTGTAGTGTCATTTGGTTGCGGCATGACCCATTCGCCGCTAGCAGTGTCAGGGTTTGAGTGTAGCACCTAAGAGAGAGTCATGCGGCATGGACCATTCGCTGCCGAGAGCTAGGATGAGAGTCATATTGTTCAATTATCGTCTATTAATCTGCTAGAGTCACGTGCCATAGGTAGGCCGGCAGAGTGTCATAGCAGTGACTTGCAAGAGCAGTTTTGTGAGTGTCACATGTATCACATTGCATCACTGAGGCCAGACCTTCCAGTGTCAAGCGATGGCAGGACACCGAGCGATTGCAGTCAGGGTCAGCGCCTGAGAGCACAGAGGCATCCAGGGTGTAGTGTCATGTTGTTGCGGCATGACCGAATTCGCCGCTAGCAGTGTCATGGTTTGAGGGCAAAATCTAAGAGAGTCATGCGGCATGGACCATTCGCCGCCGAGAGCTAGGATGAGAGTCATGTTCTTATCGTCTATTATTATCTGCTAGAGTCAGATGCCATAGGTAGGTCGGCTGAGTGTCATAGCACTGACTTGCAAGAGTTGTATTATCAGTGTCACATGTATCACATTGCATCACCGAGGCCCGACCTTCCAGTGTCAAGCGATGGCAGGGCACTGGGCGATTGCAGTCAGGGTCATCATCGCTTCAGAGTGCAGTGTCATTTTGTTGCGGCATGACCCATTCGCCGCTAGCAGTGTCAGGGTTTGAGTGTAGCATCTAAGAGAGAGTCATGCGGCATGGACCATTCGCTGCCGAGAGCTAGGATGAGAGTCATATTGTTCAATTAAATTATCGTCTATTAATCTGCTAGAGTCACATGCCATAGGTAGGCCGGCAGAGTGTCATAGCAGTGCCTTGCAAGAGCAGTTTTGTGAGTGTCACATGTATCACATTGCATCACTGAGGCCAGACCTTCCAGTGTCAAGCGATGGCAGGACACCGAGCGATTGCAGTCAGGGTCAGCGCCTGAGAGCACAGAGGCATCCAGGGTGTAGTGTCATGTTGTTGCGGCATGACCCATTCGCCGCTAGCAGTGTCATGGTCTGAGGGTAGCATCTAAAAGAGTCATGCGGCATGGACCATTCGCCGCCGAGAGCTAGGATGAGAGTCATGTTCTTATCATCTATCTGCTAGAGTCAGATGCCATAGGTAGGTCGGCAGAGTGTCATGGCAGTGACTTGCAAGAGCAGTTTTTGTCAGTGTCACATAATATATCACATTGCATCACCGAGGCCCGACCTTCCAGTGTCAAGCGATGGCAGGACATTGGGCGATTGCAGTCAGGGTCATCGCTTCAGAGTGTAGTGTCATTTGGTTGCGGCATGACCCATTCGCCGCTAGCAGTGTCAGGGTCTGAGGGTAGCATCTGAGAGTCATGCGGCATGAACCAGAGCTAGGAAGAGAGTCATGTTCTGATTCAAGGTGCTGACTTTAAAAATCTGCTAGAGTCACATGCCATAGGTATGTCGGCAGGGTGTCATAGCAGTGACTTGCAAGAGCAGTTTTTTGCCAGTGTCATGTGTCAGATTGCATCACTGAGGCCAGACCTTCCAGTGTCAGGCGATGGCAGGACGCTGAGCGATTGCAGAGTCAAGGTTGTCGCCTGAGGGTGCAGTGTTACGGTGTTGCGGCATGACAAATTCGCCGTGGCAGTGTCATGGCCAATGGCTTGAGAGTGGTATTTGAGAGTCATGCGGCAAGAACCATACGCTGCCTAAGTAGCAGAGTCAGGAGGGGCAGTGGTCATTGTCATCCATTGCCCAGGGACAGTCAGCGGTAACAGTGGAGTGCAGCAGTGTCACAGCCAGCATGCTTGCGCAAGTGACTGTGGAGTGTCATGGCTGCTGAGTGTCAGATGCATGACGTCTGAGGCCAGACCCCTCCACAGCCAGAGTCACAGGCAGACTGGAGAGCAAGCCGCTGAGAGTCAGCGGCTTGCCCTCCAATCTTCTTGATGGCAGGGCGCTGAGTGCTTCCCACCAGAGTCACTGCAAGTTAAGATGGCCGATGATTGCACATGGCTTGAGTGTCATTGGTTGGCATGGACAGATTGGCTTTGGGCCCAGGGCAGAGTCATTTGACATTGCCATTGAACACGTACACACTCGTTATATACCAAAGCTACAGCAGTGTCATCTTTATCCCTGACCTCCTTGATCATCGTAGCCTCACCAGTGTCACAGCCATGGTGAATCGCCTCCGTGGACGTGGCAGCAAGGGTGAGAAGGGGGAAAGGACTGTTGTGATTGAGGGATCATGGAAATTTAGTTTTTAGTGTCAGTGCTCGGAATGCAGCAGTCACAAGTTGCATTCCCCGCAGGACTGAGAGCACATCCTCCCAACTGCGAGGGTCAATGCACCGATGTGCACAAAATATGCTGGGCCGACTGGAATTGGAGAACGAGCGTCAGCAGGACATCTGAAATAAGAATTGTAAATTCTAATTCATTAATACTAAGAATGAGACTATATCAGTGCCATGATACAATATTATGTCGTCAAGTTTTATTATAATATTTAATTATTTGTTTCTCATTCCTGAACAGGAACAGCTGGCCCGAGCCCAAGCGGAGCTAGAGTCACGAGAACGTCGATGGCGTCAGGAAAAATCTGAGATGGAAGAACACCACAGCAGAGTCATTCAGGACAACTTGTTTCAACTGCATAAGACTCAGGGTTTTAGAAATTAGACTACTAACTTACTTTACTATCTTATAACTGACCATTGATCAAATACAGATTTAATATTGTTAAACCTTCTCCATGTGTTCTTTGCTTGCCCGAAGGATCTCAAGAATGACCACGCAAAGAAATTCGCCCTGCAGGAGGTAGAGTCATTGGCACAACAGGACAAGAGGGAGGAAGTCCACACAAAGAGGGTCAAGCGCTTGGAGGACAGCCTCGAGGCGGAGCAGTCAGAGCATAAGAAGTGCAAGCTCTTTCTGGAGGACCGGTGTGTCATGAGCAATTGTTAATTATAATAATGAATTCAAATATATTAATTACTACGCTGAAAATAACATGGATTCTGAAACTGCTCGCCCCGAAGGAGTGTCAAGGCGCACTGAAAAAGCAGAAGGAAGATCGCGACTTTGAGCAGGGTCAGCGCATAAAATTGCGAGAGCAGTTGGAGGAGAGTCAGAAGCAATGCAACCGCTACAAAGCAGAGCGTGACAAGCTCAAAGGGTCAGCGGGCAAAGCGAACGTTGTGCCCACCAAAGCCCAGACACCTTCTGTCGCAAAGACAGTGTCAGGCGACCCAAAACCTCCTGTGCAAACGGCAAACCCAGAGTCAGCCAAGAAGTAGCTGCCAGTCCTTGCTTCAGTGTCATTAATTTTTAATAACTAATTAATTTATTGAGCTTAGCAATTTTATCTAGGCACCACATGGTCGGATGACTCAGGG
This sequence comes from Symbiodinium sp. CCMP2592, assembly GCA_905221615.1. Taxonomy (NCBI): domain Eukaryota; class Dinophyceae; order Suessiales; family Symbiodiniaceae; genus Symbiodinium; species Symbiodinium sp. CCMP2592. The sequence continues at coordinate 18,510 of CAJNDT010000008.1, forward strand.
TCATGCCATCGCACTCCGTTAGCTATAGAAGCCGGAGTGTCAGTGTAGACTTTTTGACGAATCGCAGCTCTAGTGCCTTTCGAGCCGACTGTGGGCACTGTCAAAAAAAGTGTTTCGGTGAGTCCCTGCGAGTGCATGTTTGCTTCTATTAGTGTCATTGATTGCCTTTGCACTGAGGCACATCGACAATGGCCGCAGCGGAGAGGCCAGGAGGTCATGAGAGTCATGTTGCAGCAGGGGTCAGTGCAGTGAAGCTGCTTGCAGAGTAGTGTGATTCATTGTCATCTTATCGCCCCAACGTGTGCCAGGCTTCCACATTCCAGTGTCATCCTGCCAGATGCAGCAGGTGCCAGCCCCTTTCTGCTTTGCTCAGTGTCAGACTGTCAGACTTGCGGAGTCATGCCATGTGTTGCATTGAATTGCTATCCTCTGCAAGATCGTGGGCTCGCTGTGTCAACATGAGCATGTGAAGTTGTCAGCGACCAGAACATCAGAAACAGATATTTTGCAGCATTGCAGTTAGAGTTAAGTGATTTTCGACTACTCTGTCTCAGTCATTTAGTGTCAGGAGATTGTTGGCACAGAGCAAGCTAACGCCTTTTTTGGTTCATGGCCGACTGGCGACCTCAGGGTCAGTCTCGCGCCTTCACCCTGCTGCCTCCGAACCACCAAGTGTCAGCTGAGGGTTGTGACCGTGGTGCGGTGCAGGTGTGTTTGAGACATGGCAATGCACAGTTTGAGTGTCACTTGTGCTGTTAGTTTTGTCAACTGACACTGCTTGTCAGGTCTTCTTCCTCCTGCACTTCATTTCCCCAGAGTCAGGGGCAGACGTGGCTCGCCATTTGTGCGAGCAGGAGAAGTCAAACAAGTCCGGGTGGTGTATCAAGACAGTTCAAACGAACTTGCGAGAGTCACTTGTTTGCAGTTGGTTTTAATGTGTGCCGCTCAGAGTCAACTGCCACGGTTTGCCAGTGTCAGATCGCAACTAAGGTTAAACCGCCAATATGGCTTCCCCGACATCTAAGAGTCAGGGTCAGGCCAATATGGATTCCCGGACATCTCAGGGTCAGGAAGGTTACGAGGACGACATGGCTTCCCAGGCACGAGGGTCACTCACATTATAGTGTGTTTGAATTAATACACAGTGTCATGCATTTGCACAGTGTCTTGCATTTGCAGCCCCCTGCCAGTGGTCAATGGGGCAGACGGTCAGCTCCTTGGAGATCCAGGGGGACAGTGTCAGCTCGGTGAGACCTCCAGACGCAGCGTCAGGGACCCAGCACCGGACCTACCAGGCCTCCCAGACCCAGAGTCATGCGTCAGCGACCCAGCAGCACTACCCGCCCCAGAGTCATCATGAGACGATCCAAGACATGACTCAGAGTAGTCACTGGGGATATGTCAGCCAAAGGGAGGTTCCGGTTCCCGACTCCATGGCCAACAGTGCTCAGTGGATCAGAGTCACTGAGGAGCCGGAGGCTGCACCGGGTTTGTGGGAAGCACCGCAGCAGAGTCAGACTGAAGCAGCACCGCAGCAGAGTCAGACTGAACAGCAGCCCCAGAGTCCACAGCAGCCCGAGAGTGCACAGCATCCCGAGGGTCAACAGCAGGCTGAGACCGTTGACTTGACCTATGAGGACCAGGGTCACGGTCAAGCTGCCACCAGTGACCAACCCTCCGAGGAGCAGAGTCGGGAGACTGAAGCACCTGCCGACCAGAGTCAAGCCCCCACCGACCCAGCACAGGACGAGCCAACGGACGAGCCGCAGGACGAGCCGTCTGAGAGTCAGGTACCGCAGGGCGACTGGGGTGCGGACCGATGGCCGCCAAGCCAGCAGCAGCGTCAGGATCAGAGCAGCCTGCCACAGCAGCAAGACCAGCAACAGCCACAGCCGCAGCAGGCACAGGGTCAACAGCGGCAAGACCAGCCACAGCCGCAGCAGCCGCAGCAGCCCCAGGGTCAAGCTGATGCCAATACCAACTACTATGACCCCAACGCCAACAACTACTACTGGAACCAGGGTCAGGGTCAGCAAGACCAGATTTGGAATCACGGCCAACAGGGTCGGGGTCGCAACCGATCAGGCTCCAACAGGCGAAATCGAGCCCAGGGTCAGGAGCAATGGCAGAATTGGGGTCAGGGTCAAGGCAATGGTTGGGGCTGGCATCAGCAGCAGCAGAGTCAGAACAACTCACAGCAGCAGACGCAGCAGGGTCAGGACGACTGGAGCAGGCGCTCCCCGAGGAATCAGCAATGGAACCGCTGGTGGGAAGCGTCATCCTTTCCCAGGAACGACCCGCAACACCTGGGACACGAGTGGGAAGACAGTGTCAATACTGACTTCAACTACCCCAGCCGTCAGCGTCAGCCAGCTACGAGAGTCATGAAAATCGAGTGCGTGTGCTGTCGGACTTCTCAGAGTCAAGATTTACCACATGGATTCAGATTCGATGTGTGTCTTTGCGCAGGTGCTTGGCCCGGCCAACGGCAGAGGCAGGAACGTCTGCAGCAGGGTCACCTTGCAAGTGCTTGAGCACAGAGAGAGAGAGAGAGAGAGAGAGAGAGAGAGAGAGAGAGAGAGAGAGAGAGAGAGTGTGTGTGTGTGTGTGTGCAGTTTGGCCCCCAGGTAGGTGTCTGGCACATTCGGCTATGAGGATCTCTTGGCCGAATGTGCCAGACACCCACTCGTCCGAGCCATTTGGCAGACGTCCGTTGGAAGCCCAGGAACAGCTGAGGGAATGGAGTGTTGCCTTGCAGCTGCTAGAGTGAATTAGAGGTATACTTGGCCTGTATAAGAGAGTCAGAGAGACGTGAGGGTGTAGTCACCACTCCATGCATGGCCGAGGCTGACAGTGTCAACATCATCCTGCCACAACTTCTCCAACAAAGGCAAAGCTTATGGGACTCATAAGCCTTGCCTTTGTTCGAGAAGATGTGGAGCAAGACCTGAGGCGGGGCCTGCGAGTGTTGTCCTGTGCCAGTGGTCATGTCATTCAGCACTTTCAGTGTCATTTTGCTCAGTCAATCAATGAAGGCCGTTAGCAGAGTCAGCAAAACCTGCTCGCAGAACGACGACAACACAGGAAGTTGCTCAGAACAACCACATCGGGTCAACTGTTAAATCTCATTGTATTGCTACTGTGTTCATAGTGCAATGACAGCCAGACAATCAAAGTTAAGTTCAATGACTAGTCACCAGTCAGTACCTTAGTCGTCGTATTACAGTAGTGTCAGTTTCGAGAAGTTCAGATAATAAGAAATCATTGCTTTACAGAGCCAGAGTCATGGCTGGGTTTGCCTGCCGTTTGTGCGGTGCCAGAACGTTTCGGCGCAAGCCGAATAACTACTGTGAAGGCTGCCGCAGTAGTCATCGCGGGCGACACAAGAAGAAGCCATGCCGTAGACTGCGTCGCAAAGTGTCAGTTGACCAGGAGGGTCATGCCAAGCCTGAGGGCAGTGTCAAATATCAATGGTCTGGTCCGTCTGCTACAGCAATGACAGAGTCAGCAAAGACACCTTGTGGGAGAACCACATCCCGGATGCAGAGTGAACCTCGATGTGGGACAGCGTCAGAGCCTTTGCCAGCACACTCTTCTGAAAGTCAGTGTCATGATGGCGCCTCCTCTGCAGTGTCAGAACACCCAGTAGCGACGACTGGGATTTACCAGACAATGCGGTTGAGGCTCGAGAGTCAGATTGCTGAGCTGAAAAGCTTATTCGGTGATGCTGTTGCCTATAGTGTCATCGCTTCAGCAATGTCAATCGTGGAACGATTTGAGCGTCATGGACAGCAGCTGCCAGGATGTGTCAGAAGCCTCGTCTCATTCTCGTTTGCCTGTTCCAGTGTCAAAGACGAAGACGAGTGCCGCAAGAAATATTTGGCAGTGTCAGTCGAAAAAAAGCTCACGACCGTGAAGAACATGAGAGCAGGTGAGTGTCACTGGGCTATGGGGTGCCCTTTTAGTAGACAAGATGGACTGCCAGAGTAAGCGTCAAAACAGTCAGTGCTCTGAATGCTGCCATCGTCACGACAGTCATATCAATTTAAGATCAGCCAGCATTTCATTGCCAAACATGACCCACTGCTGTGACAGGCCTGTGGTGATCTGCCTGTGGATGAGTGATGAGTCAGCCAGAGCCCCGTCTGACTGCACTAAATTAAATAAGATATATAATAATTCAGGAGCCGTTGCTGGTTTCAGGAAATTCAGAGTCTTATCTTGCCCCATTTGGCTGGGTGCCTGCAAGCTTTTGCCAGGTAGCGAGCTGGAGCACCTGGTGTGGATAGCCCTGTGCTGAGTTTTCCCTGTGTAAAACCGAATTGAGAGCCACAGTCCTTTCCTGTTCGCGGCATGTCCCATTCGCCGCTAGTAGTTAATCTTCCAATAATTCCACTAAGTAGCACTTTGTGCGGCAAGTCCCATTCGCTGCCAGAGCTCACAACTACTAGTTGTCTTTGTTGTCTTCAGCCTCAAGCCTTAGATTCCAGCAGCAATAACAAATAGAGTCAAACTCAGTGGCATATGTTGGCTTACTTGAGCCCCATGGCAGCATGCATGTACCAATCGAAGCCTAGCAGGGCATCTATCGCAGGCAAGTGGCAGGTCATGTTCATGTCCCATCCCCTCGGTTCCTCAGATCTTCGAAACAGTCAGTATAAGTATTACCCATGGTCAAGTGTCAGATCACTGTGTTGTTTTTTGCAAAAACCCAACTCGCACCCAAGTCGCACACTAATATTTTAGTCACAGGTGGTCAGCCTGACCGCACAGTGCCACTTGCTCAGTCTGTGTGTGGGTGTGCACTGCGAGCGTTGGTGTGCTGCCGCTTGTTTCTATCTACACCCAGTGTCATTGGGCCAGGAGATTTTCGACAGCTGAGGGGTTTCGGGTCTTTGAGACTTGACAAGTAGGATTTCAGTGTCAAGCAATTCTGATTCAAATTGTCATTCTTGAGTCCCTTAATAATAATAGCATGGAGCAGCCAACTGCCTCAGGTGTTGAAGCCCTTTCGCCGGCGGATGCCCAGCGGGTCAGCAGGCCTTCTTGGCACGGTTGCACTGTTGTGATTTATAGTCCTCTGCCAGGTTTGCTCCAATTGAATACAAGCGGGGAAGCAGAGACGCCTTAGCAATTTGCTGCTGCGGAGATGTCATAATGAGTAAGTCCTGTCTCGCGATCCAAAATTCTGCCTTGAACACATTAATGGGAGGCACTTGGCCAAAATACGACAATGAGCCGTCCGCAACAGTAGGTAATTTTGGATCCGTTGAAGTTATTTGGATTCTCAGTGCTTCAGGTCAGTCAAAGTCAACATTCAAAGGATTCTTCAGATAGCACACGGTGTGGGTTGGAAACAGTGTGTCTCCAAGAAGTGTCAGCAACTGAGCATTTCAGAACAAACAGCAGAGTCAGAGTCATCGCTGCCATGCTGAGACGTGCGCATTGTGCACCCTCCAAACTGCAGAAGTGTTACGACAACAAGGTGTTCCCTTCGTCTGGCAAAGTGTCAACTTCCATGGTCAGAACTCGTTCTGCTGCAGCTGCAGAGTCAGCACTTCAAGTTTCCTGCTCGGACAGACCCAAGAGTCAGAAGCTGGCATCTGCACATGGCACCAAGAGAAAGATGACAGCTTTCAACAACACCAGTGTCAGCGTCCAGACAGAAAGCAATGGCAAGTGTCATGACGAGTTCGATCAGTCCTGTCCAAGATGTTGGTTCCAGAGATTCAGAGTCAAATGGTGTCAGAGTCACGGCTCTTTTCTGCAGACACGTGCTGGCAAGAGGGTCAGAGTCACATGGCTCCAAGAAAGACCCAAGAAAATGGGAGGGCCATGGGGTCTCGGATGTGCTGCCTGCGCAGCCCTTCGAGCCCGCTCTCTCAGTGTCAAGGTCACAGGCAGCAGGAAGAGTCATCGCTGGGATTCCAAATGGGCCAGATATGAGATCCGAGCACTGAGTCAGATGCAAGCGTCAGCGTTGTACCAGCACTCGCAGTGTCAGATGCACCGACGAGCAGTGCATATGATGCAGTGTCCGGATGAGCCTCTCAGTTGCAGCGTCATGATGCCTCGAGAGGACGAGGATCGACTGAAGGGTCATGTTCCTGAGTTGGCAGACTGGCTTCGTGCGTGGAGGATGGTGCAGAGCCCAGTGTCATTCTTGAAAGCAGAGTGTCAGTCCCGGACCGAGTCGTTCATCGGACTTCGCCAGGGTCAGTGCTCGCGAAAAATGTACAAGCAGATGGTTCAGATCATGACAGAAGTCACTCGCAGGCGAAAGCGAAGTGTCATTCGGTCAGCAAAGTTTATTTCAGTGTCGTTGGATGACAAGGCCCCCTTCAGGGTCATTCGCTTCAGAGCAGTTGCTGGCGAGAGGAAGTCCTCTGAAGACGAATCCGAAGAGTCACACTGCCCTGTCTTCACCGGCGTCCTTGCAGTTCTCACACACCATGGAAAAGCGTCAGAGACGGATTTGCAAGATCTGGAAGAAGACTACAGTGTGAAGGTTTCTGACAGTGTCAAGGTTGGCATTGAGAAGCTTTCCGTGGTGCTTGATGAAGAGTCAGTCGACCTTGACTTGGTGACACACTTCCTCTCGAGTGTCAGATCCTGCTCGACAGACGGAGCGAAATGTATGAAGAAAAGCATGAGTGTCATGCGAGCAACTTGCCTGCCGAACCTCCAGATCAGCGTCATAGACCGGGCACATCAGTTCAGACGTGCTGGCTTGCCACTGACAATGGAGAGTCAGTTTGCAGAGTTTTGGCAGCACTTCTGCAGAGTCATTCCGAGTTTGCAAAACTCGGAACAGTGGAAGCTCAAGTTCCGAGCGATCCAGGCTGAGTGTCAGCCTAACTCTTCGCACAGTGAGAGTGTCAAGCGTGCAATCAGCACCCTGAGCTTTGCCAAACAGCGTTTCGACAGCTGTGCTAAGCCACAGAGTCAATATGTTCGGCTCCTGGAGCCGATTGCTCTGCTTCTCGCCTACCAAGCGTCAGATGTCAGGCTTACACCAAATATGCGATGGAGTTGTCAGCAACTCCTTGAGCAAATGACAGCGAAGCACGTCTTGACAGCAGGAGTGTCTGCCGACTTCCACTGTGAACTCCTCAGGGTCATTCGTTTCTGTGACGTTGCCGACCACGACATCAGCAAGTGTCAAGCGGAGAAAGACGACTTTGTCCACAGGGTCACAAAGCTTTTCATAGAAGGCCACGTGCTCGCAGATCTTCCAGCTTCAGCAACAGGGTCAGATGAAACCACATGGTCTTTGTTGGCTGTGCAGAATGCCATGAAAGCGTCAGCTGTAAGCTATTCTGGAAAGCTGCACCATTTGTGGGGACCTTTGTCCAAGAAACAGTGTCAAGATGTCATGCAGTCGGTTTCCGCTGCTGCTGATGCCTGCATTGCCAGAGTCAATGCCGACCACCACACTGGTGACCTGCACATGGTGTTTACAGTCTTCGACTTAGTGTCATGGGACAAAGCCAAGCGAGCTTTGGATCGTGGAGAGTCAGATACGTGGCAGCAACTTCTGCAGATGGCTCGCATTCGCTTGAAAAAGCTGTACCTTGGATCGGCTTAGTCCGTTTTTTGTGTCATCCAAAACTTTGATTATTAAAGCTTACAGTCATGAGTTATTCTTGATGCGCTGGATTCCAGATTCAGGTCAAGAGCTGTCAATGTCAGCAGTTCAGATGCTTTTCAGCAGTTCGAAGGAGTCATGTCAGAGTTGGTGTCAGATCCTAGCACAGTGTCAAAAGCAGCGAAACAGCACGACAACAGACCTGCCTGGGCCAGGGTCCTTGGGATTGGCACTGCACTGCAAGGCAGTCGTCATTTGACATTGTCAGATGCACTCCCTCAGATAGTGTCATTTTACCTGTCCATCTTGGACGGGGAATGTTGTGTGGAGAGAGATTTGAGTCTGCTGCGCAATTTCCTGCAAGTGTCAAAGGGTCCACTTGACTTGGATGGCATTACTGTGTCAGACCTGCTTGAACTTCGATTGGATGGGCCCAAGGAAGAGTCAGAGGTGGCCACCCCCATTCATGTCCCTGGGTACAGTGTGAACGAAGCCGATGTGTCAGAGTCAAAGACCTTGTCGTTCACACAGTTTACACGCGATTGTGCTGACCTGTGGCTTCAGCGTCATGGCAGGCGCTTTCGAAGCTACAAGCAGAGAGCTGACAAGGGCACTGTCAGAGTCAAGAAGAAAGGGACCTTCGCTGCACTGCAGCAGAGTCAGAGAGCAGGAATCCGAACTTTAGTGTCGGGCAAGGCCCCTGAACAAACATTTTTCGGGTTCAGTGTCAAGGAAGTGCACCGGAAGGAGTGTCACAAGATGGAAAAAAACCCCAAGTGGAACAAGGCATTGCAGGACTTCCACAGAGTCACTGTCCTCCGAGAGCAGAACAGCCAGGTGGAGCGTCAGAGAAATATGCTCAGAATCAAGCCAAGTCTTCCACCGCTACGGAGAGGCAGTGTCATGAAGCAATATTCTGGACAGTGTCATGTTACAGTGCCACAGTTTGGAGACAACGATTTGGTTCTGGACTTGACCAAAGACGGTGTCAGTGACATTCCCTCCATCGTCACATACAAGCGTCCTCGAGAATTGGCCAAGGTCGACTTTGCAGAGGTCAGGAAGGCAAATCTTCTTGTGGTCGATGACAGTGTCAAAATGGAACAGCTCCGTTCATCGAATCTCGATTGTGAGGCTTAATGACCAGTATCGGATTTGTTTGTTGAGATGGGTTATTTAATTAATAATAATTGCTACAGTTTACAGAGTGTCAGAGAATACTAAGTTTAATTTAATGTGTGTCACTTTAATATTATTCAATACACAGTCAATATTTAAGTGTGTTGGCCCGGGCTTGATCATTTTCCCAAAACGATTGATTCATGTAGTCAGGTCTGAGACTAAGACCAACACTTGATAAGTGCAACAACCTTCCAAAATACCTCAAGGCTTGGCAGTGTCATGGCCTATCTGACTCTGGTGGCATATGGTGGTGGCTTGATCGGGAAGAAAGACTGGCAGAGTCAGTCCAGGATGGAAAGTATCAGACACTACAAGCCCGCAGCATTCACTGGAGAGTCAATAATATTTTGTCTAACCCCAGTGTTTCAGCACAACTACCCGAGTGTCAGCAGAGTCATGAAACACATTTGCCAAAATCGTGAATCTGTTTGGACACTCAGTTGTCAGGCTTCAGAAGCCCGCTTTGAGATAAGTGACTTAGAGTCACTACACACTGCAATGGCAGCAGTCAGGCGTTTGTGCCCAAGGCGACAGGTGCCTGGAAAGAAAGGCAATGCTTGGCACTTTGGAGTGTCAGCTCCAGTAGCCAAGAAGCCAAAAACAAGGGTCAAGAAGGGTTAGTGTCAGTGTCAATCCTACCTAGAAGAGACGAATAGTACGAGCCTTCTCTACTAGGGTTTGTTAGACACTAACCTTTCTGAGTTTCCTTCACTCAGTTGTCAGACCCACAGCTGTGGTCGTATCGAGAGCAATGGGGAGCATGGGGGAAAATGGAGTGTCAACAGTCATTATTGGCGTTTGCTGTCTGGAGAGTTCAGATTGCATGTCCTTCCGGAGAGTCAGCACAGTTCAAAGATGCAGATGTCTTGCCAGGTCGGGCCCCAGCAGCTTGTGCAGGCAGGGTGTTGTGCAGCAGTGTCATTAGTCCAGTGAAATTTTGTTGCAGAGATGCCTCTTCAAATTGCTTCGTCACCTCATTTTAATTAGTTAGATTGGAATTGTATAAAAAGCAACTCAACATTTCTGTATTATTCTATACTAATAAGTCGTCAATCTTGTGACTTCGCAGTCAGGAAAGCCTTCCCAGGGGCCAAGCATCCATCACATGAAGACTAATAGGGTTTGTTATACACTAATATCTTTCTGAGTTTCATTGAGTTGTCAGACCCACAGCTGTGGTCGTTTCGAGAGCAATGGGGACCTTGGGGGAAAATGGAGTGTCAGGCCCCAGCAGCTTGTGCATGCCGGGTTTGCACAGTTGTGCCCGCTTCAGGTAACGCCCATCCAGAGTCACATCGTCGAGAGAACCAAGGCCCGCTGCACATCAGAGGTCAGACTTCGCTGTAAAAGGTATTGGCATATGCATACTGGGTATGCCAATACCTCGATCGTTGGCGCCAACGGCCGAGGTATTGGCATACCCAGTATGCATATGCCAATAGCGTCAACACTTGTCTGAGCTCTTTGAGGTATTGGCTCATGCGTTCTGCACATGTCAATAGGTCGGCCGTTGGCGCCAACGATCGAGGTATTGGCATACCCCAGAACGTAAAGAGTCGCAGATCTTGCCATCTAGGATCATTCGAGCCACTAGCACAGAGTCAGTGTCATCCGCCATGGTCAACCCTGCCCCGAAAGTGGTGCAGCCAAGACGGGCCCCGAAAAAGCCTGACACAGGGTCAGTGCCAGAGCAGAAAGAGCCTTCAGGGTCAGTGCTGCAACTGAAAGAGCCTTCAGGGTCAGTGCCACAACAGAAAGAGCCTTTGGTGCAGCCTTCCGAATCGCCCAAGAGTCAGCTGCCTCCAAGGCCTCAGGCGACTCCCCAGCAGGGGTCACAGAAGCCAGCTTCACCTCCAGCGTCACCGACAGTGAAAATGGCTGAGCAAGAGCCAGAAGTGTCACCTCCAGTTGACGATTTGGTTATTCCTGTGGAAAAGTTGAAGGCAAAGGAGAGCACACCAGTGTCAACTCGCATGCCCATGCCTGCACTTCCGGACGAGGAAGAGTCAAAGACGACTGGAGCGTACATTTTCATGAAGAGTGTCATTCGCTTTGTGCTTGGCTCTGAAATTAGCAACAGATTTAGTTTGCCAGTGTTTCTTAGGGGATTTTATACGCAGACGTCTGACAAATCTAGACAGTGTCAGTTTTATGTTGTAGTTTGATTTGACAATTGATGTCAGTGTCAGTGTCAGGTGCACCAACAACTTCCAGAGCGACTCCAGAGTCATGGCCAGAAGCTGCATGACATCCCGCCCTTGGAGATCACATGTGACAAGGCCAGAGTCACGAACTACAAGGAGGTGTGGAACCCTGACAATTGCAGTGTCAGTGTCACAAGAACCTCGATGTATGAAGCTGGTGGATCCATCTACTGGCTGGACCCGTTTCCCTTGTTTCTCCAGGGTCAGGGTCATCCGGGCCACAACCGTCTTCTTCTTGAAGAACCTTCGGTGTCAGAGGTCATTGAGGTTCAGACTGCCTTGATGCACAGTGTCAGCAACAACTCCAAGAAAGTGTCAGGAGTCAGGCTGCATTTCTCAGACCCGTTCCTGGCAGAGTCAAAAGATCTCGGTCGACTTCCTGTGTGGCCTAAAGGGTTGCAGCTCATTGCAGGGTCAGCCAGGCTTTTCGCTTGGTACTTGAGCATGGGCCAGGCTTTGGATGAAGAGTCAAAGGCCACTGTGCTACCGCCCCTGGAAGAGTCAAGAGTCTGGGAGCTCCACACAATGGCCTTGAGTGTCACGATTCGGGCATTCAATCTTGATGAGAAAGAGTTAATCATAGAGGCCTTGAAGCACTCAGAGAGAGTCAGGGTCGGTGCTTTGGCGGATAGCTTCCACACCTTCGCAAAGAGGGTCAATGCGATCGCTTCTGAGGGCAGCCAAGCATCTGTGTTGAAGCGCTTTGAAGAGTCAGGTGTGAAGTTCAATGGTCAGAGAGTCAACACGACCATGTTGCAGGGTGCGATCAAAGTGGCCTCCCTAATGACAGAGTCACCTGGCATAGAGCAGACCCTGATCCAGATTCAGCGTCAATTCGGCCGTGATGTTTGGAGCAGCTCCTACACCAAGTTGTCACGACTTGTACAGCTATGCTCGAAGCAGTTGTCATTGTTTGGTTGGCAACCACAAGAGTTAGGGTCACTGGTGCAGTTCTGTCTGGATAGCTGCTTAGTGTCACTCCTGAGGGAGCACTGCGACACCAGCTTCTACACCCTAGGAGTCATCGACAAGGCTGGTGGTGGTGGCTGGGCACAGACCACATGTGTCAAGGCCTTCCTTCTCAAAGTTGTCATGGACATGGTGAAGGTTGCTTCGTCCCAGGGTCACAGCAGCGCACCCAATCCTGAGAGTGTCAAGATCATGAAGGCCTTGCAGAAGATCAGCAGTCCTTTGCGGTTTCATGAGTCACTACCCTTGGAAACAGGGTCAATGGTCGATGCCTCCATGTCAGATGAAACTCTGACTCTCGGTGAAGTGTCAGAGAAGAACGAGAACAAGGCCGACATTCCTGCCATGGAGAGAGTCAGTGGCGATCTTTGCAAAGCCGGCAAGTTGTCATGCGAGCTCTTCCGTGCCCTCCTGGAGTGTGATTTCGAGAATGACCTCAAGGCACGTCCTCAGTGTCAGTGTCACTTTTTGTGCATGAGAGACATGTAGTAGTGTCACACACATGTGGTTCCTTTGTGAAAGCATGCCTGCATCCGCTGATTCAGGCAGCTGTCAACTTCAAAGATCCGCTGGAGTGTCTGCTGGAGGACTCCAAGTCCAAGAAAAGCTGCACCGAGCTCGCAGCGTCAGTGTCAGCCACAGTGACAGCTCTGACGCTCTGACGAACCTCACCTCTTCGAGTGTCACTGCCTCCACTTCACCTCCAGTGTCATTCCGTGAACTTGTTCGGCGAACTTCGAACCCAAATGACGATGAAGTTGAAGAGTCAGATCGTCAGAAGGAACGCCAACATGTCTGGTCACAGGGTCAGAAGCTCCGAAGAGAGCATTGTCAACTTGGGATTTGTGCAGGCAAGTCGAAAGAGTCACTGAAGACACTGTTCGACAAAACAAGTGTCAAGTCGTGGAGCGGTAAGCTCAACGAGAGTCACCGGCTTTTGGTCTTCTCGATGGACCTCTTTGTCGATGGCAAGAATGCCTGGAACCGCCTCCCGAGTGTCAACAGTGACGACGTCACCCCTTTTTTCGACTACCTCAACAAGTGCCACGTCCAGAAAGAGTCAGACTTTATTCTGCTGCTGGATGGATGCTCTCGAGAGTCACGAAAGCTCATCGAGGCTCACTTCCCCAAGAGTCACGAGGTTGGCATCTTCTACTCAAACCGCAAGAGGGTCAGCACCCGGGCAAGGAAAATCTTTGCTGGGTCAGAGTCATTTGAGCGAGGCTATTTGATCCCTCCTGTCACCCGTGTCAAGATCAGTGTCAAGGACCGGACAGACGAGTTCCAAGCACCCTGGAAAACCACCGACAAGAAGTCAGGCAAGCGTCAGAAGACTACCACCCACGACCTCAATTTCTTCGGTGTCCCCCAAGTGTCATGCCGGCCCAAGATCAGTCTCGAGAAGAAGCAGCAGATCTTCGCAGGGTCAGACTGCCCTCCCAAGCATGCGAGTGCCAGCTGCCCTCTCTTCTACCAAGAGACCAAGAGTCAGGAGTTGTGGAGAGCCCTCCTTGGGGCCCTGGACGTGTCATGTGTTGTGGACCTCACACCAGGGTCAGGCTGCCTGGGTTGTGTTTGTCTGGAAGACGGGCTCAGTTACGTGAGCGTCACTCGACATGAAGTTCACAACTCATGGTTGTCAAATGTTCTCGACCTGAAGGCTCTCCAGCTCATAGCGTCAAAGGACAGCGACTACTTCGACCAAGACTTGGGCCCACTGGTCGAAAATCACTTCGCAGATGTCATCCTCGAGCAGCTGAACGAGGGTGATGCTGACTCAGAGTCAGAATCAAGTGCGGCCGAAGATGGTGATGACAGGTGACGAGCAATTTTGTGTTTCAAGCAGTGTCAGCAATGTCCCTCCTTTTCAGACCATCACATGGAACATATGTCGAAAATAATAGTCGTCGTATTATATTACGACTGTCATTCATCATTGGGTCACTAAGAAAGAGGGTTTGGCTTTAACTGCAGAGTCGCAGTGTCATTCCTGCTGAGTTTTGGAAGCAAAAGCAGCCGGTGGTCAGTTTCAGAGTCAGAGTCATCGCTGCAGTTGACTACATTGTCAAGTCACGATGCACCGTCACGCAAATTTGTGGTGCATCATAATGACACAGTTTTGATGCTTGCTTGCGCGAAAAAGACGAATCATTGCTGAGTGTCAAGTGCCAGCAGCCAGTGCCAGGTTGTCATGCTGAATTCCCTCTTTAGGTTCGCACTTGGCAGTTTGTTCAACTCTGTTTGTCAGCTGTCAATATCAGCCTTCGGCCGGCCAGGTGTCTTTGCAGATCCGTGTGCACGGTGTTTTGCCGGGGACTCAATGTGTATGCAAGATCAGGCCAGTGATTGATTGAATCATGTCAGCTGACGCAGACTTTTTTCCACATGCATGCAGCCTGTGAGCTTCTGCTGCTCGTCCGAAGAGCAGAGTCAAGTTGGATTTAATGGTCAGTCAGTACTATATGAACAGATTATATTAATTGTGTTGAGAAGCTGCAGTTGGTATTCTGAAGTAGCACAAATTAAATGGATATTGATTTCAGATTCATTAATGCCAGTTGCATCATGAACACTTAATCCTGAACTAGTTGTTTTGGGTGACTTAAAGAATAATAATTTAATAAGAATTTAGTTAATATTGAAATTTAAGACATATTAAATAATCTAATGTAATCTTCATCGTTGACTGCAAGCCAGCTAGAGAAACCGCTCATTGCATTCAGAGTGTCAAAACTAGCAACGGTGTCAGACAGCGAAAATTAGAGTCGGACAGAATGGTTTTCTTTCGTGACCATGGAAAGCCGCAGTCGCAACCATTGCAGTGTCTCAACAGCTGGGTTCGCCCAATGCTCTGCCAGTGTCAGTCCTCGAGGACTTCCTGGCTCCAGGAACATGGTCTGAGAGATGCGAGTGTCAGCTCCGTCCATCTTGATGTGGGCACGGATTGCAGTGGGGCTGATGCCCCGATCTTTGCACTGCACGCCCTCGGACTCAGTGTCACTCACAAGTTCGCTTCAGACAAGATGAAACATTGTCGAGACTGGATTGTGCAGACGTCAAAGCAGCGGGGCCAGAGTCAGCCACAAGTTTTCGAAGACATGGTCAGTCGCCACCCTAGTGAACTGCCCAGTGTCAACAGCTATTACTGTGGTTTCCCTTGCAAGCCGTGGTCAAGACTCAACAACAGGAGTCTCTTTTTCGAGAGTCAGGACTTTGCTCCCTTCAAGGCCGGGCGGGTAATGTAACACCATTGGCAGGGTCATTCGGTAAGCTGTTCCCTGTAGTGTAGCATCCTGCAATGGGCTGACACATTGATATGACACATTAATAGTCACTACTTAGCAGAGTATCTCATTTTGGTTTCAATATTATAGATATTTAATTGGCTTAAATTGAATTATTGTTTTTGTTGCCTATAAATAAGTAGCAGATATAATATATAATAATTTTATGAATTACAATACATCAATGCAGGCTATGCTGGAAGTGACTCTGGCCTTGACACCAGCGTTAGCCATTTTCGAGAACGTTGTCGGGATCCTGCGGTTCATCTCCGACATAGCGTCAAGGATGCAGTGCCTGAGCCCATATCGCCTGTTCCACTTTGTCGTTTGCCCGACGATGCTGGGACATAGTGTCAGGCGTCCAAGAGTTTATATTTTGGCACTGAGGAAGGACCTTTTGATCACAGACAATGTAGAGTCGCTTCAATCATTGGGTTGCAAAGTTTTCAACTCTATGAAGCGCCCTTTGAGTGTCAGCCTACATGATCGTCTTTTGGGGAAGGATCATGAGCTACAGAGTCTTTATCCAGAGAAAGAGAAGTGTCAGAGACTCCAAAAACCCAAGCCCACAACATGCAAGACTAGAGTCAGAGGGAAAGGCCACCTGTCCAAGAGTGGGAGCGTGAGCATGCTGTGTTTCGAAAAACGCACCGACTGGACACTTGCAGAGTCATAGCTGGTGGTGACTCTGGACTCACACCGCGGATGAAAGACGCACTGCAGCTGACATACCAGTGTCACAGCAAGGATGACTTGGTTGTGGATGTGTCACAGTCTCTTGGCCGCGGTGCCTGGGCTTGTGATGGCTACTGCCCTTGCATCACTCCAGGGTCAGTGCTGTACAGTGTCAAAAGCCAGAGTGTCATTACCCCTATGGAGAAGATGATTCTACATGGTTTCCCAATGGACCAGCTGGAACCGGTGTCGATAACAAGCAGTAAGCTGTCAAGCCTTGCAGGCAACACCATGTGCCTCGGCAAATGTCGTTTCGAAACCTATATCAGTAGTGCCATAAAAACCACCCCACCTCACACAGCGACAGCCCAGGCACATCGAGGTCGTCGCAGCGGTCACACTGGTGGGTCTGAGCCTTCTCAGAGTCAAGGACATGCGAAACAATGGACGGCCAGTGTTACCAGACAACTTCGACAAGGCTTTGCTTCTACCACTCTTTGCAGAGTCACAGTCACTACCGAATCAGAAGGGTTCAAGAAAGAGAGTCGGGAGGGTGCTTGCGAAGAAGACCAAGAAGAAGCTCGGCAAGAAGTCAAGAAAGTCTGCTAGGCATGAAGCGTCACGGTCTCGGACGAAGCTTCGGCGATCAACGTCTGGTTGGGGCAAGCGTTATGCACTGCACCGTGCTTTTGATGTCGATTAGCGATGTCAGGGGCAGTGGTCACACTGCTGACTTGAAGGCTTAGTGTCACAGCTCGACTGCAGTGAGTCATTGCCGACTTTGCCAGTGTGGGTGTGTCACATGAAGACGTCACGTTGTGGTCTTCCCACATGAGATGGCAGGTGTCATTGGGGAAAAAAGGACACCTGCTTATTTTGAGTGTGCAGGGGCATTGTTAAACCGTGGTTGTCGTGCGTGCTTCGGGAGAGATTTTGCCCAGTAGTGTCACCTTGCACACTCAGATCACAGCACTGCCTCCTGACCATGTATCTCCGAGGTGTCAGTGTCATACTGCGGCTCCGAAGTGCTGCTACTTTTGCTGGGTAAAGCAGCAGTCTCAGAGTCCTGGGCCTTCGTATTGGCATGCCACTATTTTCTGAGGCTGCACACTGTGTCATTGAGGCACTGACTGTCTTTTGCTGCATATGTTGATGGCTCTTATGTGAAAGGAGACTGGTCTTTGACACATGGGAGGGTTATGGACACTTAATAGTTTCAGCCAAGATTCCTCAATGTGGAGTCGTTCCATGTCTCTCTAAGCCTCTAAGCTGTCAGACCAAGGAGCAGCTGGAACACCGACCTACCTTGGGCGAGGCCATGCCGGTTGAATGGTTGTGGCACGTGTGAAGTGTCAGACAATAATAGTATAATTTATTGCTATGACACTATTGGTCGTAATCATTGTCTCACACATACACCAACTGTGTCCGATCCAGGTCAGTGTCATGGTCCAATTGCTCGGCCTTGCAGAAGGCTCAGCTTCCAGAGGGTGAGTGTGACCTCAAACAGCTTGGAAGTGCTTGCCATGTTTCCTGGGGCTGAGTGTCATGTCGCAACTGCAGAAGGGAGCTGAGATCTGAATATTTAATTCACTAGTCACAGTTAAACAGTATTTAACGAACAATGACACTGACTTTGTCGCTGAGTCAGTCCTGTGTGCTGGGACATTCGGAGTGGTATCTCAGAGCATCAGTCACTGCAGGCGATGAAGCTGCAAAGCAGCCCAAGCCGGCAAGCAATAGCATGTGTCAGCCTCAGACGTTCGAACAGTTGCTCCTTGGCTCTTGTGGGTATGTCACATGATGGGTCCATCGTGGTCGAGCAACATTGCCTGTATGCTTGGAGCATCCAATGCAAGAGTACAGTGTTACTGGCACACGCTGTTTAACAGTTTTCTCAGTCAGTCATGTTGTGAGACGGCATTCTGATGCAGATTCAGTGTCTGATGCACGGCTTTGGGAACACAGCCTGAATATGCTGAAGGTGTTAACTTTTCTACGACATGATTCAGGGTGAAAGTGTCAAAACGCAGCACCAATTATATCTCCTTTCTCTGTGAGGTCAGTGTCAGACGATGGGGAAGTTGCGAGGCCTGTTCTGTTTTTCCCCATGTGGCAGGCAACAGGTGTCATGTTAGATTCAGCAGGAATCCCTGGGGTTTTGTCCTTGGTTTGAACTGCTGCTTCATGACACAGTGCACCTGTGATTCATTGTCAGAGTCATTCATTTGCAGCAACAGGCACAGATCATGTAACAAACCCTGCCGAACCCCGCACGAACGCTAACCGTGCCAGGGTCAAAGCTCCATTGCTTCGTGGCTTACCTGGCATGATTTGGACAGTGTCAGGCAGTGTCAGAATCCTTGGTTGAATTGCTTCATTTACGACAGCAGTGTCGCAGTGTGCACAACAATAATGTTGCTGTTTCGGCCTCTCAGAGTTACAGTGTCACCGCCCGTTTAGAGTCCAAGATGGTCTGCAGGATGTCAGAGCCAGCCCAGAGTCATAAGAAGCGTCAAGGATGGAGAGCCATCACGAACTGGGTGGACGAAGGGCGATACTCGGTGGAAAGGCTGAGGCGAAGACGTGACGAGTTGCGAGTGTCAGCTCCTCGCACTGGATAGTAACGTTTAACAGTAGTCATATTTATTGAGTTTAGACTTAGACCTAATCTGCTTGTCACTGTGGATGTGATTTGTGCCCGGCTTTATTGATTGTGATGGGAAGATAGTAGAGTCTGTCTGTACTTACGATGTGAAACAGCAGGTGTCATTCACTGTCTATCAATGACGAATGAGTATGATTTCTCGAATATGTTGTTCTGATTATTTTATTATTAGTCTGACAGTTCTTGTCGTCGTTATAACTGCAGCAGCAGCTACAGCTGATGGTCGGAATGACTGACTGTTGTGATATTACTCTGCAACAGTTAATAAACAACACTAGCTAGTTGACATCATCCGAGGTGTGGGCGAATGCCAAGCCGTTGGAAGACCGCCTCACCAGGGTCATCGAATGTGCCGACAGGTATGATGCGAGAATGGCTGCAGAGTCAAAGAAGCAGGCCCAGTGTTCTGGTGAAGGTGCAGTGTCGGAGGCGAAGGCCGAGGGTCACGATGATATTATTATCACGACACCTCGCCCACAGTCTGGCGATGTGCAGATGTCATGCTCGGACTCGCAGACTCAGAGTCAGACTCAGAGTGATGTCGAGGTGTCCTGCTCTGTTTCACAGATTCAGAGTCAGAAGGTCGCAGGGTTCCTTGAACGAAAGAACGCCTTCATCATCCAGTGTTAGTCGTGTCACTTGGAGCCCGAGCTGCTTTTGGGATCCACCGGGGATGTGGAACCTGTGTGGCAGTGGCAGTGTCAATCCAACTTTAATTAATAAGAATGCCCGTGCGTTCAGTGTCACTA